>OX638297.1:65411294-65819611 GCA_951812265.1 Taphrorychus bicolor
GATATCATGCAAAAACATGTATATTTTGCCTGCCCAGGTCTCAGAAAAGTGAATCAAAGAGTGCTGAAATTTGACCAGACTGAACTCATTGACAGTCGAGTTGTCATGTTGACAATGACGCTTTAAAAATACTCTATAGAGATTGTTTTTAAAGTTAATAAAGACTTAATGTTAGCATGGTCGAAGAAAAAGTATAGTGTTTTACTCGTCAAAAAATCATTTTCTATCGCTCGAGAACATTACCAAACTCGGCTTCGCCTCGGTTGGTAAACTGTTCTCTTGCGAGAGAAAATGCTATTTTCATCACTCGTTAAACAATATACTATTTCACGCG
Organism: Taphrorychus bicolor; assembly: GCA_951812265.1. Taxonomy (NCBI): domain Eukaryota; kingdom Metazoa; phylum Arthropoda; class Insecta; order Coleoptera; family Curculionidae; genus Taphrorychus; species Taphrorychus bicolor. The sequence goes on from OX638297.1 coordinate 65,411,629, forward strand.
TCCAATGTTGACTTAATGTTAATGTAACATGTTTCATTTCCGTTAAGTAGACAAAGAGGTGGGTTTTTTTTTACTCTATGGATTGACCTATATGGATTCAAAAACGGTTTGTCCTGGACAAAGACTTCTGGATTTTCTCTTAAAAGTTTCAACCTACACCAAAGTGAAAGCGTACTCCATTCGACGTGGGATAACCTTTACACCGACGCACGTGTGGTAAGTACCTAATTAATAGTGCTAAATGTCCTCTGAACCCTAAAGCATTTAGATAAGTATAGAAAGACGCAATCAATTTATTTCAACTCAGCAAAAAGCAACAACACAAGAACAATAAAATTTTGCAAAAGTAACGCTCAGATTAATAAAGCTTTAAATTGTATGTAATTTGTACGGTTGCGGTAAAGTGCTACTTCCCGCAAGCAAATACGTGCGGTAAAGCGACTTTACCGCACGCTCGTAGGAAACTTTATTTTTAAAAATTCCAAAACTGACATTTGTCAAACTGTAATTAATCCGAACTTATTCTAGTTTAACACATGTCAATGTAAGAAATGCGGGGTGTAGTGATTGAAACACCTACGTTGTGACTTTAAGGTGGTGGGTTCGAATACCGGTGAGAATCAACTTTTTTTTAATTAAATTTATTTCAACTCAGCAAAAAACAACACAAGAACAATAAAATTATGCAAAAGTAACGCTCAGATTAATAAACCTTCAAATTTTATGTAATTTAGTTTTGCGTGCGGTAAAATTTTTTACCGCACCCTCGTAGGAAATTTTTTTCCAGTGGTGATTTGTGTTAGTGAACTTTGTCTATAGTTATTACATTTTTTATTTTGGCTATGAATAACCAATTTTTTTTTTTACTTGTCATGAGTGGTGTGGTTGGAAGTCTTCATCTTCACCATCTTCTCGGGTTCCAATTTTTCTATTTTTGTGGTGTAGTTTTCTTCGTGTTAATGAGATATCAGTCGTAGTGTTAAAATTTCAAGGTTCAATTACCTCCTATATTCAAGAAGCTGAAGATATTTTACAAGTTGGAGACACAAGTTGGATCTCATTTTTTTTTTAGAGAAGTAGAGGGTTACTTTAGAGTAATGGGAATAGGAATTCTATCACTTAGTAAGAACGTAAACGTAGATGTAGTTAAGAAGAGTAATACATTCCAATTGGTCTTCAAAGATTGAAAAAACTATTCTGATATGTTTAAAATCGTTAAGAGATTAATTGCTAGAGATAGCTGAGAAATTCTCACTTTGTTAACTGCAAATACAGATCTGCCCAGACTTGGTTTTAAATAAGGGAGGGATGGAAAAAAAGTGAATGAGAGAACTGAAGCAGAATGACTAGCAAGTTGAGCAATTAACTTTTTTTTTTGTGAAATGAAAACACGTTCTGCTCAGAATTTGTTTGCACATCAGCAACTTGAAGAATTATGCCCCTTGTTTACTAAAAAAAGTCATTTAGAAGGCTATGAATTTATATCAGAAAAGGATGACATAATCAAAGTAAATAAACTTTTGTTCCTTCACCATTTTCTTTTGACATTTCACAACCAACTAGATCACGTTTTCAAATTCACATTCCTTACTTTGTTCACGAGAAGTGCAGATCTGCTCAGATCTGTATTTCTGATCAGATTTTGGTTTCAGGTGATGGAGCGAAGGAAAGTAAATGAGAGAACTGCAGCAGAATGACCATGAAGAGAGAACCTGATCAATTATTCTAAATTTTGTGAAACAAAAATACCCGTATGCTCAGATATTTGAGTTGCTCTCGTTAATTCTATTATGAAAAAGATCGACACATGTTTAATGGTTTTTTTAATAAAAATTTTCTTAGGGACAGAAATATTACCTTTAGAGGTATTGGAAAGGCTCCAAAGCCCAGAAAACAGCCCACAATTTTGAGAAAAACTCGATAAGTAACTAGCAATACAAAACTGCTCTGACATTGGTTTGAGATAAGGGAGAGAGGGTAAGTATAGTTCAAAACAAAACAAAGCCTACTGGTGAGGATAAGCTGTTTGTATGTGCAACAGTCAGTAGCATAACCATCAATGCCACCAGTAAAATTCACATTATCCAAGCATATTTACCTACCACTGACGCACCAGACGAGGATGTTGAAGAGATATATAGTATAATTGAGGCAGTGACCCAGCAAATACCCTCTAAGGAGCCTTTGATATTGATGGGCGATTTTAACGCTAAAATTGGGAGTACCGAAAATGACGACTATATACGTTGCGTCCTGGGCAAACACGGGCTGGGAGTCAGAATCGATAGAAGAGAAAGACTAATCCAGTTCGCTGTAGACAATAACTTCACAGTGATGAATACAATATTTAAGGACCATTCCCGCCGACTCTCAACCTGGATAACTCCAAACAAGCAGTATAAAAACCAAATAGATTTTGGTCTAATTAAACAGCGAAGGAGATCATCGATATACATCATAAAAGCAAAACCAGATGCAGATTGCAGTTCCGACTACAAACAGCTGAAGGGCCATCTAACTACGAAACTGCAAAACAAGGAAATTACCCAAAAATCTTAAAAGAATCACATGCTCCATGTGCACGGTTCGCACAAGAAACTACTACAATGCGAGCTCAAGTCTACAAACTGCTTCCTTTTATGCTTGAGATGGGATTTGATAGCTTTCATGCTTACAAAGCTCGTAGAGTTGCAGAAAAGGTAGGTCAAACTGTGGAAACTATGCCCTTAGGGCAAGTAAATCTTTTAAGAATCCTTTTGCCTGCTTTTTGTTACTTAGCTGTGGAGGATGAATCTAGAGCGATAATACTCAAAGTAGGTGGTGATTACCAAAAACTGCTCTTACTTTGGTTTCAGATGAGGGAGAGAGGGAAAGTGAACGCGGGAACTTTTTTAGAATAACCACGAAGCATCTGAGCAGTTACTTTATATTTTGGAAAACAGGAAAATCAAAGTATATGTACCCACCAGAGTCCATCCCCCTCTCTCTCTCTCTCTCTCTCTCTTTCTTTCTCTCTCTTTCTCTCACTCTCGTAAGATGTTTTGGATCAAACGTAAAATGTTTGCTCTTTGGAACCATTTTCATTAGAGCATGCACCAGAGTGTACGCATGCTTTAATGAAAATTGCAGTAACACCTCTTCTTGCAGATGAAGGACCAAATTAGATGGTGATCAATACCTCTAAGGTCGTCGTGAGTAAAGGCATTTTTACGCATCCAATGCTGATTTAATGATAGTTTAAAATGTTTCACTTCCATTAAGTAGACAAGGAAGTGGATTTGTTTTACTGTATGGATGGACCTATATGGATTTAAAAACTGTTTGTCCTGGTTAAAGACCTCTGGATTTTCTCTTAAAAATTTCTACCTAGACCAAAGTTAAAGCGTGCTCCATTCGACCAAAAATTGCCTTGATAGAGAAACAGTATCGTTATTCTTTGGATGCACCCCGATCATAAGAGATCTCTGATCAAAAGTTGGTCTTCGAAAAATGCATATCATTACGATTACTCAACTTTAATTTTTTTCCAGTTGTGATTTGTGTTAGTGAACTTTGTCTATAGTTGATTAAGCAAAGTATGAAGTCTAAGTATGAATAACCAAATTTTTGGAATGGCTTGGAAGTCTTCATCTTCACCTTCTTCTCGGATGCCAATTTTTCTATTTTTGTGGTGTAGTTTTCTTCGTGTTAATTGTCGTAGTATCGTAGTGTTAAAATGATATCCTCTTATATTAAAGAAGCTGAAGATATTTTCACTTAGTAAGTACGTAAACGTAGACGTAGTTACGAATAGTAATACATTTCAATTGGTCTCAAAAGATGGAAAAATCTCCTATCTGAAAGATCTTTCAGATAGGTTTAACATCGTTAACAGATTAATTGGTAGAGATAATTGAGAAATTCTCACTGTGTTTAATGCAAATACAGATCTGCTCTGACTTGTTTTTTAATAAAGGAGGGATGGAAGAAAAGTTAATGAGAGAACTGAACCAGAATATACTACTAAGAAGGAAACTGAGCAATTAACTTTTTTTTTGTGAAATGAAAATAAGTTCTGCTCAGAATTTGTTTGCACATCAGCAACTTGAGGAATTATACCCCTTGTTAATTTCTTCTTCTTATGACGCCGTCTCTCTCCGAACGTTGGCGATCCAAATGGTTCCATACAATGGTGCCATCTGGTGCCACCAACTGATGTAAAACTGAACTAAAATGGTGCGCGAAACTGCACCCCTGAATATCGACCAAACCATCTTCTCAGATCCTTGAGTCAAGAATTCTGCCGTTTGCCCACAGATCTTTTACCAATAACCTCTCATGATGTGACCGATGTATTGCAGTTTTCTTTCTTTTACTTTTGTTAATAGTTCTTTATCTTTATTCATTCTCCTGAGTACCTCTTCGATTGTTATTCGGTCTATCCAGGATAACCGCAAAATACGTCGATATAACTACATCTCGAATGCGTTGATCCGACCGACGCTCCAGTGCTTCATTAAAGGTTCAGGTTTCACATCCATATAGAAGGCCCGGAAAGATATAGCAGAGTAGCATTCGCACACGCAGCTGCAGACTCAGGTCACGGCAAGCGAAGAAGTTCCTCATTGATGTAAATGAGCGTCTGGCCTGTTCGATCCTTGGAAGAATTTCGACTTTAGTGTCATTGGTTTCGTTGACGAGCGCGCCAAGATATTTTAGAGCCGAGACTTGTTGTACAACCGCGTTATTAATTCCGAGAGTTGCTAGTTTTGGTGTCTTGGGGAATATAACAATCTTGGTCTTGGCCACGTTCATTTGTAGTCCGTGCTGCATGCTATGTTCGAAACAATACATCATGCTCTGGAGATGCGGCAGGCTGTCAGCAAGCACGACCGTGTACTCTCTCACATCGTCCAATGCTTCACGAAAAAATTGCTTCGGAATACATATTGAAAAGAAGGGGCGCCAGAACACAACCCTGTCTCTTTCTATTCTGAATTCCGCCGTCTGATTCCAATATAGTTGGGTGATAAGGCGCAGGTCTCCGTCGTCAAGACCAAATTTGAGGATTTCATCAAATCTCTACTGCGAAACGCAGTCGAATGCCTTACGGTAGTCAATAAAACATGCGTATATATCTACATTTATGTCTCTGCACCGCTGCGTCAGAACGTTGAGAGTAAAAAGAGCCTCCCGTGTACCCATTCCGTTCCTAAATCCGAACTGCGCGCTACTAATCTGTCCCTCGCATTTGGCATATATACGTGTGTGGATGATACGGAGGAATACCTTGAGGACATGGGACATCAAGTTAATCATGCGGTAGTCATCGCACTGGAAAGCATTCGGGTTTTTGGGTATGGTGATGAACGTCAATTTTAGCCAGCCCACTGGTATTCCTCCAGTCTGATATGTAGAGTTAAAATGAGAGGTGAGGAGGGCTAGGTCCTCTCCATCTTCATCCGCAATGAGCGTTTCCGTGTTCACCTGGTCAGGTCCCACGGCCTCGTCGCTTTTTTGAAGCCTGATAGCGCGTATTAATTCCTCTTTCACGATTCCAGGGCTAGACTCATTAACAGCGTCACCTTTAGCAGTTTTTTTGGGTCGAACATCGTTAAAGGGTGTCTTCACATATTCCTCTCATCGTTTTCTCTTTTCTTCAGCGCCCACCAACATTCTGTTATTGGCATCTCTCAAAACACCCTGCTGCTGTTTACGCTGCGTGTTGGTAAACTCCTTGATTTTTTTTGTGGAGATTGAACAGGTCGTGCTTATCTTGTAGTGCCTCGATTTCAATGCACCTTTCTGTTAACCAACGTTTCTTTGCCTTCCGGCACTCTGTTCTCACCCTTCGATTCAGTTCTTCGTAACGATCCCCGCCTCTGGCTTTTTCTCTTCTTCTGTCGTCCATAAGTCATAGGATCTCACCCAGGTAGCACAACTAACCAGTTGGACGTTTGCTGGACGTCGGTTTTAAGTCGTCAATACGTCAATTGACCTAAGCAGGACATTATACATGAGTAATACATTATATAATACAATACAATACAAAAAGAATATATAACACAAGGAATAATACATTATATAATGTATTATTCCTTATACTGTGCTACTAGACATAAGTCTGAGCAGAAAAAATGCTTAGATTCTTGATCGTTATAATATGATTACCATTCTTGGTCGTCCGCTGGACGTGCATCTGTTGCTGCCCATGATGTCAAAAAGTTGACGTCTTCGAGACTTTCTGCACAGTACAAGGAATAATACATTATATAATGTATTCTTCCTTATACTGTGCTAGTAGGTCTAGGCACCTACTGATATATCTTTAATATGATTAGCATATAATAGAAATACATGCTTATTTAAGATGATGGAAAGCAGGTCTTTGCCATCGATAGTCTCACTAAATTTATATATGATAAATAGAAAAGTGTAAACACTACAAGGATTTAAGATTTCAGAATGCTAAATAAGTGTGAGACGTACCAGTATACTGGAAACAGAAATGTTAATTTCTGCTTCCACGAGGTAGGTACTCACTCGTTTTTACTTTTTGTTTGTTATTGTGAAATGTCAAATCCTTGTATATTGTTTACACTTTTGCATTTATCTTATATATGAATTCAGTTAGAAAATGCTCGACGTAAAAGACTTGCGTTCCATCATATTAAATAAGCATGTATTTCTATTATATGCTGCGCCTAGGGATTCGTTACACATAGCTGTTCTTGCGTTTCAGTTCTGAGGAAGGCTAAATAAATAGTCGAAACGTTGGCAATGTTCTGATAAAGAAGAGTGTTACTTGACCTAACCCTGCTAAAAGAGCTTCACGAGACCACGAGATAAGTCTCAGTCTTGGAACTTGGTCGGGTCTGCGGAACCGAGACCGAGACCGATACCGCCAATGGAGACTCCCGAGAGTCTCAGTCAGCCAAAAAACAGTTTTACATTAAACTAACCTGAACTAACCCGCTTCTACAATTGAAATTGGAACCTTCAATAATTTCAAATTTTGATTTTAAGTAAACATTCATACACAAAAACGAAAATTCCCCTGAAAACTGTGCATTATAACCCAATAATTCAGAAAAAATTGAATATGGTAATTCAATCCAATAAGATTTCTCGAGATACTACCTTTTTTTTTGGAGACCGAGACCGAGACCAAGATTAGAGTTGCTAGTACGAGACCAAGACCGAGACTTAATTATAAATGCTAGACCAAGACTGAGAATATGTAAGTCTCGGTCTCGGTCGCGCGAAGCTCTACCTGCTAGCCACCAGTATTTTATTTCCAATAAAACATGTTTAAAATATGTAATGAATTGTTTTATGATAAAATGCAAAGCTTGATCTATTAAATATGTAGTGACGTCAATAAATGGACGTCGGAAGATGACTAAACGCAGACGTCAGACCGACGTCAACATGGACGTCTTGTGGATGTGACATGTAGCCGTTATTTGGACGTCTTTTGGCTTAATCTCATGTCGTCATTTGGACGTCCAGACGACGTAGTTTGCTACCTGGGCATCTGTCATCCACCGCTCCCTGGCAGAGCTCTCCGTATAGCCTATGTCTAGCTCCTGGGTATCTATAAATGCCTCCTTCAGTATACCCCATCCGGGTTCCACAACACTTCCGTCACGATTATCGGCGGTTTGTAGACGCATATCCAGGTCCTCGCTTGCTTGGATACGCACCTCAAGGTCTCCAAGCTTATTGATGTTTATTCGCTTCGGTTTGAATTTTCGCTGAACCTTTTTGAAGTAGCGAACCTTCAAATCTATCACAACGGGGTTGTGGTCGCTGTTGACGTCGGCACCCGGCTACGTTCTCGCTGTGGTTACGAATTTCATGAGGTAGTTTTTAACAAGGATGAAATGTATTTGCTTTCTAATTATATGGTTATTGCGATCAGCCGAAGTCCTCCAGGTGTAAAGCAGTCGAGGGTGCTGTTTGCAAAAAGTGTTGGTAAGTGACATATGGTGTTCTATGCAGAATTGTGCCAAACGATCTCTTCTTGCGTTTCGTGTTCCTAGTCCATATTTTTCTGTTATCTCGTCTGTAGTACTACTCCTGATCTTAGCATCAAAGTCGCCCAAAACCATTGTTATTTCTCTTTTTTTCGTACGCATTCCAATGTGGAGTAGAACTCCTCTCTTGCCTCATCAGGTTTACCACAAGTTGGAGCGTACGCTTCGATTATATTCATCACTCTGTGGGTAGTGAGTAGCCTCAGGAGCATCACACGATCCCTTGTTTACTAGTAAACGTCATTTAGAAGGCTATGACGTTATGGCAGAAAAGGATGACATAAGCAAAGTAAATAACCTTTTGTTCCTTCACCATTTTCTTTTGACATTTCACAACCAACTAGATCACGTTTTCAAATGCATACCCCTTGTTCACCAGAAATACAGATCTGCTCAGATCTGTATTTTTGGTCAGATTTTGGCTTCAGATGATGCGAGTGATCAGAGTGAGGGAAAGTGAATGAAAGATCTGCAGCAGACTGACCACGAAGAGAGAACCTGATCAAATATTCTATATTTTGTGAAACAAAAATACACATATGCTCAGATATTTGGTTTGCTCAGAATTTCGTTAATTTTAGGATGAAAAAGATCGACACATGTTTTAACGGCTTTTTTAATAAAAATTTTCTTAGGGACAGAAATATTATTTTTAGAGGTTCCAAATCCCAGAAAACTATCCCACAATTTTGAGAGAAACTCGAAAAGTAACCGGCAATGCAAAATTGGTTTCAGATGAGGGAGAGAGGAAAAGTGAACGCGGGAAGTGTCTTAGAATCACCACGAAGCATCTGAGCATTTATTCTATATTTTAGGAAACAGTAAAATCAAAATATATGTCTGCTCTTTTTAGTAGAAGTTTTTAGACATTTTACTGCCAACTAGGTGACGCTTTCAAATCAACACGCCCTACTTTGTTCACCAGAAATGCAGATCGGCTCAAACTTTGGTTGCAGAGGATGGAGAAAGGAAAAAATGAATGAGAGAACTGCAGCAGAATGACCACGAAGAGAGAACCTGAGCAGTTAATCAATATTTTGAGAATTAATATTTGCACAAGTTCCAAGGCACAGAAAACTTACCTAGAATTTTGAGAGAAACTTGAAAAGTTACTCGAAATACATACCTGCCCAGGCATTGGTTTCAGATGAGGAAGCAAGGGAAAGTGAACGCGGGAACTTTCTCAAAATAACCACAAAGCACCTGAGCAATTATTCTACAAGGCGTACATTTGAAAACGTCATCTAGTTAGCTGCGACATGTCAAAAAGAAAGGATGAATAAACCAAAGTCCATTTACTTTGATTATGTCATCCTTTTCTCTCAAAAGTTCATATTCTTCTAGATGACGTTTTCTAGTAAGAAAAGGGTATATTTTGTAAAATAGTGATATCTAAGGTTATCGAGGCCTAAATATTTATCAGATCAGAATTTTTTTGTTTCTCAGAGATATGGCTTTTATTTGTGCAGTCATTCATACTAGAAATGAAATATGACATATAAAGGACTGAAGGACTATAGGTTGAAAAAAAACCAGTTGAATTTGCTAAGTCTACAAGAATAGAAAAGAGAGACGAGTATAACTTGGAGAAGCAAGTTCAACCTTTTGGTAGTTTTGAGGAGAGAAGAGAACGGAGGACAAGCTGGAAGCGCAAGTTCAATGAAGTGGAAAAGTATGAAGGACGAGGAGTTGAAGAAACCATTTTAATTTGCCTAGTCTACAGGGGTAGCAAATAGAGACCAAGATAAGTTGAAGGAGCAAATTCAATCAGTTGTGAGTTTTTGGGGACAAGCTGGAAGTTGAAGTTCAGAAATTCGAGATTTTAGAGCAAGAAGTGACAGCTGAAGTATGATGGACGCTAGGTTGAAGAAAAGTTTATTGTGTTGAGAATCTAAAGCAACAAGTGACAGGTAATAGTATGTAGGAGGATGTTCTTCAAAAAGGTTACGAGTTTCGAAGAGCTATTATTTAACGCGTGAATGGTCATCATATGGATCTCGCTCATTGGTGTTTGGGCGCTGATGATGGCCTAAATCCGAAGCCGCTCCTCCAAAAACAATTATGAAATTAAAATTTCCAGGAAGTAGACGTCTCTTTTTTTGTCCACACAACTTTTTGTCACCGTCAGCTCCAATTGTTTGATTTACGATGCTAGGAGCTTAACACAAATTTTTGAATAAAGATTTAAGTAATATATTTTTCATTTGCGGCCTCAACAACATTTATGTCTTTCGCAAGACCATTGTTAGCTTCAAATCGGTACATTTTATCTCCGTAACTCCTTCATCTTATTACATTATCGTAGAAAAAAATCCATTTTTTCTTCCTCTAAGAGACTGGTAGAAATTCAAGTTTGAAATTAGTCAACTCTAAGTCAACAGTCTCAAGTTTATTATGTTGTACGGCTACATGTTTCGCCTAAAAAGGCATCATCAGGCCACAATCACAACACACGTTAAAATAGTTAAAAATTTATAACACGTTCACATATTTACAGTCTTCTAGCCAATTTGTAAATATGTGAACGTGTTTTAAATTTTTAACTATTTTAACGTGGGTTATGATTGTGGCCTGATGATGCCTTTTTAGGCGAAACATGTAGCTGTACTTACGAAGTCCTCCACCGCGACCTGCGGTCTATTGTGGTTCACTCGAAGTGCTATCAGCAAGGTTTGCCCCTGCTTGCTCCACTAGTTGTCACCCGTTATGCCCAGACCCTCAACGAATCTGATGAGTCTTTCTTTCGGGCGACACTGCGTTTACATCTTGAGGTTCAATAATCGTGTTTCCGAACATTGAGTATCCTCATCTGGCAATAGCCGGTCAGTCACATAGGCGTGCTCAACTGTCTCGTCATCCTCCAAGCACAGCCGATACTCCGTCTTTTCGGACAGTCCGAGTCTGTGCATGTGAGATTTTAGGTGGCTCTGTCCTGTGTACAATGCAGTGGCCACTTTGATTTGTCTCCTATTTAGTCAGAGGCATGTTTTGGCTTTTGCCCTACCTGTTCCCGTTATTTTTTTTTGGAGTGCGATAGTCCGGGTAGGTTTTCCCACCAGTCCTGGGACCTGGAATTGCTCCATTTCTGGAGTTTAGCCTTGACCATAGAGTATGGGACCCCCAGTGCCGGCTCCGAGCCTACGAATCCAGAGCCCGCCGTCCTCCCAGCTAGAGAGTCGGTCCTCTCATTGCCTTCGTGACCACGATGACCCGGGATCCATTCCAGTGTGACGCTGTTCTCCTACGATAGGGTGCTAAGAGTCCTGTGGCAGTTCCAACAGTTTGCAGCGCAAGACATATGCGCTAGAAGCGCTGCCCGACTATCCGAGCAGATTTTTATTGATCTATTGTATCCTCCCTCCTCTAATAGGTGTCGGGCACACGATTCAATGGCATGCATCTCTGCCTGAAACACTGTGGAGAATCGGCCCAGGCTCTCTGCTATGCAGATACTACCCAATCTCTTGTACACTCCGGAGCCAGGCCTTTCGTCGGTTTTGGATCCGTCCGTGGACCAGGTACTTCTTGCCAGTTGTAGATCTTCGCCTCGTTCCTCCCAGTGTGCCCGTGAAGGAACCCTGACGAGGTAGCGAGGGTCCAGTGTACGTTTTGAGGCCATTAGGTCAGAGACCATGTTTAATACCGCAAGGCCTTCCAAGCCAGCCTGGGCATTGTTGTTTCCACTATCGAATGGCTGCGGTGTTAGGTTGGTCACTGGTTGCAGCCGGTATATCGCCTTCATTGCCTCTCGTTCCAGGAGTATTGGAAGTGGAATCAGGTCGAGCATGCGATCCATGGCTGCCGTGGGCGTCGTTCTCATTGCCCCCGTGGTGCAGAGACATATTTGTCGTTCCAGAGAGGACTGTTTAGCTTTGATGGAGCTCTGTCTGCTCTTTCGATACCACACATGTGGGGTCCATGTGAGTGATTTGTCCAGGATGACTCTTAGAAATTTTACTTCGTTTGTAAACGGGGTTGTCGTCTCGGCCTTATTATATATTATATTATAAGTGACTCTAGAGGAACGTCAGAGAAAAGTGGATAACCTGATGGTCTATGAAAATGATAAAGTTAATAACACACGAACTAATTACTAAAAATTCAAGCAAAAACTTAAGACACATACGTCTTTTTATAATAAAAATTTACTATTTTATAAGTTCTTGCTTCCTTTGCTTTGAAGTAGTATTAAGTTCAGCAATGTGCCTGCTTTAACCGGTGGCCGGACAACAAACACGTGTGACCCACTAGTTGGTTCATAATTTATGAAATTTCTTTTGTCCCGAGATTCACGTACTTTACGCCATATCCTCCTTCCTACTTTTTTCGGAAATTCAAACTCTTACCGGTTAAACCTGATCGATAAAAATTCCTGATAAATTATTCCTTTCATAAGTTATTTTAGTTACCACCGTTACTATTGATTATGTTTTATACATAAACAATTATTCCATATGTATTGCTACACTTTTAGATTAATCTAAAAATATTCGCTTCTAAAGTGATTAGCTGGACGAGCGGCGTTAGAGGGGGAAAGAGATTGGATGTATATGTTTATATCTTATGTAGATTTTAGACTATTTAAAGCTGCGTCATCGTTTTTTTAAGTGATTCCCCCAGCAAATTGATGGCTAGTAATGAAGATCACAACAATTATTTGATTGACAGAAGAAATTGATAAATGTGGACATTTTCTTTTTCATCATATCTTTAAGGCTGTTGAACCAGGGAGTCTTGAAGTGTGGAATGAATCCCCATATCTCTGCCCATTTATTCCACAGATCATGTGTACCTCTTGGAAAAAATTCAGTTGAAAACAAAGGGAATTCAGCCGTGTCCTCAGAGTTAAAGCTTAAGTTAGCCAGCCTACCGGCAGATTTATTGCTATAACTTCCTATGTGACCAAGGACCCAAGGAATGTCAATATGTAGCCTTCTATGTTAACTCCTAGAATTTTCCTTCTTGCTGTCCAGGTGATAATGTTTGCTCTATTGGAAAGAGCTACTCTATTCAGAGCATTGCGACTGTCCGAAAACAGTACATATTTATCTCTTAACCTCGTTGACTTCTATTTTTCTCAAGGCCCTATACAGGGTGATTCACGTTACTCGACACGGAAGATTATGGCTAATCTTTTAGATTTTAAAAAAGTTTTGTATATGGAATGGATGAGGGTCTATTGGAAGTACATTTTAAAATTATTGTCATTGTATACAGGTGGTCCCAAAAGTATAAAATTGATTAAAGTTTTATTTCTTTAAATGAAACACCTAGTATATTAATGTATTTTCGGTATCTACGGACAAAAGTAAAGGTAGTTTTATTAAGGTTTATGGCATCTAAACCGTACCGTTCTTCAGATATTCGTGATTTTGTGAAAATGAAGCATCACATTAAATGTTTAAAATCTCAGCACTTGATTTCTTTTGAACCACCAAAATTAGCTGGTGGGCTAATAGTACATTGGATATTTTGCGGTGTGTATTAAATATTAACTACTGTGCACCGAATGTCAATGAAGGAACACCAAATTATTGCAAACTTCAAACAGTAATAACTCGTTTAATTTAAATTAGACACCCTGTATTTTATAGTATCATTAGATGCAGAATTTAGTTTCCTATCAAAACTATTAAACATTCCTATAGCTTGATTTTGCGTTTTCTTGCAAAATTGATTTTTTTTTGAATTTGAGGTGACATAAACGAATTAAGTAATCTACTTTACCTGTTACAATACCTGATTTTGAGAAAGCAAAATTTATTATCATTAGTAGTGGGTGTTCACTAGAAAACTTCATTTAGGAGGCTATAAAATTTTGACAGAAAAGGATGGCACAATGAAAGTAAATGGACTTTTGTTTCTCCATTCTTTTCCTTTGACATTTCACAACCAATTTGACGAAATTTTCTAATGAACACCCCGCATTTGTCAGATATTAATTTATAAGTTACAAAATTATGATCATGAGGATTATTTAGCAGTCATCTGAATGTTAAATTGTCTTTATTTAGCATAAAATATCAAATAAAACAATAAAACATTATATTACAAGAGTTCTTATAAAATTTAGCATCACTATTACAAAAAAATTAAGTGCATTAATAGTGGCAATTTGAAATTCAATAAATAACAAGTCAACATAAGAGTAAAGCAAACAAAAACAACCAGTTATAAAATTTGTTCAAAATGACGACCGTCTGATTCTAAACACAAACGTATAAAAAAAAAACTTATATAATATATAACTTATATAAACTTATATTGATGCGAACTCGGGGTTCAATAATTCCAGCGTAACGATTTAATACGAAAACACTATTTATTAACTCCACAAATACACACCGGTACAATTCGACTAGTAAATAACTCACTACTTAACACTTTATAGCCTTCTATTATCGCTTCGTAACTTTAGCTTACTTATAGCTCGCTTAAAATAAGACTATTCTCTGCGCGCTCTATGCGCCTTTTATATACAATCCTAAAATTACAGAAAAACCTAGAAACTTTTTTATAAGAATTCTTGAATAATCTCACATAAAAAAAACGGTTGTAAACAACTGCCTTCTAGATTAAACCGAGCAATAAATCACTCGTGTCAGCCATGACGCAGCGCGGATACGTCGCGAAGCTCCACCAACCACACGCGTTGCCCCGCCTCCCATGCGGCGTTGCTGCGAATCGTAACATTGCCCTCCTCCTAAGGCTGTTCGTCCCGAACAGATAGAGTTCCATGGTATCGTGCTAATCGATCCAAATGAACGACTTTCATCTTTGACCTGGGGGTCCGCTGGATCCTATACACCACATCATTAATCTTTTTTATAGTTGTATAAGGTCCTTCCCAATTTTGGCTAAGTTTGGGCGACTTCCCCACCTTTCGCCTCGGATTGTATAGCCACACCAAATCACCATCCTGGAAGCCGCGGGAGTTAGCTAGTAAGTCATATCTTGCTTTGGCTCGATCACTGGATATCCGCAGTTTATGTCTGACTTGTTCGTGAACATTGTTCAGCCTCTCCTTGAGCTCCTCCACAAAGTTCTCAGAGTTGAGCGAGTCTTTTTCTGGTGTTCCATACATCAAATCTGCAGGAAGCCTCATTTCCCTTCCAAACATTACTCTCGCCGGGGTATAACCAGTGGCTTCATGCGTAGAGCCTCGGTATGCCATCAACATGAGAGGTAGATGTTGGTCCCAATCACGCTGATGATCTGCCACCATTTTAGACAGGTAATGTTCCATAGTCCGATTAAACCTCTACCATCCCATCCGACTGTGGATGCAAAGGAGTTGTTCTGGTCTTGCGAATTCCGAGAAGTTCCATGACCTTCTGGAAAACAGCCGATTCAAAATTTCGGCCCTGATCAGAATGAAGTTCGAGAGGGACTCCAAATCTGCAGAACATTTCATTTACTAGCACCGTTGCCACAGTCGTTGCTTCTTGATTAGGCAGGGCGTATGCTTCAGGCCATTTAGTGAAGTAATCCATGGCGACCAAGATGTATTTATTGCCCGACTCAGTCTGAGGAAACGGTCCCGCGACATCAATTGCTACCCTCTCGAATGGAGCACCTACAGTGTACTGCACCATTCGGCCCCTTGATCTTGTTCGAGGTCCTTTTGTGGCACAACAAACTTCACACTTGCGGCACCAAGATTCGACGTCTTCATGATAATTCACCCAGTAATACCGTTCTTTAATTTTTGCCAATGTTTTATTGACCCCAAAATGGCCTCCGCTTGTTCCGTTGTGCATTTCCTGTAGTACATCTGATTTTCTGCTACCAGGAACAACCAACTTACTGACTATAGACTTGCCATCCGGACTCTCCCACGCTCTCTTCAGTAGTCCATTTTCTATTTTAAGAGAGTTCCACTGGGCCCATAGCGCCTTCAGGTTTGGACTTTTACCAGCGATTTCTTGCCATTCTGGTCTCTTGTCGTCAGTCTTTGCAGAGAGAATGGGTCCAATATCTGAATCATTCAATTGTTCTTCTCGAAGCGTCTGTGTGGTCCAGCGATCATTTATCTCCACCGACGTTGTCCTTACAGAAGGATGTCCCTCACGTTGCTGAGTTCTCCGACAATGCTGACTATCTTCTTTACATGGCCCTCTAGACAATGCATCGGCATTTCCGTGAGACCTTCCTGGTCGATGTTCAGTTTGGACCTTCTGTCCTTTAATGCGTCCGGTCTCTGTAACACTTTTGCCACCCAAATTATTGGCTTGACTTGATTGATTGACTTGACTGATCCTGGGGGTCTTAACGTCTTCAGTCAATTGCCCCCTTACATTGACAGGAATTGGACTTTCCTGATTTCTAGGGCGGTCTTGGTTGCCACTCGGTCTTCTAAACAACGGCGACGGACTTCTTGCCCTATTACGGCAGTTACTCTTGACGTGACCCAGTTTACCGCAGTTAAAACATTTTATGGCCCGATTGTCTGTTGATCGGGGAGTTCTTTCTAACAGAGCTTGCATATTGACTGCCATATCATTCATCGCTTTATGTAAACTGGCCATCGATTCAGCCATAGACGTATTCTTCTTGTCACCGCAAGTTGCGACTCTTACACTTGCAGAAGAACTAGATGACACTCGTGACGCCTCGAATTCCTGGGCCTGAACTAGCGCCTCGCTGATATTCTTGGGCCTTACTAGACGTAAGTGGTATCTCATGTCACTATCGCGAACTCCCTCAATGAACCTTTTGGCGGTAAATTGCGTTTGAAAAGATTCAGGGGCCGATGGGTATGCCAGGTGAATTAGTCTGTCTATAACCGCCTCAAATTCTTGTAAGGATTCACCTGACTTCTGCTGTCTCATCCTCAGCTGTGCCTGGAACACGGTTTCTTTGTGCTCATTTCCAAATCGAAGTTGCAGAGTGTGTACTAAAGCCGCATAATTACTTTGATCCGTTGCCGACAGATATTGGAGTAACTCTGTCGCTTTCCCACGAAGTGCTACCACTAATGATGTAGCTTTCCAGGGGTCGGACCAACCATTAGCTTTTGCAGCTGCCTCAAACTGGGTTTTATAAATTTCCCATGCCGTAGTACCGTCATAATCGGGAGGCTTAATTTTAGCGTTGGATATGCTAAAACTCTCTGTAGACACGTTGTCGTCCTCAAGTTGTTCCCGGAATTTCTTTTCTAGCTCGAGAACCCTCTGGTTGACAGCTTCGAGTCCTTCGTTAACGCCGTTAATGGATGCGTTCACGCCGTTAACGGATTCGTTAACGGATTGCATTATTCTTTCTTCTAATTGTTGCTCCCTAGCTGCGAGATGGTTCACTAATTCTTCTTTAAACCGTTTCTGTTCTTCCCTTTGTTCTTGATAATGTCGCTCCTGTACTTGATCACGTCTTTTTTGTTCCTCTTTTTGTTCTTTATAACGTTTTTCCTGCTCCTCTTTTTGTTCCTTATAACGTTTTTCCTGCTCTTCTTTTTGTTCTACATAACGTCTTTCTTGCTCTTCCTTCTGTTGTTGCATAAGGGACAGCAGGGCGGCAAGTTGATCCTCCATCGCTTGATGCTGGCTTCTGGTCACTGGCATAAACACGTAATGTCCGGCAATGAAGCACTCACTTACAGTTCAGCAATATTAGTCCTCAAATTCCCACTGGAATCGCACTTCTCACACCAATTGATGCGAACTCGGGGTTCAATAATTCCAGTGTAACGATTTAATACGAAAACACTATTTATTAACTCCACAAATACACACCGGTACAATTCGACTAGTAAATAACTCACTACTTAACACTTTATAGCTTTCTATTATTGCTTCGTAACTTTAGCTTACTTATAGCTCGCTTAAAATAAGACTATTCTCTGCGCGCTCTATGCGCCTTTTATATACAATCCTAAAATTACAGAAAAACCTAGAAACTTCTTTATAAGAATTCTTGAATAATCTCACATAAAAAAAAACGGTTGTAAACAACTGCCTTCTAGATTAAACCGAGCAATAAATCACTCGTGTCAGCCATGACGCAGCGCGGATACGTCGCGAAGCTCCACCAACCACACGCGTTGCCCCGCCTCCCATGCGGCGTTGCAGCGAATCGTAACAGTATTCTGTTTTTAAATCTTTCACTCACATTGCGTAACATATAGGGAGTTCTGAAGCTGCTTCTGAAGGCCTCTCTGATTCGTTCCTTCATATTTTCTTTTGTGGTTGGTGGCGTATTATACACGATTCCTTTCACATATCCCCATAAAAAGAAATCGGGAGGCGTTATGTCCATATTGGTGGCCAATGTTGTGGTCCATTCCTTCCAATCCATCGATTTTGGAAACGAACATTTAAGAACTCCCGGACTTCACGATGATAATGAGCAGGTGCCCAATCCATTTGCAGCCACATGGTTGTTCTTATATCTAGAGGAACTTCTTCCAGTAAAATTGGAAGCTGATTTCTCAAAAAATGTAGAAACGACATTCCGTTTAAATGTTCGTCAAAAAACAAGGTCCAATCACATACTGTCCCATTATGCCCCCTTAATACATTTACTGACCACCTATGTTGGTTATTAATAACTCTAAATTCATGGGGGTTAAAATCAGAATAATAATGAAAACTGTGTCGGTTAAAAGAACCATCGTTATGATAAGTACACTCATCACTAAATAAAACTGATTAAAAAAAAATCTTCTTGTTCTCCAACTTTTTCTAACGCCCATATACAAAAGTCCACTCGTTGGCCAAAATCGTTATCGGAGAGTTCCTGATGTAGTTGTATCTTATAATCGTGATATTTATGTTTTTGAAGAATCCTTGATACGCTTGCTTGGGTAATATTTAAGTTTTGTGCAATTTCTCGATTTCCGACATGGGGATTTTCAACTACAGAGCCAATAACGGCTAATTCAATTTCTTGGTTTTCTGTAACTGGTCTCGTTTTGGCAGTCGTTTCATACTGAACACTACCAGTTTGCCTAAATTGAACCAACAGTCTTTCAAAAACGGCTCTATTCTGTCGAGTTCGGTTAGGGAACCTTTCAGCATAAACCCTTGATGCTAAAAGACAATTTGGCAAGCATTCTCCTTGAATGAAGATCTTATCGACTCGTTCTTCTGTTGTGTAAACCAGCATTATGATTAAATAAAAACTCCCTGTTAACCACCAATTATAACAGTAAAAAAATATTTAACTTTAAATTAATATGTGACAACTAGAAATGACAATAAATTTTGCTTTGTCAAAATCAGGTAACACCTGAACAGACCTGAACAGGTAAATTAGATTACTACATTCGTTTGTTAGGGCAAATTCAGAAAAAATCTATTTTCCAAGAAAATGCAACGACCAAGCTGTAGGAATGTTTAATAGTTTTTGATGGGAAACTAAATTCTGCATCTAATGATACTATAAAATACAGGGTGTCTAATTTAAATTAAACGAGTTATTACTGTTTGAAGTTTGCAATAATTTAGTGTTAATTTTTTTACATTTGGTACACAGTAGTTAATATTTAATACATACCGCAAAAAATGCAATGTACTAGTAGCCCACCAGCCAATTTCGGTGGTTGAAAAGAAACCAAGTGCTGAGATTTTAAACATTAAATTTGATGCTGCATTTTCACAAAATCACGAATATCTGAAGAACGGTACGGTTTAGATGTCATAAACTGTGTAATTGCAATAAAATGTATGTAAATAAAACTACCTTTACTTTTGTCCGTAGATACCGAAAATACATTAATATACTAGGTGTTACATTTAAAAAAATAAAACTTTAATCAATTTTATACTTTTGGGACCACCTGTATACAATGACAATAATTTTAAAATGTACTTCCAATAGACCTTCATCCATTTCATATACAAAACTTTTTTAAAATCTAAAAGTTTAGCCATAATCTTCCGTGTCGAATAATTTGAATCACCCTGTATATTGTCAAAACTTGCTTGTGGATAGTGTTTGGTTTGCTCCACAAATGAATAAAAAACAAGAAACTCTATTTATCGTTATTTGGTCCACAAATACCTGTTTCTTCAATATTTTTTGCTTTTTGGAAGCTCTATATAATTGCATATTCTATTGGAAAACATTCCTTTCGCTCCTATTTGGAATAGTTCGCGATTGTTTATATCTTTAGATAGTGTAGAAAATATGGAGTCGTTCAGTCCGTGTGTATCAAATTTGCAAATTCCGTCAGCAAGTCAAAGGTATATCTAACAATGGTGGAGATGAATATTTGTCGCAAATTCTAACATTTCCATTATATCCTGCTTAAGCCATTGTATATGCCTCTATTGGTCAGGGTTTATTTGAACAGCAAGGATATCAATATCAACAACCCTCTTAAGTCAAGGAAAAACTCCGCTGCTTCTGAGAGTATGATTGGAATGAGATTAGATTTTATACCTCCTGGACAAGTATGTAGAGTTTGATATTGCATTATATCCAGCTTTATTAGATTTGTTTTGACACCCTTGTTGAAGAAAAAGGTCTGAAACTCGAAATGACATCGAATTATTGCTCGTGTCTCAAAAGCAAGAATATTGTTACGGTGAGCGGCGGTTGTGGAGGCGGAGCGACATTGGAGGTTGAACCTTCGCGGCTCGCGGCCTATCCGGGCGCTGCGGCGTTGTGACCGGGGGGACTCGGTGTGATTTATTGCTCTATTTATTTAAAACGTAGTTATTTACGACCTTTTTTGTGTGTGTCTCTTATCAATTATTTTTGTTCTAAGAATGTTCTAGGCTTTTCTGTATTTTTAAGATTTTGTATAAAAGGCGAATAGTGACGTCGTTAGTAGCAGTCTTATTTAATCGAGCTATAATTAAGCTAAAGTACCAAACGATAATAGAATGCTATTAACTGTTAAGTAGTGAGTTATTTAGTAGTCGAATTGTACTTGTGTGTTTTTGTGGGATAAATAAATAGTATTTTCGTGTTAAATCGCTACACTAGAATTATCGAACCCTGAGTTTGCAACAATATGAAGAAGTTTTCATTTAAGGGCCTGCTCAATGAGATGCTCAATGAACTCTTCCAGTTCCAGATGAAGTTATATTGTCAGACACCTTTAATTAATAGGTAGCACAACTCATTGTTTTTTACGGAAATTAGCGCTTTTTACACGTATAGCGCTCGTAAAAGCAGTATTTAATTTAGTTAAATATTCTCTCAATCCTATTAAATAATTTTCATTTTTTGTATTGTTTTACTCTTCTCATATTTAAGACATGAAGCACTGAATTTAATAATTTATCATTATCCTTGACAAATATTTTATAAAATTGCCACTTAACGCGCTTAGCTTATAAAATGCCCACTCACTTTTTGACTCGACCAGATATAAAACGAAATCAATGCAGTCCAAATTACCCATTTGAAGCCGTTTTATAACTCCGAAACCCACATCTAAATTTAATGTTTATTGAGACGTCATTCTATAAAAGCCAGTTACCGGGTGTTTATGGCAATATTACCTTTACGATGTTTACACTTGCGGAATTTTAAGAACCAAAAACTAGACGTTTTGGCTTTAATAGCGAGCTACGAAGAGTTGCATCGACAATATCGTAAAATTTTGAACCCCAATTATGGTATATTTTATTAGTGATCATGTCTACATAAAGAACCAGTGAAGGAGGTATATAAATAATCTGTAACTACATCCCACCTTTGAAGTTCTATGTAGAGGCAAAAATATGAGAGCACTGCAAGTAAAGTGGCTATGAAAGTATAGTAGGTGTAAACTTAGTTACTTAAAAACTATGCAAATAATTTTAAGTACTTCAACGACCCTTGCTAACGCCTGAATAAACGCCCACACTGGGGATCTCTAAACCTTCCTCTGCAAAGCCAATCTAAAAGTCGCCTTCCGCAGATGTTTAAATATAAAGGCTTACAAAGGAACAGAAAAGCTTAATTAAAATAACTTTTATCAACGTGATGGTAGTAAGTAATTTACTCTTTCCTCGGATTGTGCTTTTGCCAGCTTGTTTAAAGTTTCATTAATGAAAGGGCCTTTTTCTCTTCTCCAATTTGCAGAAAAACCCGTCATGGTTGAGCTTCATATGCCTTTTACATACTAATAATTAGATAGAGTTGGGATCTAGCCTTCTGTGAAGGGGGGGGGGGGGGGGTAGGCGAAAGATTTTTTTTTTAACGTCCACTTTTTGTTAAATTTTGATGAATATTTCCTTCATACGTAAATTTTCCCCTAAGAGGAGTGTAATTTTCAAACAATTTTAGAGGAAATTCCACGTTATCTAGACAACGATTAATTTCCACTGTCACCTACTAACCATTTTGACTGAGAAAGTCAGTAACAACTTCATTGACCGTCGTCTGTAACTTGAGAAAGCCTCGACCGATCGCAGTGAATCAAACTGTTTTTTCCTCTTGAGGGCCCCTTTCTCCTCCGACTATCGGAAGTTCCGTAGGTGCAATATTTTCGGGGATAGACCCCTTCAAAAGTCGCACTTTTAGAATTAGAAGAAATAGAAAACGTCATTTCGCAAGCTCTAATTGTGTCCATCCACAGACTAGTTTCGCGGTTTACGGCTCATCAGTGAGGCTTTGACACAACCAGAGCTCCCGAAATCTGTTCTACTCAAGACACGTTTCATGGCAGTACCGAGAAAAGGTTCCCAGTGATTTCGGGAGCTCTGGTTGTGTCAAAGCCTCACTGATCAGCCGTAAACGGCGAAACTAGTCTGTGGATGGACACAATTAGAGCTTGCGAGATGATGTTTATCAGTCGTTCAAAAAGGTCGAAAACAGCGTTTTCATAGTACCGACGGCTAAAAATCGATTTCTGTATGTTACAGTAATCTGCATCAAACAAAGAAGTGATTGGAAGAATAAAGAAATAATCAGTTTACGTATACAGTTGAAAGATAACAAGGACCCGGCAGAAGGAAAATTGTTACAGAATATTTCCCTAAAATGGTTCGGGGAAAGTTCAGCAGAATGCTTCGAGCCACGGTATACAAAAATCATGACTTTGAAACGGCAATACTCCAAAATAAAAAAATTGTAAAAACAAAACAAACACAGCTATAAAGCCTTTTTTTGAAAGGTAACCAACTTTCCAATAAGTTTTTGATCGGTTAGATAAATATTTCTAAATACCAAAGCTTATTCTCTGGGCTATTAAATTGGTTAGACTTAAGCACTCCAGTTTTAGCAAAAGCAATATGCACCTCTATTTTGTTAGAAAAAGTTTTTCATTAGTTACCTGAAATGTATGTTTTTAGTTTTGATTTTGTCTTCAAATAGATTAGTGTCTGTCATAAACCTAGAGAATGTAAGGGATGTGCCTCACTTTCACGGGTTATAACAGTGCATCCGTAGACAACTAACGAGACAATGACGACCGAGTGTTTACCAGTGTAAGTAAACCCCTTCATCACTGCCAACAGCCTCCTAGGAGGGTGGATGAGCAGAATGAGATCAGGGCACTCTCTTGCCCCTAGAGTGAGAAATTGCTCTTA
The DNA here is from genome assembly GCA_951812265.1 of Taphrorychus bicolor. Classification (NCBI taxonomy): domain Eukaryota; kingdom Metazoa; phylum Arthropoda; class Insecta; order Coleoptera; family Curculionidae; genus Taphrorychus; species Taphrorychus bicolor. The sequence continues at coordinate 65,435,111 of OX638297.1, forward strand.
AAGGCGGATGAACTACAAGTAGTCAACGGTAGGGGAATGCTGAAGGCAACGATGAACCACTGCATTAAAGTATCTCAAAACATCTCTAGTAAAACATTATGGAATCTAAAGTGATATGGACATAGTTATTAATCATGGAATACGGAAACCAAGATTCGGTAGGGGAGGTAGAACACACATAGACCACAGGGCTTCCCAGGTCGTAATCGAGCGAAATCTCTGTGTCCGAAAAGGAAAAGTGCCTCTAAGAATATCAGAGATAAATATCCAAATAAGCACCTGGAATGTAAAAACTATGTTCCAGGCAGGAAAGATGCAAAACACCATAAAAGAAATGTTCAGACTCGTGATAGAATTAATGCGCATCAGTGAAATTCGATGACCAGGCAGACTTTTGGAGACTATAAGGTAAACCACTCAGGAAATCAGGAAGACCAACATACTCACGGAGTTGTTCCAACGCATAACTACAATTTTTAACAACATATACTCAAGTGGGATAATACCAAAGACATGATTAAAGTGAACATTTATTGTTTAACTGATAAAACGAGCTCTGTGTCTTGGGACGATTTCCGTACGATCAGCTTGATGAGCATCTCCTCCACATTTGGATTTCGAAATAACCTACGAACTTTATACTGAAAAGAGAAGCCCTTTTCAGTATAAAGATGCTCATTCAGAGATGCAGAGATGTAAATTCCTATGTCTACGCCTGTTTCATTGACTATCAAAAGGCATTCGACACACTAATACATGACAAGCTTATGGAAGTATTAGCAGATATTGGCGCATAACTGCGATCTGACGATTATTGGCAACCTCTACTGGAATCAAACGGCAACCCAAGCAGGAGATTCGGGTGAAATCAAAATTAAACGTGCGGTCAGACAGGGATGTGTATTGGCGCCCCTGCTGTTCAACGTGTATTCAGAGAGAATTTTTAAGGAGGCTCTGAAAGATATTGATGCCGGAATCAAAGTAAATGGAGAATGTATCAATAAAATTTTGCAGACAGTTTGAAGAAACTTCGGGAAATATTGGTCAGAGTAGCCGAAACCAGTCAGAGATATGGGTTGTCACTGAACACTAAGAAAACAAAATACATGATAATTTTCAAAAGTAAGATCCAAACAGGACTGATTGTAAACAATCAACGAATAGAGAGAGTGAAGACATATACCTATCGTGGAACAACTGTTAATGAAGACTGGGAGCACACGCTGGAAACTAGATGCAGGATAGAGAAAGCAAGAGCTGCATTTCAGAGAATGGCTAGACTCTTCAAATGTCACGATTTATCTATGCCCTTAAAAATCAGATTATTGAGGTGTTATGTTTTCCCTGTATTGTTGTATGGAATGGAATCCTGGACTCTCGCGGATGATGCATGTGGAAAAATCGTTGCTTTTGAGATGTACTGTATCGACGACGAATGTTGAAGATACCATGGACCGCTCATGTAAATATTCAACACGTATTGACAAAGATAGAGAAGGATAAAGAACTTCTATTGAAGATAAAAACATCAAAAATTGAATACTTTGAACACATAATGAGGAATAGCCAAAGATATGGAATGTTACAGTTGATTCTACAGGGAAAGATAAACGGTAAACGGGGTCGTGGAAGACGAAGAATTTCATGGCTAAGTAATCTACGCACATGGTTGAACACAACAACTCTGGGCCTGCTCAGAGCAGCTGCGAACAAGGTGCAGATGGTTGCCAACGTCCGAAACGCAATGGCACTGTAAGAAGATGATAATCCTAGCTTTGAAGTTGGTGGTAGAGGCTTCTTGGCTATAGATAGTCATCACAGCGTCCAACTGCTATTGGTAAGTAGCTCTATAAGCCATCTTTGTCCATGATCCTCTTGCCTTCTATCACTTAAACTCGATGGTGTCACTGTCAAGATTCTCGAAACTGCTGATTAAGTGGTTCTAAGCGTATCTCATCGGCTTTGGTTTTTGTCAGGTCCAGGTTTACCTCATGCTCTGATGTCGGTAGCATATCGGCGACTACTAGTGTAGGTTAGGAACTACCTGAACAGAGAGGTCATATGGTCTGCAGCCTTTGTGCCTGGTAATTATTTTTCACAATGACTGTGTTTCCCTCAAAGCAACCATGGACTTTGTCATTTGCATGTCAACTTGACCATTAAAACTTCTCACCCACTAGTTTTTTCTGCAGAAGTTTATAAGTTACTAAAGTAGCACAGTTGCAGTAGACATGCCTCAATTACATAGGAAAAACCATTTCAAAAATTTTTCAAAAGTGAATAAAATTTTCATTTTTTCAAAGACTTATTGTTGGAGTGGGCTCCATTGCCAGAAGACTTCCTTTCTAAAGAGAGCTGTCAAGAGTTGGGCTAAGGAAGCAGAGTTTTCAAATAAAGCGTCCCTTTTATCTGTGCTAGGAATGACGCCATTCCCGTTAATAACATAACCCTGATTATGTACAGAACTGCAACAAAATTGCACTTACCGCGATTAAGGCGTAACTTGAATGGTCAAAGACGAACAAATACGCCTTGCAGATGCTCAATTTTGGTCTTAAAAGATCCAGTAAAAATCGCCAAGTTATGCAAGGATATGGATATCTTCAAGCCAAAACAAAAACCGTCTATCAGATGTAGGGGCTTGCCCTAATAATAACTAGCCTTAAGATCCAGGGTTATCATATAGGGAGTTCTTCTTGCAGCATTAAGAGGAAGGATAGATTTTGACATTAAACTTCTTGTAGTTAATAAATAGTCTTATGCCACTATTTTGCATGGGCACCAATAACACCGGAGAAGCAAATGGTGATTCACACTCCTCGATAATGCCCTTGTTCAAAAAGTCATCCAGTTCTATTCTCAATTGCTCCCTTCGAACCTCAGAGATAAAGCTGAGGGTTCAGGTTAGTTGTCAGTTGGGTTTTTGATATATTTAGAGTAAGGAGTAGCTTCACTGCTAGATGTGAATAGGTCTTGGATGTGTTGCATTATGTCATTTAAGTAACATATTTCCTCTTTTGTCAGTTTTAAATGTTTTGTCCATATTCCTATTAGTTATATACTACGAGCGTTGAACTATCGCTATGGATTTGAAGTGCAGCTTCCAGTGACTTATGGAAACCAGGCCGAATTTGACACCACAATGACACGCCAGCGGGTACAGATGGCGGCTCTAATATGCAACAAGACTATTTTCGTCCTTTGCTTTCTCAATAAGAATATAAAGATGGCAATTACTCTCAGAGTTTCTTAAAAATTAAGGGGCGGAGCATGGCAGCCGACGCATGCACATCAGTTGGTTTTCGACCTGGTTTTTCGACTACACTTTGTTATGTTATTTTCATATTATATTCAATTGTTAATTATATGGTTTCATCCAACGAGCTAATATATTACATCTGGAGAAGACTCCCTCCAGTTTTACAGTGTCGGCGTCCCCCTTTTTAGCAGTGGGCACCTTAAAGATGGCGGCGATATTCGCCCGAAGTAACGTCTCGGTGATTTTGGTCATGATGTCTTACGTCATGACGATGCTCGTGCGGGGTTGCTAGTCCCCCATCGAGCGCCTCCCCTAGTGGCGGATAAGAGAATGCCTCCCAGATCTGGGTCGTACCGAGGAAATTAAATACTCAAAACTGTCCTCACGCATAATGTTAAGAAACATTATTGGCTGTGTTTCGGACAACAAACGGCGAAGTGCCATCCACTGAAACGGCGTTTCTACAGCGTTATAGAAGGCAACGGAAAACCACTACACTAAATTTTCCCAGGAAAATCTTCATGGCTGGAAACACCAGAAGAATGGCGCTCAGTCCCGGGCAGACCTTAAATGGTCAGAAAGTGCGAAGAATCTCCCGGCCATCATTGAAAATTTGCACCTGGAGTATCAGAAGTATGTTTGAAGCAGGAGAAATTGATAATACAATAAAGGAAATGAACAGATTGAGTATTGACGTGAAGAGTATCAGCGAAATGAGATGGCGAGGAAGTGGAGAATGCTAAATAGGACATCATTTACTGTATTATGCTGGAAACGAAGAGAAAAACCACCTACGAGGAGTTGGATTTATCATGAGGAAGGAGTTGAAACCTTCCCTTATTAGTTGCATTATTTTGCTAAAGCTCAGAGGAAAACCGTTTAACATAAATTTTATCGAAATATATGCCTCCCACAAAGGACAAAAATGAAAAGAAAGTAAAAGAGTTCTATGCTCAAATAAAAGAAGTACTTAAAAACGTTAAAGCGAGAGAAGTAAACATAGTAATGGAAGACTTCAATGCAAAGGTGAGACATGGAAAGGAGGACGAAATAGGTGACTTTGGTCTGGGACGGAGGATTGGAAGAGGAGATAGACTGGTACAGTTCTGCAGAGAAGAACGCATGGTAATAGCAAATACATTGTTCAAGCTACCAGCAAGACGGTTGTACACTTGGAAAGCACAAGCGGACAAACCAGATAATATCGTAAGAAATCAAATAGATTTTATCCTAATTAATCAGAGGTTTTGTAAGAGCATCATCTCGGTCAAATGTTACCCAGGAGCAGATGTTCCTTCTGATTGCACTCCCATAGTCTGCGTACTGATAGCTAAACCTCGAAAGACTCAGATTACCCAAGTCATACAGAATAAGAAAAAATATGATGTCGACAAGCTGCAGGATAAAGAAGTACAACATGCAGTGAAAAGGACGATGAGTGAAGAATTACGGAAGACAACACTAGAGAAAGCTCAAATTGAATATAAGTGGACAGCTTTCAAAGAATCTGTGACACAGGCTTGTGAGCAATTCCTGACCCCTAATAAAAACAAACAAAAGAAGAAGCAATGGATGACCGACGAAGTCTTCGAGATGATGGAAGACAGACGAAAGGTGAAAACTGCCAACCCTATAGCTTATTGACGAATTCATAGTGCCATCAAACAAAAAATCAGAGAAGCTAAACAAAGGCGGATGAGCGAGAAATGTCAAGAGATTGAAGAGCATGATTGCAAGCATGATGCGTTTAATGCGTACAAAAAGATCAAAGAAGTCACAGGCAGACACAAAAAAAGAACAACAGAAAACATTATGGATGAACAAGTCAAGGTTGTCTATGAAGTAAACGATAAACTGAAAACATGGCAGAAATACATACTTGAACTATTCAAAGATGACCGGCGTCCAGAAAAACCTGATGAAGCAAAAAATGCGGAAGGTTGAGTGACATCAGTTGACGAAATTGAACAAGCCATTAAATGCGCTACAACCAGACAATTTACTGTTCTTGGCCATATAACAGCGGAAGTGCTTAAGATCATGGACACGTATTGTATTACTATCTTGACGTCACTATTTAATAATATTTATGATAGTGGCACGATTCCAGCTGACTGGCCTGTTTCATCATTTATCACCATTCCGAAGAAGTCCAACCCCAAATTTTGTAGTGACTACTACACCATCAGTCTTATGTCACACGTGGTAAAAATCTTTCTCAGGGTACCTAATTCATGACCACCTGTATAATAAATGCGAAGAACATATGGGCGAGTTGATGGTGGTTCGAGTCCTTAGCACTTACAGTTCAGGTGGTTAGCAGGTTTAGGACAAATGAAACACCCTTGTAGATCAAAAAACGGCCAACGTTTCGACGTATAATTAACGTCTTGTTCAGGGCTGTGACATATAATGAGAACACACTACTTAATGAAACAGGAAGGAACAAACATGATAATTTAAACACTTGCACAGGTGACAACAAAGTACAAACATTGATGATACGCTGATTAATATATGCATATACACTCTTCTTATTTTTTCTTTTTTTTTTTGACATGCTAAATAAAACAAAAACAACAATAGAAACAATAAAATAAAGAAAAAATAGCAACAATAAACTTATTGAGTCGTTTAAGAGCATTAAAATTATTTTTTTCCTCACTATAAAATTTGTATATAATATCTACTAATTAAAAATAATTACGCTACACAGGAAACTCATTACATTTAAAACAAAATTAAAATATTAGAGGCCTTACCTATTTTCTAACAACAAGGGTGGTCTCGATGTTTAATAATTGGACATCCATGATGACATAAAAAGGAGGCAAACATAGATAACAACATACTCCACACAACAGCACAAAAGGACTCAGTTTACAAGATCAACGAGTCAGGTTGTTCGTCTCAACAATAATAAATGACTATTGTCGTAGACCTCAGCCAGAGCATCAATACAGGAATGTTTGGTATTTAGTTCCGCAAATACAAGTTAAGATGTTAATTCTTTATAAATATAAATTAGATTCCTATACTGTATGCTGAGTCCCTGCGTGTCTGTCCTGCTGTTCTCGTTCAGCGCAATATGAATCATCTGGCTCACATTCCTCTTAAAGTAATGATTCTCCCGATCTAGCACTTTTACGTCCCCGAAATCGAAAACGTGATCATCCACGAAGTGATGCAAAGCTAAAGCTGTTTTCTCACCTTTGGTACGGTTCATCTCCCTGCAGTCATAACGATGTTGATACACACGTTTTTTTAAATGCTGTCTTGTCGTACTCACATAACACTAGCTGCAGTCAGAACATGGAATCATATAAATGACGCATGAACATATGTCTAATGGCGTTGGATCCTTAAATAGGTAAGGCCTCTAATATTTTAATTTTGTTTTAAATGTGATGCGTTTCCTGTGTAGCGCCATCGTTTTATTAGTAGAATTTTAATGCTCTTAAACGGCTCAATAAGTTTATTGTTTTTTTTTTAATTTTATTGTTCCTATTGTTGTTTTTGTTTTATTTAGCATGTCAAAATAAAAAAGAAAAAATAAGAAAAGAGTGTATATGCATATATTAATCAGCATATCATCAATGTTTGTACTTTGTTGTCAACTGTGCAAGTATTTAAATTATCATGTTTGTTCCTTCCTTGTTCATTAAGTAGTGTGTTCTCATTATATGTCACAGCCCTGAAGAAAACGTTAATTATACGTCGAAACGTTGGCCGTTTTTCGATCTACAAGGGTGTTTTATTTGTCCTAAACCTGCTAACCACCTGAACTATATGGGCGAGTCGCAGTTCGGGTTTCGCAACGGCATCGGTACTCGAGAGGCAGTATTAGCCCTACAAGTTCTTTTACAACGCTGTAGGGATATGAATTGCGACGCTCACATGTGCTTTATAGACTATGCTAAAGCTTTCGACCTCTGTCAACACGAAACAATGGTAAAAGTTCTTCGTGAAACGGGCTTGGATGGAAAGGACTATAAATCGTAAGCAACTATAAATCTCGAAGATAACGAGTCAGACCCATTAGAAATCAAAAGTGGAGTCCGACAGGGCTGCATCTTATCACCCTTACTGTTCAATCTCGACTCGGAGAAAATATTTTGGAAGGCACTAGAAGACACCAGAGACGGCGTTAAGGTGAATGCTAATCAACAATATCAGATATGCCGACGACACGGTTTTACTGGCCGATAACTTGGAGGGGCTACAGGAACTTACCAACAGAGTTACACACACATGCAAACAAAAAGGATTGGAACTAAATCTCAAGAAGACCAAATACATAGTTATAAGCAAGTCTCCTAATCGACATGGTGGGCTGTATTGTAAAATCGAGAGAGTGCGTAGTTTTACTTAACTTGGGTGTAACCTCAATGATTCGTGGGACAAATGAAACACTTCCTCAGCTGTCGAGATCTCAGCATGACGCTCAAGAAGAGAATGATAAAATGCTATATTTTCTCAGTGTTGTTGTATAGTGTCGAGGTTTGGAAGTTGTCCGGAGCGACAGAAAAAAGAATCAAGAGCTTTGAACTATAGATCTATCGTAGATTCCTAAGAATTTACTGGGTTGATCGAGTCACCAACGAAGAGGTCCTTCGAAGAATGAACTGCCAACTAATCCTCATGAATACCATAAAACAATGCAAACTTGAGTGTCATGTCATGAAAAACTGTGTCAAGTATCGTCTACTACAGCTGTTCCTGTAAGGTAAATTGGAGGGAAGAAGACGACCAGGTAGAAGGAGAATTTCTTGGCTCGCGGTCTTACGGAAGTGGTTTGGCGTGACTTCTATTGAACTCTTCCGCGCTGCAGCCAACAAAGTGCGCATTGTCATGATCATAGCCAACGTCAGGAATGGATAAGGCCGACAAAGAAGAGTCTTACGTCAAATTAATGCAAAACAATTGTCAGTGTCAGTATTTTTATTACTTCTTATTTCCAATCCAATCAAATATATTATATCCATGTACTAGCTAAAGCGCTAGGGCTTCTAGCCTTTAGCTAGCTTAGCTCTAAGGTTTTCCGAAACTTAACTTCTAACGTAACAAAAACCAAAAACAATCGTCACCGGACTTTATTAATTTCCGAACCGGCTTTAAGCTGCGATGACGCGTGTATGACGTGCGCTGACGATAACATTACGTGATGAGAACCTTAAAAATGGCGGACTTCTGGTGAAAAACGGGACAATTTTTAAGAAAATATCGGCATTCGTTGCCTCTATCTATTGGTTTCATCACTCCGCAGCAATGACCAGAAGATATGGACAAAGCAAGGAAATGCCGATATTTCAAAATGATCCCGTTTTTTGGCCGGAAGTCTGGCACTCTTAAGGTTCCTATGACGTAATGTTGCCGTCAGGGCGCGTCATAGCAACTTAAAGCCGGACCGAATATTGATTGTGTCGATTGTTTTTGGTTTTTGTTAGATTGGAATTTAAGTCCTTAAAACCTAGGAGCTAGGTTAGCTAAGGGCTAGGAGCTCTAGCGCTCTATCTAGGAGATGGATATAAGTTCATAATATTCAACTGGATTGGGGGATTCAACTTCGGGCGGATATCGTCACCAGTTTAAAGGTTCCCACTGCTAAAAAGGGAGACCAAACTGTAAAAAAAGGAGGGGTCTCCAGATTAGCTCGATGCTCCGCAGCAAGTCTTTATCTGAAATTTGACTTATAGTTCAATAAAATGGAAATACTTCTGTGGCTCATGCAAAATACCAACAATTAAGTGGAAAATCAATAATTCTATTGGCGTGCTTGATAAAATCAACTCCCATCAGAGTTCTATTGTTTTGATGCAGAAAAATCTAGTAAAAGTCAGTTTCTTAATTGCATCTCTCTATGTTGAATTGTTCTTAAACAAAAATATACAGTGGACAAAACAGTGATCCTGCTTCTCCCAAGAATCATTTGAATCTGCTTCAGATCAAGAGGTATCTTCTCTGCAATTAGTCAATCGGATCGGTAGGAAATCAGCTGATAGTGATCAATCCGATCTGGATAGCGGAATAGGGCTATTGCACACCAAAGGGTATATAGGAATGTTACTCCACAATGACCTTTGATATTGATATACGTCAAGGTGTGGGTTTTAGCAGGCATCTGGGATTAGTTGACTAATGTTCTAACTAAAGAATCCAGCCAGCAAAGCAGCGTTGTCTGAATTGGAACTGCAGTCCTTTTGTTGTCACTTGGGTATAACTTTTAACGTAGACTTGGGTTTTGTAAGCGTAAGTGTAAACCAATCACTTATTATTGCCGTCAATTAGGCTTTAGAAATCTGACTTTGACATTTTTATCGTATCTTCTCAACATGTGCCGAAAAGAGATAGGTGTGAAAAAATAAAGATTTCAAAGGTAACGAGATGCCAAAAACCAAAAGAACGAGGTATATTGGTGTTCAGGATTGACTCTTGTTTATAACTTGTCAATAATTTGTTTTCTGCCACACGAGTTTTCTGCAGATATCAATTGTATGCCAATATTAGACTTTTGTTCATCTTTTAGTGGAAAATAGAAAAACAAAAACATGAACTTCATGGAGTTGTCAAGGTAAGTAAGTATATAAACAAAATAGCAGGTTTTAAATAAGATTGCAGAAACCTAAATATAGACGATTGCCCTTATAAGGGCAAACTGAAGCTTCATAGGAAAGCGGTACTACTTTTTTATTTTAGACTCTCTGGTCTTGAATAATGATTATATTCACAGTTTTTCCGAATACTAATCAAGAGAAACATATTTATCGAATAACGAATTTTCACCAGGTTTAATTAAAAACAAAGCACAAACACATTGCTGCCATTTAGTTATTCAAGAGGCGGAAAAGCCACCAAGAGTAACTCAGGGCACTCACTCCTTACCTTCAAATTGTGATAAAAGAACACTAATCCCAACACCACAATAGTGAAAAACGTAAACAGCGTGAACGTGGTAACTTGCGATATTTGCAAAGCGTGTAAAACATTACTCAAAGTAAACGCGGCACCGTGACAACAAATCACCGGAAGAATGCAGCGGTCCAGGACGTCCCATGGTACCTCTTGAACGGCACCCGGAGCCGGCTTCCCGGGCAGGCAAACGGAAGATCGTCTTCGGATGGACGCTTTTCTTACATAGTCGATAGGGATGGGTGGCAGGGATTTCAAAGAGGACCTCCGCTTAAAAGGACCGCTCATATTGTCGAGTGGCAGGCAAATCGGAAGTAACTGAGTACAGAATGCCTGGATCTCGACCTGGATTTGGGTGTGTCAAGTGCCTCTGGCTACGTGAGGTGTGCAGTGGTTGAAAATCTAGCGCGCGTTGCTTTTATTTTTAGATCCGCTTTTTGGGTCTCAAAGGTGCTTTCTTTTGGGTAGATTTCGCAATTTTTGTGCCTGGTTGTCATTAAGATTTTTTAGTTCTGATAAACAATTTCTGATTGGTGAAAGGTTAATTTGCCTGCCGCTGCCGGGGACGTGTCCCACTGCAAAATTTCAGCACCGAATTCTAAAAATATAACCGAAAGTTCTTTTTTAAATTCATGTCTCCAACTTCGCGATTTAAAATTAAACTTAGCGGGCCCCGCGAGGTACAATAATTCATAAGTGATGTCCCACTGTGCCAGATTTACATCGCAAACCTACATCAACAGAAATAATATAGACATTTCTTGCGTGAAATTTAGCAATTTGTGTATTTCACTCACTCTTCGCTATTCTCGCAAATTTTGCGGTGTTGGGTTTTGCAATGTTGTATAAGCAACGTTTTCTTTCCCAAACTAAAAATTAGAAACAGTCTGATTCACTGAGCCTAGTGGTCTTCGTTAATTTCGAAGCGAGTTCCTACGAGTTTCTTATTATGATATCATATTGACCACCCTCATTGAGTTAAGTCTTGATGAAAATTCAAATAAGGGGCTTTTACCTTTCACCGTTCTTTTGTCCTACACTTTATACTTTTACTATAAAACCCTCTTGCATTGAACCGTGAACTTTATCATTTGGAATAAAATTGATTAATCGACCCAGGTATGCTACAATGTTACTATCCAAGTACAGTTGGACGAAAATAAGTTTGTTTTCCTCTAAATCCTCAAAGCTAAATTTAATAGCAGCCGCTTAATATTAATATGACCCGAATCCGTCTGGCCTATGTGTCTTTGCTCCGAGAGTTGGGCGGGCAGTTAAAAATATCGCGAAAATTATTTCGGCAGCTGTTTTTCATTTTGCAACTTCAAAAAACCGCGAAAACTATTAACTATAATTCGCCGGTATGGATTTCAACTTTGATTATTTTTATTATTTATGCTTCTCATATGCGTCTCATTAAAGTCTTATAAATAACAATTCATTATATGACACTGCAAATCTATGCCAGTGTGGATTATTTTACATTATTCTACACTTTCTGAGGTGCAGCGATTAAAAAAAGACAGTGGGATAATTAAAAGTCATAAAACAATTTTTATTTGACCCAAAGTCAGAATTTTGTTACACAAGTTGCTTGTGTGATTGGTAGATTCCTCCAGATAACTTTCAGCCACAGAAGTTGACTTCAAGTCGCCTAGCCGTGTAATATTGGTTATTTCTTCTCCAGAATCAGCTAAGAAGGTTGCTGAAGAACGTCTGAAGCTGCGCCCCGTATATTGTTCAGGATTGGAAGACTTTAAATACGCTGCTATCTTCAAAGGCATTTTCCCAAATGTTTGATACCTACACATTGTACGGTGCATTTTTCTTTCACATATTTGACGAGAAAACGACGGTGTGGGGTATTCTGCGGCCTCAAAAGCCCTACTGAGTTCTGTCTCTGGCCTGTGGTTTGTCTGTCTTGTCGAGAAAATGAAACCACTTAAAAATTCTAAGAAAGAAAAATACGAATGCATTTTTTGTGGTAGGTACTACATATTCCCGAAATGCCACCCGCATTACAGAGCATTTAATAAAACGCACAAAATGTCCAGTTCCAATAAAGAAAAAGTTTGTGAAAATCTACTCTTTTGATAGATGTAAGTAAGAAATTTATTTGTAATTTATAATACCTTACTTAGTAGTTCCAGGTTACAGATACTTACTGGTTTTTTAATTTAAAGTTATCTGGGATTGTCTATATTTTCAGATGACAGAAAATGTAATCCAAATCCAAAGAGACCAGCTTCGGTAAGTGCTTCATCAGCGAGTTTAGCTGCTAGTTCCAGTTCAAGTAGTATGAGTAGCAATCGCTTATCACATTTACATGATCATGAGCCTAATGAAGATGACGACAATAATAGTATTAAATGCAGCAATAGCAACAAAGGCAATACTTTTGATATGGCTAAATTTGTAGGTCGTACGAACCCATCAGAAAAGGTAATATAGCCACCTAATTAAATTTTGAAAATTAGAAGAACTTCTTGCTCAGGCCATTTACACATCAGGATGTCCGTTTAGTTTAACAGAAAGTTTTTTTACGTATTCTTTCATACACAATAAGAAGAGAAATAAGTTAACCACTCAAAGGGTTGGTAAGCTCATGTATGTAGCACATAATAGCAAGCTCCTCAAGCTTAACTCATATAATGAAAATTCATGTTTATTAACTGATTCCACAGCTGTCATAAATCAGGAAAAACTGTCAGCCAGGCCCTATCCACTCATATTACCCAACTTGGTTTGCAATTTGCTTTTATTCCAACACGTAAGATGGCGCTCGGCCGGCGTTTGTTGGGTTGCGTCCCCATGAATTTCGTCCATTCCCGACGGCCAACTTCAAAATGGCTACGGAACTGTCAAAATTTGAAGTTTTGGAATTTGAAATTTTTGAAGTATTGTAGGTTTTTAAAGCGATAAAGTTAAATAAAGTATATAAAAGTGATAAAAATTGAGTTGGTTATGTGCTGCGTTTAAAAATATTTAAGGTAAGCTATAAATTACTTATTACTGGGTTAACACGTTTCACTCGTACGCGCACAGGATTGGTCATACATTGGGTACCTAATACGCTTTTTTCTAATAGAAAAAAGGTGCCTTACGTAGTATATAAAATTAATTTTTTCCACAATCTCGTACGAATAAGTATACAGTATAAAGAACATAAATATAAAGTACCGCTATCATCACTCGCGCACAAAATTTCCTTAATAATATTCCATATTTTATTAGGTATCTACATAATTTGGCGAAGGAAAAATCTTGTTGGGAGCGGCAGTTGTCACATAGTACATATATTGACTATTGTTATATTAATATTCTTTTTCTACAAACGTCAAATAATGACGCATTTTACGCTTTCATTAGACAAACGAAAACCTAACCATTTTTGAGGATCAGAATGTGAGCTTACTTTTCCGCGCGTTGCCCAGGGCAGCAAGCGAAAAAGATTTTATCGCTTGCTGTCAATAGCAACTACCACCACTCAACCAAATATTTAAAACGTCATTGTCAGTTTGATTTAAATTTTCAGATTGTGACTTCAGTTATGCACAGTTGTAACTCACATTATTTGAAATTGATCGTTTGCAGAAAAAACGTTGTATGCATTACGAGCAAAAAGTAACTTTTTTGCTCTCGAGTGATTGCCGCTCTCCGCTTCGCGTCGAGCGGCAAACTTCACTCACGAGCAAAAAAGTTGGACTTTTCGCTCTTAATACATAAATAACTATTATATTGTAAAAGTAAACCTTTTGTATAAATTACAAAGAGAAGCAACATAAGCTGATTTTATGCCGTCTACGATTAGGTGTTGCTTTTCTACGTGTTGGGGAAGCCCTGAACCGAAACATCGATTTCCCAACCACAAAAATACGGTCACAAAAATAAAGTCTTGTCGGAAGTGAGAGGATGTTCACAATGGAACGTCAAAAAGTATATAATAACTTTCCAGTATGTTCACTAAACACCAATTGCTGGGAATAAATTACTGATTTTTTGAAATATTATGTTTATAATAATATTTTATTCACCATAGCCCTTAAAGCCCTCATAGGGCAAAATGTTGCAGACATAAACTTAGAGGTACCTGTGAAAAATATTTATTGATTTTATTGAAGATTGGTTTGTAATAGGTGATGTTTTAATGCATTTTCCTACCATATATAGTAGAATTCATTAAGGAAACTAATCCAAATCGTGATCACTTCGCCGCTGTTGCCAGCTTGTGCATGAAACCAAGTAGAACTATATTGAAATTCCCCAAATATGGCTATCTCAAATTGAATTTCGTTATTTTTATCTGCGAGGCATTAACCACGACCCGCAACCCGCAACCTTTATTTACAGTCGATCTACTATTTGTATTCGTATGTTAAATTTTAAATTTATCATTTCTAATCTTTAAGATTGCTTTTCTAGGATTTTTGCAGGCTTTAGAACATTGTAATTGACCGTCCGTGAAGTGCCCATTTTGCAAAAGAGTTTTCTTAGTTACAGGGTCTTAAGTCAAAGGTTTGTGCTTTAGGAGATGGTTTCATAGAATTTTGCCACTTTCAGCCAAGTACAGTCTTTGAGAAAGTGAATTTTGCTGTTATTTACGTTTATTTAGGAAAAATATGTTTAAGTAGACAAATTTTTTAAGTAACATAGTTAAAACACAATGGGCATTCTGTTCATAAATGCTATATTAGGGTAAGGGGGGTTAGGATACTGACAAACTTACTTTCTGGACAGAAGTCTAAATGAACATCAATAAAACACTGGAACTTGGCCCGTTTCATACTATTTATACTGTTTTAGGCTAATATTATTATGCTCTAGGTTCCGATGGATGCTTAGAGTCTTGAAGCAAATTTACATATTGACAAAAATTATAAAAATATTAGTGGCTATCAAAGCAGCTAACAGGTTCTGTTCGTATCAGCCATATAAGTAGCTACAGGATTTTCCAAATGCTCCTGAAAGGTATACTTTTGCCACATATACAAAGATGAAGTTTTAGTACATACAGTAAAGGAGGTTTAAAACATCTCATTGTTACTTGCTTTGTATGTTTGTCAACAGTCTCTCTGTGCAGCGAGTCGAATTTAACATTTAACAAAGTTGATATCAACCTAGTTTGCTACTATTCAACTTTAAACTGTGGGTAAAAATAGTAGGTTATTACTGAGTAAAATACCTACCTAATAATAAAGGTGAATTAGGAATCAGGACCACATAATATATCCATATGGAAGTCTGTGATCCAGACAAGTTTTTGTTCGTGATTCTTCAAAATAACCCAAATAGTTTAACATATTCTAATCAAGGTACCTAGCTTATATCTAAAGTTTAAAGCAGAATTGTAACAAACTGATGGCATCATACAGGCTTTCTAAATTATAATTGCTTCATAGAGAAACTTTCAGACTGTAAAAATTGATTAAAATTGTGAACAGCATAATAAAAAATTGTCAATGCTCTGATTGCCTAGATCTTACAAATATCAAATGATCATCAAGAAATAGATTCTGTAAACCTACTTCAAGACCTACTTTAATATCTAAAATCTTCCTGCTCTTAGGTTTCCCTAAGAAGAGGAAGTAGTAAAAAGTAGACCTTGAACACTTGAAAAACCATGTATATTAGCTGTTGGACAATTTTAATAATTTTAATGCAATGCATGCAAGGATAAGTTTGGTTGGTTTTCTAATGGGATTCACTTGAACTCCAATTTATATTGGATTTGATTACTATGACCTATAACCCAAATATCTTACCCAACAGTGTGTCATCTTTACAGTCCGAGAAATATTGTCACATATGCTTAATGAGTATCGAGAGATGTGAGCCAAAAAAATAGAGTAATCAAGCTCAACAAGGCTGACAAAAAATCTGTTTTGTTTGCATTTAAAAGATGTTTTTAGTTTTTTTTTATTCTATGTTGGAATCAAATACATATTATTATCGCAATTTCTGTTCTACAGCCTTGAAATTGTTCCTAGGAAGTTTTTTTGGTAGGACCATGATATGGTTAGGTTATGAAAAATTTATCTAAAATTCCTGTCCTAAACTATATAGCTGTTAGGGTAGCAGTTAAGCAGTACCTACTTCTTACCAAGATACCTACCAAAAATGGTCACTTTTTTTATGATAGCTCGAATATTTTTACAAATTTTGAACTGTTTTCATCAAAGGATATAAAGCACACAACAAACTTTTATCTGTAACCATTTTCGAGATACTTGGAAAAAAAAATAACTAATAAAAACCAATAGAACACATAATATTCGGTCACAAAATGAATATGTTTACCAAACATTAGTAAAATAGTTTGTTACGAAACATTTAAAATTACTTTGAAAATGGATAAGAGATATGAGATTTGCAGCATGCCTAGCTTTTTGATACAAGATTTCAAAGCATCAGAATTTACAAAATTACTCAAATGTGTCAGCTGTAGAGAGAAAGCTATTATTAATTTGTACAACATTGTTAAGACAACTATGGATGGCTACATCTATCACGTGACTTATTGGCAAAGGTTTTTAGTTAAAAGCTTTTCGTATTAAACCACTTTAGGAGCAATTTCTAGTCGGTAAATCAAAAATTGTCAGATTATTTCCAATTTTACTGCACAAAAAAATACAATTTACACCATATAGTGCAAATAAGCCAGTTTATAAAGCTTGCTCGATCAATCGTCCTATTTTTTTGCTCCGCCCAACGCCATACGCCCTTTTTACTATTAATTCGACTTGGAAAACTTATAAAAAATCTTGATACAGTTTAAACGTCTTGACGCACATTTCCGCTTAGGATTTTAAATTTCATTCTTTATTAGAACTTTTTCTAATTCCTCACATTCAATAACAACATAAACAGTTTTGTTTTTCAATAGTCCAATATTATTAGTGGAAGAAAACAAGTTTAAAATCTTAAAAAGTACGCTGATATTATAGTCCATATTATTATTATATTAATGCTACTTTTAAAGTCAATCTCTAATCAGTATAACAGATTCTGGAACAATTTAACTTCGTTTTTCTTTACATGTCTCATGTCCATATAGGAGAGGGTGGTAGTCGGGATTTTAGCAGTAAATATGTAGTTTCTTTGAATCCTAGCAGTCTCAATAATTATTATTATAGTATTTGTTCTTGTGTAGTATCCTGTAATTATTCATAGAAACTTTGAATACTTCCCTAGAACAAACTAATAATTTGTTATTTGATAAAAAAAACACACTCTCTTTCTCCAGAAATAATTTCAGGTTTACTTTTTAAATGTAGGAATATATTTTGTATATTTTGGAAAAATAAAAATAACAACAAATTATTGCTTTTAATTTTACAACCGTCACAAAAGACTGCAAAGTTAGAAAGTGAGATTTTCCTCACACTTAAAATAACTTTTTAGTTTTGACTAAGGCACATGAAAATTTCATAGAACAGATTCCAAAATCATCTTATATATGCGCAGAGGCCAGTTCAGGAATTACACACTTGCACCAGCTGTGGAACTAATTTAATTTCTGAACGGTAGTTGGTGCGCATCTCTCAACACTGCTGTGTGATTCTTGAATTTACCTATGAACAGATTTAGGGAAAATCATAAAGTTAATTCCTAAAGCCTTACGTGCTTACTTGGTAATTACAATAATCATCAGAGTAAAATACATCCTTTATTAGGTCATACAAATGCAGTAGTTCAGAAGTCCACACAGTGTACAGTATAGGTAGCCACTCAGTTACTCAAAATAGCACGTCATAAAATATAAATCAAAATTACTGTTCTGCATATGACAAGCATAATAATTATAAATACTCACCGGGGCTTTGCCCCTTGACTAGTGAATGGTGCTTGGGAATCTTGGTAAATTGCATCCGAGTTAGTGTTATACCTAAAAAAAGAGTTAGCGTCCAAAACATACAATGCAAAGACTCATAAAGAGCAAAGAACCGGTTGAAGCAAAGGCTCACACAGAACAAATTTTTAAACACAGCAAAGGGAGACATAAATAATAATATGTAAGTATATAAGTACAAAAATAAAATAAATAACCCCTATCATTAACTTTTTTTACTACACCTATCCTTTTTTTTAGACTTTTAGGAACTATTTTCTTTCCGTTTTATGATCACGCATCATGTCTTCTTTTTGATGTCTCAGCGCTGCCTGAGAAGTCCTTCAAAAATAAAACAGAGTTTCAATTATTTTATAAAATAATAAAATTAATTACTTAAACTAATTTATAAGAATACAGATGATTCGCACAACGGGTTTCAGACAAAAACAAGACGCATCAATTAAGTTAAAATGGTCGATATTTCAATTATATATTTCGTTTTCCTGAGTGCAATATTAAGTCAACAAAACAAAAGTCTTCTCAATTTTTTTATTCTTCATAGATCGACCAACTTAAAAGTACAAATACGGGGCATAGCAAACACGGCAGGACGGTATAAAAGTGTAACACTTAATATGTGTTAAACTTTCACCTGGAGAAAGACCAAATCAATTGGAAATATCGACCAATTTAGGGCGACTTTTACAAGTTCAAGTAAAACTTCAGATTGAAGATAAAACACCAGACTTGATGTACATTGCATTGTTTACCTGACAGATAAACAATGCAATGTAGGTTATATCTGGGGTTTTATCTTCAATCTGAAGTTTTACTTGAACTCGTAAAAGTCACCCTTAGCAGCATAGAGGTGTTTCATTTTTGTTTCGAACCCGCTATACCAGTCATCTGTATAACATCAGGAACGCTAACAGGCCATCATTAATCCTAAAAAAATATTAAAAAAAATGCATATTTTCTAATACCTCAACCCTGCAACATGCAAGTGAACAATATAACAATAACAATTTCAACTACTGAACAACCAATCATCCAACACAACACAACCATAGAATACAACAATATTATAGCCTCAAACATCTTCATTTTCCTTATCACTAAACAAGCTTTCTAAGTCTCCGAACTACACCCTGCTTCTATTACAACTGGGTTAATGTCCGAAGCATCCATAAATTGTTCCCTATCCCACCACCTCTGTATTTCTTCTCTGTATGGCGAATTGAATTTTTCCAAACCTCTGGTGTTGCTGCGGTCAAGGCCTCTTTCCACATAGCCAAACACACTTCTGTGGTTCTGCCATCTCTCCCAATATGCCGATTGTAGTAACCTTTGGCAACTCCCCAAATCAACTCAATGGGATTGAATATGCAATGGTATGGCGGAAGTCGTAAAACTTGGTGTCCATACTGCAACGCCATTTGATCAGCGACATAGATCTTTGGGGGTTTGTGCCTATTAAAATAAAAAAAAATGGAAACGTAATTCAATGATATTATTCTGGCAAAATGTACTGCATACTTTGTTACAATGTCAAGAAGTTCACTTTTCAACAGCCTGTCATCACACGGTATGTTTTTTGAGCGAAGCCACTCAAGAATGTCTGCCTTTGTTGATGAAGAAGTCGGCGTTTTCTCCAACAAGGTGCTGTGGTAAGGTGCATTATCCATCACAATCACTGAGGGTTCCTCCAAATTTTTCAGCAGTTGATTCTCAAACCAACACAAAAAATTATCCTTGTTCATTTCTCCATGATAATCTCCTTTCGTTTTGGATGAAAAAACTAACTCTGCGCCCAGGAATAAATCCTTCTTTATTTCCAGCATGCACTACAATGTACCTATAAAAGATAAACTAAATAAAGTGCCTATAAACAAATTTTGAAAAAATGGGTTAGCTGAAGCTACAAACAGCCCCATATTCCCCTACTCGACTAAATGAGAGCAAACGAGTAACAATTGCAATTAATACAAAACACTACACCTTACCTCTTCCCTTCCGTTTTCATTCTTTTAACACTTCGAGTATCCGCATCTTGCCAAGAATGGCTTGATGTTCCATCTTGAAAACGCCACGTCTCATCTAAAAATACAAACATATAGTTACCCCCTGCTTTGTAACTAGTATAGGATTTAAAAAATTGTATTCTTTTAGAAACAATGTCTGGCAGTTCCATTAAACCCCTGCGCGGATTGTCTTGAAGCCACTTAAAGCCAATCTGTTTCATCAGTCTTATAAGTGATGATTTCGATCCCGCAAAGAGCTGCATTGTTCTTAATCTCTGCAAAATGCTTTGGGCGGTGACAGATTCTCCTAAAATTCAATTAAAAAATATTCTTTTTTACGTTTTTGTAGGAACGACCTCATTGCAAGGATGATTGCATGCATTCAAAGCAACTGCGAGAAAACTCCAATGACTGCTTTTGTGTAGTCGGGTGTAGGGGTGTACAACCTATATTTTGAAAAAGGATTTAAGTAAAGGATAATTAGGGACAGTTGCTCAGAAACTTGATACTTGTGTAAACTTATGACTTGTTTTGTATGAAATAAACTGATGATGATGATAGGTACATGGTTTGTATCCCAGTTGGCATCTAACAATAGGTTTGAGTAATTAGTCAAGATTTCAGGAAAATGCTAGTTAAATAATTTTTTTTAGAACATAATAAATCCAAAAAATATACGAGGTTGACCAGGTTTTTCATGATAAAATTTAAGGGGATGTTCTACTTCAATAAGTAACACTATCTTGCTAAATAAACTGTAGTCAAAAAACCCTTTTCTATGGTGTTGATGTTAATATTCATAAAGAAAAAAATTGTATTTTTTTTGCAAACCATTTCAGATATTTTAATGAAATATTGCAGGTGCCAATAGTAAAGGAAGACCTAAGTTTTGCAATACAAAAAGCTTTGTTTACCAGTGTCTAATTTTGTTAAAAGTTAAAATGGCTTTATTCTTCCAAATTGAACAAATATTTCAAAAATAATTTTTATTTTTAGAAAAACCAGGAACATACAACTTTTTTGCTGAAAAATAGTCAGTGACAAGCAGCCTCGCGCGCCAGTAACAATAAACAAAGCTTTTGTATTGCAAACCTTATGTTTTCCTTTATTATTGACAAGTAATATTTCATTAAAATATCTCAAATGGTTTTCAAAAAATATAATTTTTTGGTTTTTGAGAATATCATCATAACATCATAAATATCTCCATATAGAAGTTTTTATAGCATAACCAATAACATTAACACTGTTCAAAAATTTTACGGGGGTGAGCCAAAAAATAACTCTTGGAAAAACTTTATGAAAAGTTTTATAGATGCAAACTGCTGTAACTTTTTTGTTTTTAAATATATTGGAATGAAGCAAAAACCGTATTACACAGTTGACTTGCAAGTTTTTTCTATTGGAAGAAAAAACAAAACACCAATGATTTCGAGAAATCTTAACTTATATTTTTTTAATGGAATGTCTTGTATATTTTTGGATATGTGGGTTCTATTCAAAATTCCAAGTATATTTTATAAAGCATACCTCATACCTATCTTCAACTGTTTCTGAGAATATGGCGTCTGTTTAAGCCAGTCAAACATAAAATAATAAATACGAAGCAAAGTAAATGCTCCACTTGTCTTAAAATTTACTTTGCTTCTTATTTATTATTTTATGCTCAATTTTGTGTTTATATGACCAACTTATACAGACTCCATTTTCTCAGAAACATTTGAAGATAGGTATCTAGGTGCATTGTACAATATTCTTGGAATTTTGAATAGAACCCAAATATCCAATAATATACAGTTGCATTAAAAAATATAAAACCAACTGCAGGTGAAGATCATTGGTATTTTGCTTTTTTCTTCCAATTAGGAAAAAATTTGCCAGTTAACTATGCAATATGATTTTCAGTTCATTTCAACATCTTTAAAAACACAAAGTTACAGCTAATATACTTATCAACTTTCTTAGCAACTTTCCCTACAGTCCAGTTCCAGTTAAGCTTAAAAAAAACTATTCCTAATTATCCATTACTTAAATTCTTTTGGAAAAGACAGGTTTCACACACCTACACCTGACTACACAAAAGCAGTTATTGGAATTTTCTGGAAGTTGCTGCATTGCTGCACTATTGACAGAAACATTAATTCTCTCCTCTTATAGGGAAAATTAGCATTGTGAGTTGTATAATCAGTTTAATCAAATCAAATTAAACTAAATTTGGCAAGACCCTTTCATTTGTACCAATTTCAGGTTTCTAATGCCCGTATTTATAGTCATGACTTGGCTCCGAGTAAGCCTCAAGTCTGACTTTGGACATATAGTCTCCATTTAAAATACATTGACTTACATCAAACATTTTTGATTAAGCACATGCTTGTGCTCAAGTTGCCACTATAAATATGGGCATTACAGGCCCAGAATCCTTCCAGGCAGATACCCTAGAGCACCTTAGAAATCAAAGGGGAATCCACTTTGCCAATGTTTGTACATGTATTGCCATAATATGGTATTTTTTAAGTCTTGTGATGGCATTGCAAGGTATTGTGAATATAGTGATATTGCAGGGTATTGTCATGAGTACATAAAGTTATTATCGATATTATGACAAGTACTGTAGAATATTATCATGAGTACGGAGAGGTATTTCCAAAATTGTGATGGTTATTGCTGTATTTCCAATGTAGATCATTGTAACGGTATTGTGTGGAATTGTGATGCAGTTTATACATGTCTTGTGCCCGGTGGATAACCCCTCATTAGAAACTCTAACAATCATATGCACCAATAGCCCAATAGCATTTAATCAGGGTCAGGCTTTAATTGTGGTTAATTTAAAATTTAGGTAAGGTAAATCTCTCTCTCTCTCTCGCTATTAGCCATGATTAAAACGTAACCCTGAGAAAATGCTACTGGTGCATGTGGGGGTTAGGTGTGAGGCCCTGCAAATTTCTAGCTCGCCCTCAGTGAGTAATCATCTCCTTAATTCCTTTGATACTTATGATACTTATGACTACGTATGATTTTTAATATTTTCAATTAGGCCTCACCAACTTTAAAAGTTTACTAGGAACATATAATCAATGATAAAGTCCCTGACATTAGGGCTAGTCACTATTTCTTTAAAAAGGAAATCTTTACTTCAATAAGCAACAATATAAATAAATATACATTTTAAATAAGTTATTGTCACATAATTTAGAATCTACAGTTACTTACGGTTCTTATACATTTCATAAATTTGGTTACGAATGGCACAAATATCCCATTTCCCTGGATCGGTTACTGGTTTCTTCCGGACAAGAATCCTTTTAGGGCTTACAATTTTGCCATGAGCACTTTCTTGAGAAATTTTTGAAACCGTAGTTAAATGAAGACCCAAGGCATCCGCGACTTTTTTACGTACTGCTGCGAGTGGCAAAAGTGGTCCTCCGTTTTTTTTCTCCAATTCAAAGTAGCTCAAGAGGGAAGCTACAAGTTTTTTGCAGTCTTTACTAAGACTTTTTGGCATCTTGTTTATGTTGAAGAAACACAATTAGTTCAATAAAAAACACAAATCTAGATCAAGCGCATAAGAAAATCTTGGAAAAAGTACATAAAAACACAAAACCCGCCGATTTTCTAATTTCGAGCTTTCGAGGTAAAGGTTGACTTTCGTTGACAGTTGACGTTAGTTCCAGGCGTTTTAATAATAATTCTGCGTACTCCACGACCGCGCGGCACTTCACCAATTGCTTGCGTTTTCTATAATAAGATTTAAGATTAAATTGAGCAAAAACAAGAATTTTTTTATCACACCTGTAGTTAATATGAATAGTTTATTGGTCTGTTTTAATTAATTTACCAAGCACGCTTACCAATCTTCACAGATAAGCCGAAAAACGATTATTACGTTATTTACAATAAACCGCAAATAAGGCAACATTGCTGGAGATCATGTCAACTAACATTAAATTATATCCATCCTTTTCCAAATTCGTTAGAGGAGACAATGTCTATGATCGAAGACATGATCTTGAGTTTCAATT
Source organism: Taphrorychus bicolor (assembly GCA_951812265.1). Taxonomy (NCBI): domain Eukaryota; kingdom Metazoa; phylum Arthropoda; class Insecta; order Coleoptera; family Curculionidae; genus Taphrorychus; species Taphrorychus bicolor. Next base: position 65,459,153 of record OX638297.1, read on the forward strand.
GACACATCGCTTGCTTAATGATTCTGCCTATACTTCCTACCGTCTACTTCAATTTAATAAATATAATCCGTTTAAAGCCACCACTAACTGAATACTAACTGGCGCGAATTTATGAACAAATCTCAAGTCACTCGACATTTTGGTTTGTCAAGCAACTACTTACTAAACACCAGCGAGCATATAATTCTTTTAGGTGATAATACATATAATTATTGAATGCTCTTTGATAAACGCGTGCCGTAAGTGGGAACCTGGCAAACTAAGATATCATCTGATTAGAGATTTTCATAAATAGGCACTTGAGAATATTGAACAATGGCGGCAAATATTTAAATTTAACAATCCTCTGCCATCTAGCGACGTATGAGTGAACTAACAAAATTATTAGGAATCTACTTATGATTAGTTAAGCACGCCATCTCTCGACCCTAGCTTCAATCTTGAGCTTTCATTCCTTCTCGAGAGATGGCGCTGTAATACGAACCAATTGTTAACACGAGAGTTGACGTTCTATTTTAGCTCTGTTTTATGCTGTCAGCTATTAGCAATAGACATAACATGGCTGGTGATGAAGTTGAGGAAATAATAGATTCCAATTCTGACGTGGAAATTAATGATTCTGATGATTTAGGAATGGTTTCAGAATTAGAACTGTTAGGCTCAGACACAGACAAGTCTGAATGTGAAAGCGAAATGCAGGAAATGATATGAGTTTGTTAAATATTTTTTTGTTCCAGTGGAGTATCTCCTATAGATTATTTTTATATTTGTTACTTATATTACATTAAGTATTAAGTTACATCGTTACTTATGTTTTGATGTCACATGTTTGACATGATTTGTTGTTCTGTTTTTTATATCTTCTGGCTGAAAAAACTTTTTTAATATTGGAGATAACCCTGTCAAGTAACAACTCATTCTCAGCCGCCTTGAACCAACTAAGTCAATTAAGCCATCAGAAGATTTCTATCTCTAACCCAATCGGAAATAATTATCAATTTCGATAATTTATGTCAAAAACTGCCCTTTTTAAGTTTCTACACGGAACATATTCATGTAAAATTGATATACTTTTAAACTCATGACGTCGCTTGCTTAAAAATTGTAGTTTTTAATATGATATTTTTTTTATTTTGTTTTTCCTATTTTGTTTCCTTTTTGCTGAAAAAACTTTTTGAGTATTGGAGATAACCCTGTCAAGTAACAACTCATTATCAGCTGCCTTGAACCAACTAAGTCAACTAAGCCATCAGAAGATTTCTATCTCTAATCCAATCGGAAATAATTTTTAATTTCGATAATTTATGTCAAAAACTGCCATTTTTTACATTTCGACACGGAATATATTCATGTAAAATTGATATACTTTTAAACTCATGACGTCGCTTGCTTAAAAATTGTAGTTTTTAATACGATTTTTTTTTATTCTGTTTTTCCTATCTTTTTGCTGAAAAAACTTTTTGAATATTGGAGATAACCCTGTCAAGTAACAACTCATTTTCAGCTGCCTTGAACCAACTAAGTCAACTAAGCCATCAAAAGATTTCTATATCTAACCCAATCGGAAATAATTATCAATTTCGATAATTTTTGTCAAAAACTGCCATTTTTTACATTTCTACACGGAATATATTTATGTAAAATTGATATACATTTAAACTCATGACGTCGCTTGCTTAAAAATTGTAGTTTTTAATATATGATATTTTTTTTATTCTGTTTTTCCTATCTTTTTGCTGAAAAAAAAAGTCTAGAGTATTGGAGGTAACCCTGTCAAGTAACAACTCATTTTCAGCTGCCTTGAACCAACTAAGTCAACTAAGCCATCAGAAGATTTCTATCTCTAACCCAATCGGAAATAATTATCAATTTTGATAATTTATGTCAAAAACTGCCATTTTTTAAGCCATCAGAAGATTTCTATCTCTAACCCAATCGGAAATAATTATCAATTTCGATAATTTATGTCAAAAACTGCCCTTTTTAAGTTTCTACACGGAACATATTCATGTAAAATTGATATACTTTTAAACTCATGACGTCGCTTGCTTAAAAATTGTAGTTTTTAATATGATATTTTTTTTATTTTGTTTTTCCTATTTTGTTTCCTTTTTGCTGAAAAAACTTTTTGAGTATTGGAGATAACCCTGTCAAGTAACAACTCATTATCAGCTGCCTTGAACCAACTAAGTCAACTAAGCCATCAGAAGATTTCTATCTCTAATCCAATCGGAAATAATTTTTAATTTCGATAATTTATGTCAAAAACTGCCATTTTTTACATTTCGACACGGAATATATTCATGTAAAATTGATATACTTTTAAACTCATGACGTCGCTTGCTTAAAAATTGTAGTTTTTAATACGATTTTTTTTTATTCTGTTTTTCCTATCTTTTTGCTGAAAAAACTTTTTGAATATTGGAGATAACCCTGTCAAGTAACAACTCATTTTCAGCTGCCTTGAACCAACTAAGTCAACTAAGCCATCAAAAGATTTCTATATCTAACCCAATCGGAAATAATTATCAATTTCGATAATTTTTGTCAAAAACTGCCATTTTTTACATTTCTACACGGAATATATTTATGTAAAATTGATATACATTTAAACTCATGACGTCGCTTGCTTAAAAATAGTAGTTTTTAATATATGATATTTTTTTTATTCTGTTTTTCCTATCTTTTTGCTGAAAAAAAAAGTCTAGAGTATTAGAGGTAACCCTGTCAAGTAACAACTCATTTTCAGCTGCCTTGAACCAACTAAGTCAACTAAGCCATCAGAAGATTTCTATCTCTAACCCAATCGGAAATAATTATCAATTTTGATAATTTATGTCAAAAACTGCCATTTTTTACATTTCTACACGGAATATACTCATGTAAAATTGATATACTTTTAAACTCATGACGTCGCTTGCTTAAAAATTGTAGTTTTTTAATATAATAATTTTTTTTGAATCTGTTTTTCCTATCTTTTTGCTGAAAAAACTTTTTCAATGTTGAAGATAACCCTGTCAAGAGATCACTTATGTGGCCATTTATTATCGCCGCTTAGCCTAGAATACCCTTTCCTAGTCCTAAGATAAGTTGAATACCCACTAAAACCAAAGCAATAAATTCACTTCGTACTAAGTCGCTAAGTACCGCTAAAACTTTAATAACATTAATTTATTAGTTAAATAAAATATTTAATTTACTGCATATCGTGTTTGAAGATCTTAATTTCTCTTTATAGTCTAATTTTTGCAAAGTTTACAAATATTTCCAGAAATTTCCCAAACTTTCCGAAATATTCGCAACATTCCAATGTTTCCGAAATTTTACACCTCTATGGTCGCCACATTCATCATAAGATATTGTAACGCCCGACTGTCGGTCCACAGAGATTCGGGCCGAAGGCCACAGAGCCGAGCCGAGAGCCGACCGCGACCCCGGGAAGCCATCTAGACTAAACGAGAACCGGACAGTCGTTTCCGTTCTCGAAAGTACGAGAGTGTGTTCAGGCCGGGTATATAAACCAGCGAGCCGCGCGAGGTGGGATCGAATATTTAGTGCAGTGTAGTAAGTAAGCGAAATAAGCGAACACTGCGAATTGTTAGCACTGTTCGCTTGTCCGCTTATTTCGCGAAATAATCTACCAGACAGAATTACGGATGTGTCAGCAGAAGCCAGGCGAAAACCTACAGGAATTCGGAGCGGACATTGAGCGTTTGACAAGATTAGCGTATCCTGCGGCCCCTCTAATTTCCTTGGCCAAATATCAGTCCAGCAGTTTATCGAAGGAGTTCGCGACAGTGAAATGAAATGCCATTTGAGGTTGACTCGTCTTTCCAGTACAAATGAAGCATCAATTCGGACATTGGAGTATGACGCGTCCATAATAAACACGGGCCACAGAGTTAGAATAGTTGACGTACAGGAAGAGCCGCAGCCAAATTCAATAATAAAGCAATTCAGGAAGCAAATGACTTCATATTTCAACCAATCAAGGAGAAGGGCACAAGACATTGGTTACAGAAGAAACATGGACCGAAATGCTGACCTACAGAAACGTGGAACTTGTTTCAACTGTGGCAGAATGGGCGATTCTAAAAGTAAATGTCGCGTTCGACGGGAAAAGGGTCAGACTCCGCCACGACGACAATCTGGCGGACAATACATTAGTCGGAAAATTAAGACGAGTCAGTGTGAAGGTGGCAAACGCTGACTGGCCCCACGGAAGCCCCAGGATTATTAGGATTGGACAGCTTGGAAGAAACCTCACCATCCATGACAAGATTGAACATCGTCCAGGCAGATCTCATAAAAATGGTATTATCACGCAGGACTTGTAAAGGAGAATATCGGAACTGCCAACGAGTAGAACACCGAGAAGGACCAAGCATTCTTAGGAGAACCAGGATTGACGTCGACAAACATTGGAGCACTGAACAAGTGAAGGTCGAACAAACAACCGATCATGCTGTGGGGTTAACACGTCAATTGAAGTTGGAAAATGAAAGACCTGATTGGAAGGACACAGCAGATAAGAGCCCGGAAGTAAAAGCTATGTGGGTTTAACGGGATTTCTTTGCGATTCCGAATGGTTTACTGTACAGGACTTGGGAAAGCCCCAACGAGAAAAGTGCCACGCTCCAGCTTGTCGTACCAGAAAGTAGATGGAAAGATGTCTTGCGAGAAATGCACAATTTGGCGGACTGACACATCAGCCGGAAACCTAAGACCAGTCAGTGTGAAGCGGTGTGAACCCCTGGGGCAAACCCCCCCACCATCCCTGGCAAGATTGAACATCGTCCAGGAAGATCTCGAGGTAACGCAGATCCATTATCACGCAGGCCTTGTAAAGGAGAATGTCGACACTGCATTCTTAGGACCAAGCATTCTTAGGAGAACCAGGATTGACGTCGACGAACATTGGACCACTGATCCAATGAACGTCGATCAAACAACCGATAATGCTGTGAGGTTAATACGTCAATGGAAGTTCGAAAATCAGAGGTCTGATTTGACAGAGAGCCCGGAAGTAAAAACTATGTGGGCTCAATGGGATTTCTTGGCGATTCAGAATGTTTTACTAAAGAGGACTTGGGAAAGCCCCGACGGGAAAGTGCTCCAGCTTGTCGTACCAGAAAGTAGACGGAAAGATGTCTTGCGAGAAATGCACAATGGAGTATATGGAAACCATTCTGAAGTGAATAAGACCCTGGATAGAAATCGGGAAAGGTGCTACTAGGTGAACTGCCGAGATGACGTCGAAAAGTGGTGCAGAATTTGTGATACGTGCTGCTGCGTAAAAGGACTCCAAACAAAAACTAAGGGGCAAATGAAGCAATACAATGTTGGTGCCCCATTTGAGGGCCTTTTCCACAAAAAAACGATGGCAACAAAGACATCTTAGTTGCCATTGGTTATTTCATTAAACCGCCTGAAGCTTATGCACTAGCAAATCAGGAAACTAACACCGTGACAAGGGTCTTGACGAATTCTTCAGTAGATTCGGCGTACCATTAGAGCTTTATTCGGCCCAGGGACGGAATTTTGAATCGCAACTATTCAAGAAGATTATGAAACTTGTGGGAATCCGCAAAACAAGGACAACATCCACAATCAGAAGGCATGGTCGAGCGTTTCAATCGAACCATGAAACAATGCCTCTGCAAAATGGTAGCGGACCACCAGAAAGATTGGGACAAATTTCTGCCTCTTCTAATGATGGCAAGGTTATATTTGGTAAATAACTTCGTCTTCCGATAGTTTTGCTGTACGGATCACCAGAAGAACCGGTGCAAGATGTCCACAACTATGCTGATGAACTTGGAGAAAGATTAAAGAAAGTCCATCGAAACGTGAGGACAAAGATAAAGATTGCCAGCGACGGGATGAAAGCCAGATATGACATAAGGACGAATTCTGCAGGATTTAAGGCAGGTGACTTGGTGTGGCTGTATAATCCACAGAGGAAGGAAGGAGTCTCCCAAGTTGTCTCCAAGTTAGAAGCGTCCATATACAGTCATCAAACTGATCAACGACATGGTATACAGAATTCATCGTACCCCTAAAGCAAAGATGAAAGTGGTTCATCTTGAACGGTCAAAGACTTACAGTCATGAATATATCTCTGATCGGGACGAACTAAGAGGGGGAAATGTCACGCCCGACCGTTGGTCCACAGAGATTCTAGACAGACATCTAGACTAAGCGAGAACCGGGAGGAGTCGCCTCCAGCCAACCAGCGAGCCGCGCGATGGGATCGAATATTTAGTGCAGTGTAGTAAGTAAGCGAAATAAGCGGACAAGCGAACAGTGCGAATTCTTAGTATAGAGTAATTGTGTTTTAATCGTGTTGTAATAGTTGAAAGTAAATAAAAGTGTGTAGTTAATTGACGATAAATTATTGGAACCCGTATCCCGTAACAATATACTTTGTCTGGTGCTTGCATAAACTTCGTAATATCGTCTTTACTGAAAGCTTTCGCCTTTTGCACTCGAACTCCAACATATTGCGTCTTTAAATAGGTCGTCAACTTATAAAATCTGCTTATATCTACGTTTTCCTTTACTTTTACTATACTTTTTATCATTGAGTAGGTACCGCGACCAAAGCATATTGGATTTGAGTACCTTGCTTAGTTCAGCAAAGTATGCCAAAAACACCTCCTCTTGAAAGTTCCTTATTCCTTTGCCCCGGTACCATGCTAAGAAATAAGCATATTGCTTCTCGTACCTTTCTTTCGACTTTTCAGGTAATAGCTCTAAACTTGCTTCTGCTGCTGCCTCTACAACATCTTCGGGTTACTCTTCAGTGACTTGGTGGGAAGAATTCATTTTATTTGCAATTCTTATAACTGAATACAAACTGAAGTCTCGACAAATTTAAAAAAATAATAATGGGTTGTTGTTATGGTGTTTGATTGTTGAATACCAGCAATGGTATGTGTTTAATCTATGATGCATTTTTGCACTAGTGCGGGAATGTACATTATTTGCACTAGTGCGGGAAAGTACAACTTTCCACATTAAAATGCATGCGGGAGAGTGCACAATCCCACACGCGAATAAAAAAAAATGGATTATTCTCCAACGACGCAATGGATCATTCATTTTCTTTACTTTACCATATGACCGCCCTAGTATGGCAATTAATTGTTCTCTTACTATCATTATTGTGACAAAATTTTCAAGCCAAGGATGTAGATTATAATCTCTTAATACAGTTCGTCCAGAATTTGATCTCACAAAAGGGCAAGACAATTAGAAGTTTTTGCCAGTAAATCTTTATATGCTGAATTCCTTCTACGTTGTGTCCCAAATTGGGATCTCAGACACTATAGAGGCGATAAAGTTGGTTAAATTATATACAGATATATAATTTAACAATAAATTTTTAAACAATAAATAAAAAATGGGATTTTTCTTGCCTTAAAGCCCGTAAATACGGTACAAGAACACAAAAATGATATAATTAAATAACCAAATCTTACAGTTGGACCAAAAATATTCGTTAGAGCAATCGTCGGACAAACTGCGATTCTAGTATCTTCCTCGCAAAAGGTTTTAAAAACAATTCAAAAGGCATTCAGGAAAAAAATTATTTTCTTGTAGTAGTTTAGTTGTTAATGGGACCAATTTGAAAACTTTGGGTACATATAAATTGATTTGGTTAGTTACAAGTAAAACTAACGTTGACATTTCCAATTTAGTAAACTCATATTGCTGAGAAGTGAAACCGACGTATCAAAAACAACAAACTATCAAAAAATTATATTTTCTCTCATTTTAAAAAATTAGATAAAATTTGTAACATGTATGTTAGTGATGAGTAGGTAGTATGGAAATGGTAGTATTTACATTAAAACATACTTCTTAACCTCTGCAAAAATCATTAAAAGCAATGCGATCGTAATTAAAAAGAGAGAAGTTAATGATGGTTCTACAGAATCGAAACATTGTACTCGAATTTCATCATTAACGCTCGTGAATTCTTTTCAAAAAGTTGCTCCAGTAAAGTATTCACAATTTTTGATTATCATTAGAGAAGTTTTATTTTTCCACAATTTCTCAAAAACCTGAAAATTTAGAACAACTCCAATTTTTAAATTATGTTACTAATACCAAAATTCCAACGTTTCTATAGTTTTCGAGACATGTATAGTAGTGGTAGAGTGGTGGCATGGCAATGGTAAAATATATACGTGATAAAGTTTTTTAACCTCTATACAAAAAATAAAAAATTCAATTTAGTCGTAACAAAAAAAGATAGAAGGTGCTGATGATGATGAGTAAAGAGTAGGTCGTCACCAGTTTGTCGATCAACCCATCTGCATACTAGTTTCAGGGTCTACCCCTCATCAGTACAGCTTTAGCTGGTCGACAAAGTGGAGACTGTGAGTTCGCGGCTTAAAGCCAAAAATCTACGGAAGAATGGTGAGATGTTGTACAGATTAGGAGCAGGCGACATCCACCAGCGTATTACATCTAATACTGCATGGCAGATGGCTCTGTGTTCGAGATTGCTCTGTACCTCGCAGGTTATCGGAACGAGAACGAAATGTAAAGAGTAGGTGGTCACCAATTTGTCGATCAACCCATCTGCATACTAGTTTGGGGATCTACCCCTCATCAGTACAGCTTTGGCTGGTCGACAAATGGTTTTTTGGATTTAAGCCGCGACGCCTCCAATTTGTAACATAAAATAAAACATTTCTCAAAAACCTGAACGTTTAGATCAACCCAATTTTTGACACACTGTATTTTATAATAGCTATTTAAGTGTTTCAAATTTGGACTGTTTTAGAAGATTTTATCAAACTATATATTTTTTCAAACTTAATCAAGAAAAACTCCGGTCTGCACTATTTTGTCGAAAAAAAAAGTAATATGGTGGTAATAAGCGAAATAGAAGTCGATGATTGTTCCTCAAAACCGAAACGTTATGTTCAAATTTACAATTATACTTTCAGGAAGTTGGTCCAGAAAATTTTTCACAAATTTAAATTATCGTTTCTGAAAATTACAGAATTTTTGTTTTTTCCAAAATTACAATAAAAATCTGAATGTTTAAATAATTTTTTTGGCATATTGTTACTAATGCTAAAACTTCGTAGCACCTATAGTTTCCGAGATCCAAAAATAAGGATTTGGGACATACTGTATTTTATGAAAAGCTTTTTCTTTAATATTTGTCTCTTCTTGAATCGATGATTCCTTTCAAAGAAACTTTTTTGTAGGATGTAGTTTCTAAAACTTTCTAACCTTAAACTCAATAGAGACATGAAAAGGAATGTTGCAAAAGGCTAGTAGATGGTCAATAAGAGTTCTGACGCAAATTTCTGCCATCTCTACGTGTAAATTCCCACAAGACCATCTAAGGTCCGCTTCAAAATTTTCGGTCTACAAACTGGTCCGGTGCCAAGACAAAGATGAAATATCGTTTTCTTTTATGACAAAAGAGAGAGTTTAAAAGAAATACGTCTTAGAATTTCCATAGTATTCCAATAATAGCTATTTATGTAACCAGTTACGAAAAGTCCGATTTTGTGTAACGAATGAATGTTTGCGGGACGAGCGCAGCGAGTTTCCGCAACTTGAATGAAATACACAAAAAAGGCTTTTCGTCACGTGTTTCATACAAGATTTTTTCTAATTTTGACTACAAATACCTACTTAGTGAGAGAGTTACTATTATTAAACTTTAGTATTTACTTTTAAACCTCTTTGAATCTACTTAATACCGTAGAACTATAGCAACGGTGTGCCACAATCGAAACCTGCAACTGGTGGTGAAACGAACTTTTCATCACCAGTTACGAAAGATTTTATTTTTCGTAACTAGTTACGAAAAGTAGGACGTTACGTCACTGTCATCAGTATTAAAAAGTGCCATTTTATACGTCAAAATTAGAAAAAAATTGTTTGATAATTCCAATTCTTGCTTTTATTAATGTGTTTGAAATCTGATTATGAAAATTATCTCACTATTATGAGAGTCTAGTTCAGGCATATGTTACGAAAACTCGTAAAAAGCTTAGTCTTGTAACCAAATTTCTGTGTTTTTTATTTTAGAGTTTGGTACTTGACAGGAGATATAGATTTTTTCTTTCTTTTCTTTGTCTTTTAATTTTTTCGCTTTCTAGTTGAAGTTAGAAAATTATTATTTCTACTCACAAAACTTAATTTAAAAAAGCAATTAAAACGTAAATTACCTCGAAAGAATAAAAATCACCAAGAAGTCCAATTTAGAAAGGAGGCAAATCTGGTGAAATTTCACCAGACCTGGCAAAACTGTGCCATCATGTCATACCTTCTAATAAAGAAGGATATTCGAGCGGTGTATAATACCTTTTTAGACTGTAACAGTGTATTATTTTGTAGGCGGGTTCTCGCCGTGTGCACGGTGTTGAAATTTTGAAGGGGAAAAAAAGGCTTTTATACTTCGTGCAAGTTTAATTAAAATCTTTTTGACGGACCAGTTTCGACTATAAGCCATCCTCAGCGCCCAAAATCTGACGAGCAATTTTGGCTAGTTAAAAGGCTGTATAAAGCTCAAATTTGATACTTACTCGCCCAGATCGAGGCTGTCTAGGTGGAGAAAAGACTCTCGCCATGACACCGATATCTTGGTTAAGTTAATAATTTTATGCTCTTAACAGTTTAAAAAAAAATAAAATAATACATTAACATACAAAACGGTAAAAACAGAAGACAAGGCACAACGGTTTAAAATCAATTGTCTCGATCTAGTGACTTGTACCACAAAACAGATATCAGATGTTGTTGTCAAGTGAACTTTAAATTAAATTAGTAGTCAAACAGTAGCCCCTCCCTTTGCTAAAATTCTCAATATTTACTCTAAAATTTCCAAACCAAAAGAGGAGAAACGCGGCAAGGTTTGGGCCCGGAAAGCCGCGCTACAATTAATGGTGTGTGTTCTTGAATCTCCGATTAGATGACAAGTTGAGCTAGGATATCGCCATCAAATTTCAGGTTTTCGACGTTGCAGTATTGTATTGTATTGTGTTCAATGTGAGTGGACTTATACAGTCCTCCACCGCGACCTGCGGTCTATTGTGCCTCACTCGAAGTAAAGGTTGCCCCTGCTAGCTCCACTAGTTGTCACCCGTTATGACCAGATCCTCAACGAATCAGATGAGTCTCTCGGGCGACACTGCGTTTGCATCTTGAGGTTCAATGATCGTGTTTCCGAATAGTGAGTATCTCGATTTGGTAATAGCCCGGCAGTCACAGAGGACGTGCTCAACTGTATTGTCCTCCTCCAAGCACAGCCGAAACTACCTCTCTACGGACAGTCCGAGTCTGTGCATGTGAGATCTTAGGTAGCTATGTCCTGTGTACAGTGCAGTGGCCACTTTGATTTTTATTCTATTTAGTTTGTTGAATGTTTTTGCTTTTGCCCTCCCTGTACCCGTGATAAATTTTTTGGAGTGTGATAGTTCAGGTAGGTTTACCCACCAGTCCTGAGACATGGCATTGCTCCATTTCTGAAGTTCAGCCTTGACCAGAGAGTATGGGACTTCCAGTGCCGGTTCCGGGCCTACGAATGCAGGGCCCGCCGCGCTCTTAGCTAGAGCGTCGGCCCTCTTATTGCCTTCGTAACCACGATGGCCCGAGATCCATAACAGTATGACGCTATTCTCCTGCGATAGTGTGTTCAGAGTCCTGTTGCAGTTTCAAACACTTTTGGAACTGCAGCGCAAAGATATCAGCGCTAGAAGCGCTGCCCGACTATCCGAGCTCCCTCCTCTAATGGATGTCGGGCACACAATTCAATGGCTTGTATCTCTGCCTGAAACACTGTGGTGAATCGGCCCAAGATCTCTGTTATGCGGGTGCCATCCGATCTCCCGTAAACTCCGGAGCCAGCTCCTTCGTCGGTTTTGGATCCGTCCGTGTACTAGATACTTCCTGCCAGTTGCTCGCCTCGTCCGTCCCATTCTGCCCGTGAGGGAACCCTGACGACGTAGCGAGTATCCAATGTTCGTTTTGATGCCATTAGGTCGGAGACCATGTCCAACACCGCAAGGCCTTTCAAGACTTCCAAGGCATCGATGGTCCACAATCAAATGGCTACTATGCTATATTCGTCACTTGTTGCAGCCGGTATGTCGCCTTCATTGCCTATCGTTCCAAGAGTATTGGAAGTGGTAGCAGGTCGAACATGAGCTCCATGGCTGCCGTGGGCATCGTTCTAATTGTCCCCGTGATACAGAGACAGGTCTTTGCAGAGAGGACAGTTTAGCTTTGATTGATCTTTGTGTGCTTTTTTGATACCAAGCTATGGCCGCAAATGGAATTAGCGATCTTATTACCGTCACGTGTAGCCACATAGTTTGTTGGATCCCATCCCCCAGGATTTTCCGCAGAGGTTCTTGCACGACCAAAAAGAGAGCCTTGCCCCCCTAACGGTACTAGTCACAGGTGGGATCTATGTGAGTGATTTGTCCAGGATGACTTCTAGAAACTTTACTTCGTTGGTAAACGGGATTGTCGTCCCGAACAAAGATGGCACTTTCAAAAAGTCCAGCCTCTTCTTTCGTGTAAATAGCACAATAACCGTTTTCCTAGGGTTTATTCTTAGGTTTTCCTTTAAACACCAGCTGTGCACAAGATCCAGCACCTCTTGCAACGTGCTGTAGATTTGTTGGTATGGGTGGCTTCTTATAGGGATAACGATGTCGTCCGCGTATGTTTGGTTCTCAACTTCCCATAGTTCCAAAGTAGCCAGAAGGTCGTGCACTAGTAGGGACCACAGGAGTGGTGAAAAGACTCCGCCCTGTGGACAATCTCCCGCCTCCTTTAATGATGTAGTGATCAGTCTGGTTTCTAACATGTTGCGAATCCAGTTGGTTATTTCTGGTTCGATACTTCTCGCATTACTGGCGTTGAGGAGGGAGTCTGTATGTGCATTATTAAAGGCCCCTTCGATGTGTATGAAAATACCAACTGCGACACCCTTTGAATCCAGGGTATCTTGGATTTTTACCACCAGGTTGTGTAGTGCTAGTTCTGTTGATTTGTTAGCCTGTATTAAGGGGAACGTTGTTAGCGCTCCCTCCCTATATATAGGTCTAGCAGTTTTTCCAAGCTTTTCAGCAGAAACGAGTTTAGACTGATTGGCCTGAGCGATTTAGGATCTTTTCCCCTATATCCCAACTTTGGTGTGTAGACAACCCTCACCCTGGACCAGCAGATTGGAATAAAGTTTGATACAAGGCTCGCTGTGAAGCCACTTTTTGGAGAGCTCGCAACACCCTCGATGACGCACAACACTGTTCGTCAGTGATAGTGTCAACGATTTCAAGGTTGACAAGTGACTTTTTAGTTTGGGGCGGAGTTAGTGGATTATAGTTAGGTTTTTGTTGTTATCATCCCACATAGCACGACAAAGATATTCATATGCATAGGATATGCTTTAGAAATGCTTACCGGGATATTCTTTTAAGGACTTCTTGCGATATCCCTAGCATATTCTGACAAGGATATGAGTATAAGAATATTCTAAGGATGTGCGTTAATGCATACCTACTGGTACTACAAAAAAATGTGTTTTATTTATATTAATATTTTTTTTTGACTATACGCCTATACACACGATGTCAATGGCCGAATTCAGTTAATCGAAGATACGACATTTCACTAGTAGACAGACACTTCATGATTAAAACATGGAAGCTGTTTTTGTTAGCGGCTACGTAGCGGTTTGAGGTTCTACTCGACGAATTTGAACTCCACCAATATCAAATGTCGATGTAGTTGTCACGTGACAAATCATATGAATTTTCTGTGCCAGGGCACGTGATAGTTGGATTTTGCAATGTACTTTTTGAATCTCTAAACTCCAAGTCATAACTTAAAATTTTTAGGAACATTATAGGTGAACAATCCATATTTTCCAAATCTTCCAACAATTCCTTCCCTGGTGTTTGCCTAGGCCTTAAGCAATAAATCTGCTAAAGCAGGAAACCAGGCCAGCTGCCAGCTGCTGTAAGCTTTAAACTATTGTAGCTTAGTTGTGGTTCCATAAAGGTAAGTTGTATTCTACACTTGTATACCTACCAAAATTTCATATCTAAGATGTCTGATTTCAATCCACCTTAGAAAACTTAAAAAGGTCCTTTTGGTATATCAACTCAAAAACTAATTTGGATTTGTTGGCAACTAGTTGTACTCCTGCACCAAGAGAGGAAGGACCTTCTGTTAACCTAAAGAATATTGTTCAGCCAACATCTAAGGTATACTATTAAAGACATAACGCCTAGATATACAAATGACTCAGACCCACTCATCTATAATGTCTGAAGATGACAGTGCTGATGTTGACCATTCAATAGTGACGTTACCACAAGAAATTAAATTTTTAAATTAATTGGTAATGACACATCATCGAGGTCACCATCACTATACATCAGCACTGTTTCTTCTGTCAATAGAAAGATTTTATGTGATGAAACAGTTGAACGCTCGGTTGAACATAATATTGTTCAAGATTTGAAAAGTTGGGCCATAGAAAATCAAATATACCATGCTGTCTTAAATAAACTTCTAAATAATGTATGTACTATGAAAGAGAGGTTCCAAAGAAAGAAAACAAAGTGCCTGAAAAACAGAGATCTGAAGAAGAAGAGTTATATAACTTTACAAAAAGTATTGTGTAGAAAAACTTACGAAAAAAATGTTAGATAATATTAAAAATTAAACATTCTGCTTCAAAAATTTCTTTGGTAGGTTCTTAATATTGTCTTTCTTAAAACGGAACGGGTTTTGAACACCGTGTGTTTATTTTGCTAAAGGTGTTGTAAATCTTTCTTTTATAAAACTTAATTGTTTTTCTTTCATTTTAAATACTTTGTTGCATGTTTTGAAAGATATCATATGATGATGGATCATTTTATTTCTATTTCTGAAATAAATAGGTATAGTTTATAGTTCTTTTTTTCTAAATGGGCTTACCACTACTACCTAAAATTTATAAAAACAGCCAATTTTTTGTTGTTTCAGATACAGCCGCCAATAACTGATGCCAACGAACCCCCAAATAATAACTGATGCATATTAACTTGTATGTTAATAATTAAATTTCTGCGTGAACAAGTAAAAATCTTGTTTCTTTACTTGATACAATATAGCACAATACCAGCATTGATATATCCTTTTATGGACTTTCGGAGAACATCCTATTGGCGACCCAACTCATATCCTTAGAACCTGATAAGAACAATAATAATGTGCTATGGAAATGCGTTAGATGTGCATGAAAGCATATCTATATCCTTTTGGGGACATCCTGAGGCGATCATATTGGTAGCCAAACGGACTTTCCTAGAATATGCTAGCGAAGTGCACAGGATATTAGAGAATTTCCTAGGAATATGCTCCAGGAATATGCTTATGCAACAACGCATATCCTTAGGTTATTCTTAGGATATCTTTTTGTTATGTGGGATGGAGGTGACCGGTAAAATTGTGGGGTTATCCCCTTGGGTTTTAATTAATTCAGCAACCTTCTATGAAGCGGTATGTAGACTCTGTTTAGAATAACCTGCATGTTTATGCGATGATTTGGATTGGATAACATTTTCTTTACTGATCTCCATGTCTTCAGTAAAATCTAGCCTGTTGTCTTGGATGTAATGTGATGTAAATGGCTGCTTCCGAGATAGGTACAAATCTCTTCTTTTAGGTGACAGCTGAAAGCTCAGGTGGTTCTGTTGAGATGCTCAGCTATTCTCGTATTTAGCGAACGAAAAGTGCATCCGACATATGAGAAACCACAATCCTGACAATTCAACTTGTAGATGCCACTCTTTTGTAAGTGGGTAAGCTTGTCTTTAGAATTTTCAATTTGAGATTTTAATGAAAGTGTGGTAGAGTAGGAGAGTCTCAAGTTGGGCATAATGTTTTTGAAGATCTTGGAAATGTAACGAGTAAGTCTGTTGCAAATAAAAGAAACCACCAAAAAATTCCTGGACGTGGCGTTCTCAGAGGACGGGGCATAAGACAGGTTAATAAGTTTTTTTTTAAAGCTTTCGATAAGCCTCTCTATTATTCTAGGGTCATATCTGTTGTTGACTACAATCAGTTTTATGATGTTTGTTTCCTTTTTGAAATTCTTTAAGAGGCAAATTAACAATATCACGAAAACACTTTCAACCTCGCTTGACATCCACGAGACCTCTAAATCCACCAACCCAGAAAACCCCTTGAAACCGACACTTTCCGATTTGCTCAAGCTTCATAAAGTTATTAGCCCTATTGGGCCAGTAGTCAGCTTCTTAAACACTCCCGCAAATTTACACTCCAAGTTCATACCTAACCTAATAACCAAAATGACATCCTTTGAAACCAAATACGGTGTCAAAACTCTCTAGATTTTGTAAACAGAGTAAAGGAATTGCAGTTGCCAGGGGACCATTTAGTGGTCTCGTTTGACATCACTAACCTTGTTAGCATGATTCCTAGAGATCAGTCAGTCACTATTGTCAAAAACATTTTAATATCTCCTACTGGTGTCAATATGTTGATGGTTGCTTCTGCATTGTGAACACCAATACTGAATCAGCTGATCATCTATTGGAAAAGTTGATTAAAATCCACCCTAGTGTTAAATTTACTTTATAAATAGAGCATGAACACACTATCAGTGTTTTAGATCTTACACTGACAAGAATTCAAAACAAACTTGATTTCCTTATCATAAACCCACTCAAACTGACCATGCTATCCCAATAAATTCAAATCACCCTTTTCAACACAAAATGGCAGCTTTTCATTGCTCCGTATATAGACTGCTTAAGGTTCCCATGTCCATCGAGAATTTCAAAACGGAAACAAACATCATAGAACCGTTTTTTTTAAAGCCTACAAGTAAATTTTGCAAATAATGTGTACTTTTGTATTTATGCAAAGATTAAACAAAAAAATAATAATTTGATTTTTTTTTATGATACATTTTAGCAACAAGAGTACCTTTATAACCTAAAATTCTTTGATTTTGATATTAAAAATACCAAACCAAAAAGTCAAAGATAAAAAGTTTTATTAAAAATATTAGTTGACCTGCGCAAATGTGACGGATGTGGTATCAACTGAAAGATAATTTTTTTCACTGATAAAAGATAATTAACACATAATCTAACTTTGATTTTTCTCAATAAAAAACAATCTAAGAAATCATAAAAAAAAACAATATCAAAAGGCCATCTTCAAAGTGCCCTAGCTCCCTAGGGAGACATTTTTGGATAAGACGATTTACCAAAAATTGGTATGACATCAATAATTATTTCTGTACTATTCCTCTTCAACACAAAAGTCATTTATCTGCTGGAATTTGGATAATAACCTTTTAAAAAATGATGCTAATAGCTTAGGGGATGAGAATTGACAGAGTAGTTTCTAGATGTTGTGTTAGTATCCAATACTATTAGAGAGACTGCCTACATAGGACTGTTCCAATAGGGAGTAAAAATAGTCCTGAATCATGAGAAAGTCAGTTACGGCACTGGTTCCATAATTGGTTTGATTACCTATTGGAACAAAGTTAAATGGCTCAGTTGGAGTAAAGCTTGGAAAATACTTTTGTCCACGACCACTTAATAATACACTGATATTCAGCTTCTATCGTAGTCAATAACGAATATGACCCTACAGTAGTAGATAGGCTAATCAAAAGATTTAAACAAAAATAACTTATTACCCAGTCTTACGCTCCGTCCTCTGAGAACACCACGTCCAGGAATTTTTCGGTGGTTCCTTTTATCTGGAACAAACTTACTCGTGACATCTCCAAGATCGTCAAAAACGTTTTGCCCAACTTGAGACTCTCTATTAAAATTTCATTAAAATCTCAGATTGATTCCTCATATGTTGTCCATACTTTTCGTTCGCTGAATACGAGAATAGCTGAGCATCAAAAGAGAACCTCGTCTACTCACGCGATGGCAAATTTTAGGAAAACAACTTAGTATTTCTCGATGGTGACAATTTGTCTGTCTGACGTAACGTTTCCCAAAAACCCCGAACTCAAAATCTTGGGGTCTTGCCTACGTGACCAAACTAGACTCCATTCGTGAGTCCCCAAAAAACGACTCCTTTTTCTACTTTTAAACAATGGGCTGGTACCTGATAGTGGTGGTTCGTCCTTCCGGCGTAATGTCTACCTCCGACCAGCCCCAACGCGGCTCCGCGCACCGACTCCCCGTGAGTCCGTCCAAAACCGGACTCTCTTCGTGAGCACCCAAGCTAATACTGCCGTTTTTCTCTCAAAGATGCTCGTGCTAACTTTATTGTTCGCACATTTTTCCCAAACAATTGCATTTTTCTTTTCCATGATGTCCATGAGCGGTTCGATGTACCCACATGTTGAACAAATTTGCAAGGTTTAATTTGTAAATTTGGGTCAACTATTGCTTGGTTACTAAACAGGTCATCGGCCGACCATTTATAAAAACGCTGCAATTTTATGTCTTTTTGCTTCTTCGTGACAATAACAACAAAATCCTAACCACAATCCATTAACTCTGCCCCACACTAAGAGTCACTTATCAACTTTGAAATCGTTGTCAGTGCAACTGACGAACAGTGATGTGCGTCATCGAGAATACTGCGATATCGAAAACCTAAAATTTGATGGCGGTATCCTAGCTCAATTTGTCATCTAATCGGAGATTCAAGAACACACACCATAATTGTCTCTCCTCTTTGTTTGGGAATTTTTGAGTAAATATTGGGAATTTTAGCAAAGGGAAAAGACACTGTTTAACTTCTAGTTTAATTTAAAGGTCACTTCCGATATCTGTTCTCTGGTAAAGTCACTAGATCGAGACAATTTATTTTAAACCGTTATGCCTTGTCTTCTGTTCGTACCGTTTTGTACGTTAATGTATTATGTTATTTATTTTAAAACTGTTAAGAAAATAAAATTCTGAACTTAACCAAGACATCGGTGTCATGGCGAAGGTCTTTTCTCCACCAAAACAGCCTCGACCTAACGAGTAAGTATCAAATTTTTACTTCATACAGCGTTTTAACTAGCCAAAATTGCTCGTCAGATTTTGGGCGCTGAGGATGGCTTAGAGCCGAAACCGGTAGGCAAAAAAAAGATTCTATTTAAACTTGCACGAAGTAAAAGAGCCTTTTCTTTCCCCTCAATATTATTTTTTAGTCGATTTAACAGTATAAAGAAGAAATTAGTATCCAGCTAACGAATAGATACACTCTTTGTCACAATAATTTTTATATTTAGACTACAGTTCCGGGATATCTAATAAGTAATGGAAAAGGCCACACTATTCTACCAAAAAAAATCTTTCAAGTTAATGTGTTTTGGCTTTAGCTCCCAGTTGTGTCTGAAGCCAAGGGAAAGTTAAAATCGAAACAGCATGAAGCCGACAACTCCGGGTTGACGTTAGTTCGGAAAAAGTTGTAATGACGCTTCCCCCGGGAAATTTTTGGATGTTCTAAATAGACAATGCTCGTGTAAAATTAATCGCTAAACTTTCGACCAACTTCCCTCCAACGGCTAAACTTGTTGCGCGGTGTTTCCTATTTTTGTGCCGTCTCCCCCAACTATACAGATATATTTTCCCCCTAGCTTTATCCAGGAGTTTCCAGTTTCATTCCTGAGATTGCCGCCCGAATAATGCAAAAGTCCCCGGGCCTGACTCACACGAAGGAATATTATCATAAATTGGTAGTGGTCCTTAAAAGTAAAACTAAAGGTCCCAGTTGATACATTGTTGAATATTTGGATGACGCCATGTCTCCTTAGAGAATATTTTAAATAAGGTCCTTTCCCATATTTCACGTTTACGCTCTTATAAATATTTACATCGATCCGGGTATTTCTTATAAAGCTGGCTTTATTATGTTATTCATGCTGCGATGTGTGGTTTGCATTAAAATATTCAAATGAGGTTAACAGGTAAGTAGATTTGCTGCTGAACAACGCAGAGAATAAACAATCAAATTTAATATTTGATTAGCGTAAATTGAGAAAATTTTGTTGCACGAGCTGCAATGTGAGACATGATAACAATATTAGCTCAACAGGTAATTTTTTCTTGCCGTGAATTACATCAAGTTCCATCCCGGCACAAACGCAGAGTCAGCGAATCAGCTGACAACCGAAGCTTCCTTAGAATCATCATTTTTCAGCCTAGAGTCAGTCGGGTTTTTGCATTTATTGTATTCATACGCTTTGCTTAAATCAAATGTTGTACTTTTGCAAATAAAAGCATTTTTTAAAAAGAGTTTTTTCGATTACCACGAGTTATTTGGCGCAGTCGGTAGGATATCCGAAGTCGATCGTATCGAACGGTATTGACTTTCGTATCAACGATTTATCGGGTATTCAGTGTTGTTGGTATTTACGGAGGTGTATTGGATCTATCGAAGAAACATAAGCCACCAGGAGCCATCAGCAATCTTGGGAACCGGAACAGCATCGTCCAGCTCCGCAAGGGTAACTTTTCCATGAAGTACTACATCGCCCGATTGGACCTGTTAACCTTATAGTTAATAATGCAAGCTCTTATCGCTCTGCTTATGTGAGTACAATCATTATTTAATTTATGTCTTCTGATTCAGAAAACGAAAACGAATTTTTGAATTCTCTCCAGAATCTGAACCTTGAAACCGACTCTCAGATTCCAGAGACTAACCGTACTCCTTTTAGTACTACTTTAAAACCACCCACATTAACTTTAGTAACAAATACTATTAATAACGACACGATGGCTAACTTTACCGCAGAATACTTAAAATGTGTACCTGAGTTTGATGGCAACACTAATGATCTTTATAGGTACTTACAAGTATGTGAATCTTTAATAGCCGAATTTTATGATCGTGCCAATCCAATATCTTTTAAAAATACTTATTTGCTGAATTCATTGATCTCAAAATTACGCGGAAACGCCAAATTAGTAATTAATATTCAGAATGTAGCCACTTGGCAAGATGTAAAAAATACATTAACTCGTAATTTTGCTGATCAAAGAGACGAGAGTTGTTTGAACCGAGATCTTGTTATGATGAGGCAAAACCCTCAAGAAAAACCAACTCAATTTTACGATAGAATCCTAAACATTCTAAACCTGCTATGCACTTATGTAGATATTCATGAAATAGGTAATGCTAATAAAAACCTTAAACGGGATTTATATCAAAGCTTAGCATTACGCACTTTTGTATCGGGTTTAAAGGAACCATTAGGAACAACTATAAGGTGCATGAAACCTACATCACTAAGTGAAGCATTGCAGTTTGTTTTAAGTGAGGATAACGTCCATTATTTTCAAAATTATGCTCCAAGAACCTTTAATAGACCAATTCAAAATTCCCAATAAGTTCAACGACCTATCCAACACAACGTGACCTCATATAAACCCATCACGTACCCATCTAACACTCCAAATAATTTTTTCAGAAACCAACCGCAAAATTCTTTCCAATCAGGAAATGGTTTTCCTCAATCTCGACCCTTACAAAGACCGCAAAAATATTTTACTAACTCACAAGTATTTGGACAACGACCCAACAAGGTCAATGTGTTTAACCTAACCCTAATAGACATCTCGATAATCCCACTCCAATGAGCATTAGTACACGAAATACGATTCCAAACAATCATTTTCCCATGAATAATGCCCCTCAACCTTCAACCTCGTACAATGCCCGACCAAATCAAAATTTCATTTCTCAAGAACTTTTCAACACCGAGGCAAAGAGAGTTGATATTACAAATGATCTGGCTGCTTCAGCTATTGACGGCTATAACTATTCGTACGATGAAGAAACAGGTGATTACTTGCTTAACAAAGACCATGATTCCGAAGCTGATGTTGAATACTCTCAGTATTCCTGCAGTGAAAATATCGAAGAGAGACATGGAAATTTTCCTATGATGCCTCTCGAAGAATCGGAAACTTAGCGTCTCCTCAAGACACCCAACGAATATCTTTTAATTTTAACCGCTCCAATGCAAGCGAATTAGCTTAAATTATTTTTCCAGAATACAAAATTCAAGTTTTGATCGATTCAGATTCAACAAAATCATTCATTGATCCTGATATAGCTTCAAAGCTTTTTCCAAATCTAATTCAAAATGATCCTTTTGTTGTTAGCTCTGTATTTAGTGAATCGCGAAACGATTACAGCGCTACCATACCAGCTCCAAAAATATTTAATCTTTCAGAAAATGACAATCTTAAATTCTTTTTGTTTAAGTTCCACGATTATTTCAATGGACTTATCGGATTAGATATTTTAAAACAACTAAAAGCAAATATTGACTTTAAGAACGGCTTTTTAATTACTCCCGAGACTAAAATTAAATTGTCTTACTATAAAACGAAGAGCAGTCAAAATCTTATCACCGTTGCACCACGTAGCGAAAAAGTGATACAAATAAAAACATCCATACCACAGGGAGAAATAATAATTCCTTATCAGAATTTTCAAAATAAGTGCGAAATCCCCGAAAGTTTGTCAATTGCAAATAATGGGTCAGCCTTAACAACAATTTTGAATAAGACAACAGATCACGTGACTCTTGACCTGTCCCATCCAATTTTAGTTGAAAATTTTGATAGAAAAAGCATTGAAAAAATTGATCTATACTACATTGATGATTTATCAAAACACTCCAAAATAGATCTGGCTAAATTCAGAACCGAACATCTTAACTCGGAAGAAAAATCAAAAATTCTCAAACTAATATCTGAATACTCTGACATATTCTATACCGAGAATACACCATTGACATTCACTAGTAAAATAAAACATCATATTCGCACTATCGACGAAATTCCTGTTTACACCAAAACTTATCGGTACCCTTTTATACACAGAGCCGAAGTCGAAAAACAAATGACTCAAATGTTAGAACAAAATATCATCAGGCCAAGTAATTCGCCATGGTCATCGCCAATATGGGTGGTGCCCAAAAAGTTGGATGCATCCGGTAAGCAGAAATGGAGGGTAGTAATTGATTACCGAGGGCTAAATCAGAAAACAATCGATGACAAATATCCACTTCCTAACATCAACGATCTACTAGACAAACTTGGTAAATGTCAGTATTTTTCGACCTTAGACTTAGCAAGCGGATTTTATCAAATAGAGATGAACGACAACGACATTGAGAAAACGGCGTTTAGCACTGACCAAGGTCATTATGAATTTTGTCGCATGCCATTCGGACTGAAAAATGCTCCGGCAACATTTCAGCGCGTGATGGATAACATCTTGCGAGGATTGCAAAATGAGAGATGTGCAGTATATCTCGATGAATATTATTATTTATTCCACCTCTCTGCAAGAACACTTAGAACGACTAAAAACGGTTTTTGAACGTTTAAGAGAATCAAATTTTAAAGTGCAATTGGATAAGTCTGAGTTTCTTAAGAAAGAAGTAGCTTATTTAGGTCACATAGTTACACCTCAAGGCGTGAAACCAAACCCGGATAAAATTAAAGCGATTAAAGATTATCCAATACCGAAGACCACAAAACAGATCAAAGGTTTCCTAGGACTATTAGGCTACTACAGACGATTCATAAACAACTTTGCAAAGATTACAAAGCCTATGACAAAATGCTTAAAGAAAGGCGCGAAGATAGAACACAATGAAGAATTTGTAGAGTGCTTTGAAAAGTAAAAATTTATTAATCAACGAACCCATTCTTCAATACCCCGATTTTTCAAAGGAATTCAACCTGACCACAGATGCGAGCAATGTGGCAATCGGAGCCGTTTTATCACAAGGTCCAATAGGACATGACCTACCAATTGCCTATGCTTCACGCACACTAAATGATTCAGAACAAAATTATTCAGTAATTGAAAAAGAACTTTTGGCAATAGTTTGGGCATCAAAATACTTCCGCCCATACATTTTTGGGCGAAAATTCACCATCATTACGGACCATAAACCTCTACAGTGGTTATTTTCACTAAAGGACCCGAATTCCAAACTGCTCAGATGGAGGATCAAATTGGAAGAATATGACTATAAGGTCATGTACAAAAAAGGCAAGCTAAACACAAACGCTGATGCCTTATCGCGAGTAGAAATACATACAAACGAATCTAATGAAGTATCCGAAGCAATCGATAAATTAATTTCAGATATCCAAAATAACCAAGACCAACAAGCTAATGAAGAAGCTGATGAAGTAGTTCAAGAAATACTAAACGCGCCTTCGTGTTCGCGGTATGCCGAAGATAACATAGACAATGTTTCTCTCATTGTAAATACGGATAAATACGACACCTCAACACGTTTTGAACCGCCTGAAACGTCACCGCTCGCTGATAACCAAACAGCTGACGATGATGACATCACAATACATACTAGTGTTGAAAGTCCTGTAGTAGGCATTCCTATTTGTGATACTGCAATCAATTTCGGACAAAATCAAATAATTTTTAACTCAGTAGCACATTCACCAGCAAACCCAAGGATTACGATACTTTACGAAAAGAAAAAAAGAATAAATGTTCAAATATCGGAGAGCAACTTCGAACAAGACATCGTTGACTTTGTCAAGAATTATGTTTTGCCAGACGTACAATATCACATATACTTTGAACAGCCCGATATGTACGAACCATTTTCGGCCATTGTTCAGAAGTACTTTAAATGGCCATCCATCAAGATGCGCAGATGTTTGAAGAAATTAATAGATGTCACTGATAAAGAAACCATAAAGGAATTAGTAAAGAACTATCATGAAGGAAAAAGCAATCACCGAGGAACCGATGAAACTTACCAACGTATTAAACAAAAATACTATTGGCCAAACACCAAAGAATCGATCCAAACTTACATTAACGATTGTGAAATCTGTCAACAATGTAAATACGAAAGAAATCCAATAAGAATCAAAATGAACATAACACCAACTGCTTCTAAACCTTTCGAAATAATACATATCGACACATTTACTTTCGAACAATGTAAATTTCTCACCATAATCGATAGCTTTTCCAAGTATGCCCAGGCATATTCCTTGAACTCCCTTTCCGGCACAGAAATAGCTGACAGTTTACTTCAATTCTTTTCTCATCACGGCATTCCTAAGCAAATAATTCTAGATAACGGTACAGAGTTTAAAAACTCACTAGTAACCGAACTCTTAGGACTACATAAAATAAAAATCCATTTCATATCACCCTACCACCCGCAATCAAATGGACAGATTGAACGATTTCATAGCACCATAATTGAACATATTCGTCTCCTTAATGCTCAAGGTTTTTCCAAAACACCCATAAAAATGAAAATGATTTATGCCATCCTAGCATATAATCATTCAATACACTCCTCAACCAAACTCAAACCCATTGACGTCATTAACGGTCACACTTCCTCCAATGACCCTTTCCATTTAGAAATCGACAAAATTCTACTTAATGACTACATCAATGATCATAAAGAAAAGACTAAAATCTTGTATTCAAAAATAAATTCTGATCTATCACAAAAGAAGCAAGATATAATTAGCAAAAGAAATGAAAAACGCGACAACCCTGCCGTTTTTAAAACTAAACAAAAGGTCTACATTAAAAAACATTCTCGCCAGAAAAATTCCAATACGTTTTCAAAGGCAACCAAAATCAAGAGCACTAACCCTGATAAGAAAACTATCTCAACAGAAACCCAACCTAAAATACATATGGACAATATAAAACGTCCATTACAAAAGAAGTATTCCTTTGACTAATTCGAGACTTTCGGTTTTCAGATTAATTGGAACCCTCGGATTAAAAGGAGACAAGATAGCTATTAGGATACTCGATAATAACCCCGGTATTATCCCACTAAAACTTGGTTCATCAAAAGTAATAAACTATAATCATGAACTCATTCACTTCTATGATTTGAACACCATAATAGAAGAGATAAATAAACTTAATAATCAATCACATGAATTGGAACTCCTTCTAGATCATAATCGAGATTATAAATTTGACACTTCCAATTACATGAAAATTCTTAGCTTTTTGCGCGAAAAAGTTCATACAAAGTTAACCGAAATCATTCCAGAACATTCAAGATCAAAGAGAGGCCTTGTAAATGGTTTAGGGTCTATTTTTAAATCAATAACTGGAAATCTAGATTATGCAGACGGTGAACGATACGATAGAATAATTAGCAATATTCAAAAGAATCAAGTTAAAATAGCCGAAACAATAAGGAAACAAAACTCGTTTTCTGTAGCTTACATAGATAAGTTTAACAGTACGATTCAGCAAATAAAACAAAACGAAAAATTATTACAAACTCGAATGCATCAAATTTCTTTATTTGTGGAATCAGAAGCTAAGCGCGAATATACATACACGGTCAAGGATGTTGCCAACCAACTTATTAACATGTTCGAAATATTAAATTCCATTTTGCAAGACATCGAAAACTCGATATCCTTTGCTAGATTACAGCTCATGCATCCCAGTATTCTGAAGATATCTGATTTATACGGCGAACTTAAAAAGTTGCAATCTTTTGTAAATAAAGACGAGTTTCCAATAGAATTAACAGTAGATAATGTTTACATTCTCATGAAACATATTAAGATCAGCAGTTTTATGCTTAACAACAGACTAACGTATATTTTACACATTCCAATAACACATAAAGAAACATTTGACTACTACCACTTATACTCGACTCCTATATTATCTGAAGGTCAGTTTCAAGCGATAATACCTCGCGATAGATTTTTGATCAAAAATGAATTGTACTACTCATATACGAGCAATCCCTGCGAAGAAATGGCCCCACAGCGATTCCTTTGCCAACCAATGGACATTAAAGCAACCACGTCCAATAACCCTTGCGAAGTCCAGCTGCTTGATATGAAAAACACCTCCGTATGCAAGAAAACACCAACAAAAATATCCAGGTCAATGTTCAGAAGATTAGAAGCAACGAATCAATGGATTGCTGTCCTACCGGCAGAAGAAGTAATTCATTTGAAATGTCACTCTCAAGAAGAAGTTCAACGCCTCACTTGTGGTACCTACCTGATTGAGATGCCTATAAACTGTCAAGCAACGACATCTCAAGATACTATTACCAATTACCAACAGTCGACCAGCAAGATACAACCTATCTTGTTCCCGGACCTTGAAGCAGTTTCTCAAAAACCAGGACCGAAAATACCTATCGAAACCAAATTTCTGGAGGTTTCAAACCTTGATGACTTAGCTTCTATTAAGTCGCAAATATTGGAAAATCAACCAGATATCGATGACGTCTCATCCATATCGTACGTCCCTAGTATCTGGACAATAATGAGTTATTGTTTAATATTCAGTGGACTCGTTTATCTATTATATAAGAAGCTTAAAACCTTGAAAATGAACCAGAATGAGGACCAAGAAAACCACATGGACCCAAATGCTGTCCAACTACCTCGCTAGTCCTCCTTCGTTGGATCTCAGGGGGGAGGAATTACATCAAGTTCCATCCCGGCACAAACGCAGAGTCAGCGAATCAGCTGACAACCGAAGCTTCCTTAGAATCATCATTTTTCAGCCTAGAGTCAGTCGGGTTTTTGCATTTATTGTATTCATACGCTTTGCTTAAATTAAATGTTGTACTTTTGCAAATAAAAGCATTTTTTAAAAAGAGTTTTCTCGATTACCACGAGTTATTTCGTGACAAAAAAAAACTGTGACGTATAATTTTAATTAACACGAACTAACTAAGTTACTACAAAAGTAGTGTTATTTTCCCACTTTTAAAATAACTTGTCACGTACTTTTTTTGTTAGGAAAAGAGAAAAAATATTTATAACTAAGTTACCTTAACAATAATAATAAAAAAATAAAACCTGAGATAATTAAGTGTCGAAATGTCAACTAAGTGAGGGTTGCCTAGCAAAACTAAGTAAATGCCCCTGCTCAAAAAGCTCGGAGAGCAGTTGTGGGTTTAAGTGCCACTGAGTTTGACAGGGAAATCAGAAACCTCCAAAGCTGAATTTTGGAACTCACACTTAATGGACACAGGTAAAATCAAGTAAACAAAGGCATGAAGGTCAGGTCAAAATACAACAACTTGGAAGATGTTTTACTCGTTATGCACTGTTTCCGAGATAAGGAGGGCCTCTATGGTTGATCTTGAAAACGGTAAGAGATACAGATTTCGTTAAATGGGACGAAAGTTGCGTAATCAAAAGTCTAACACAATGGCGTTTAGAAATTTCCAAAAACTTATTTGGTTTTTGAGATATTTTGGAAAAATTGAATTTTTCCATTTTACATATTATTTTTTTCTATCGTTAATATTGGACCTAGACCGAAACCGATGGCACTTCCCCACAGTAACCCTTAATGCTCTTTAAAGTGGAATTGTCAGTTTTTTAATCCGACGTTTCGTCTTTGCGGAACTATCATCAACTTAATTTTTTTAAACACGGATCTGTAATTTTGACATCAGATTCGGAAAGCCCTTTTTATTCCGAATTCAACGATGGTTTAATATACGAGCTATAGATAACGAACACTTTATGGTTTAATTGTGTTTTAGTATCCTTATTCGGCCTTAATAACGAAAAGTCCTATTACGGATGTGTACATAAGTACTTTTTTAATTCTCTGAAATAAACTTATGTCTTATGTCTTTTTGGCGTTTAATACTAATCTGAAGGCTTAATTTATACACTAATTTAACAAAAAAAAAAAAAAAATACAACAAACGAATAAGCACAAAACAAAAACATTTTTTGACACATTAATTTGGTGTTCAGTAAATTGTGTAATAATTTAAGTAAATTGTGTAGTATTTCTTCCTGTTAGTTATGTTTTCTAACGAAGAGAAGTTTGACATGGTAGCATGTTTGATTTCATCCAATCGAAATTGTTTTGTTGCGGAGCGTATGTATTTCTAGAAATATCCCGAAAGAAGGCAACCAAATAAAAGAACTTGTTAAATCTTAGTTTCTAATTTTTTAATTGTTCGTGTCCTATTAGTTTGTAGTACGTAATTGCGTAATTTTTTTGTCTTATTATCCACAGCGATTGTAAATGTTTATGATATCCATAAAAAGGTAGTGCCTTGCAGAGTATTTGCTGGACTCTGCTTCTCAGTCCAATTTTGTCACTAACTCACTGCTCAAACGGTTAAATTTGCCTTCTACAAGAGTTGATTTTCCAGTCGTAGGCATAAATCAAACGAAAACAAAGATATCGCATCGTGCAATTATATCATTCGCCTCTCAGCACTCTGGCTATAAAGCAAAATTGAATTTTCTTTCTTTGCCTTCGATAACAGATCTGGCCCCTCAATTCCAGTTTGATATTTCAAAACTAAACATTCCTCAAGAATTGCCATCAGCCGATTCATCCTTTAATATTCCCGCAGAGGTAGATATGCTGCTTGGCTGTGAAGTATTTTTTGATCTTCTGTGCATAGGCCAAATAAAATTGGGAAAGAATCTTCCGTTTCTACAAAAAACATTGCTTGGGTGGATAGTGACTGGACAGGTTCCATGTGGGCAGGGCAAGATTGGCAGGTCGGACGTCGTTTTGTCAAATTGTTTATTCACCCAGGACTCTTTAGATGAAAAATTGGAAACATTCTGGTCAATTGAAGAAGTTGATTCGGATTCGCGAGTGAGAATGACGCAAGAGGAGATTGATTGCGAAAACTATTTTCAGCAAACAACGACTCGGGACGAGAATGGTAGGTTTGTGGTAAGATTGCCACTTAAGCCAAATTTTACTAATTTGGGCGACTCTGAACAGTCACCTTTGAACCGGTTGTACTCAATTGAAAAACGATTATCAAAAAATCCTGAACTTCGCGCGTTCTATACGTCGTTTATGCGTGAGTATCAGGATCTCGGTCACATGACTAAAATATCCCGAGAATCGCCGTCAAAAACTCCTGTTTATTACATTCCTCATCACTGCTCAAATGATAGCACCACGACTAAACTGAGGGTGGTTTTTGATGCGGCGTGCAAGACTACGAGTAATTTGTCATTAAACAATGTTTTAAAGGTCGGGCCTACAGTTCAAAATGACTTATTTTCAATATTGTTGCGTTTCAGGCAGCACAATGTTGTATTGATTGGTGACATTGCAAAAATGTATCGGCAGATACTAATAGATACAAATGGGAGAGACTTACAATGCATAGTGTGGCGAGACTTTCCTCAGGAGGAAGTAAAATATTTCCAGCTAAATACGGTAACGTACGGCACTTCTTCTGTCTCATTTCTTTCTACTCGTTGATTGCTGGAAATAGGCTCAAATATTGCTGAAGATTTGCCAAACGAGAGTCAGATAATAACGTCTGATTTCTACGTGGACGATATGCTCACGAGAGGATCTGACGTTAAAGTCCTTGCACAACTGCAACAAAATATTTCCAAGGTCTTGTTGGACTATGGCTTCGAATTGAGAAAATTTCAATCGAATTGTCGCGAACTTCTTGACCATATAAATCAAAATAATGACTATAAAGATAAGTACACTATCGCTGCTGATTCGAATGTCAAGACGCTCGGAGTTTGTTGGGTACCGGATTCTGATACTTTCGAGTATCGTATCCGGTAAAAATTTTTCAAACATTCATGAACTTCATGTCACGAAGAGAGCTATACTTTCTTTTGTAGCAAAAATTTTTGATCCTCTGGGTATTGTGGGTCCATTGACTATACGTGCAAGACTTATAATTCAAAAGCTCTGGCAGTTGAGAATCGATTGGGACGAGAGTGTTCCTAGTTACCTTTATTCAGAATGGATGGAGTTAAAGAGTGAAATAGCACAAGTAGGTGTGATGAAAATTCCACGTCATGTCCGTGTAAAGTGTCCAAGGTCAATAGAAATGCACGGCTTTTCCGACGCGAGTGAAAGGGCTTATGCTGGTTGTGTATATGTAGGATCTGTGGATATGGATGGCAATGTCGATTGTCACTTATTGTGCGCTAAGTCCCGAGTCAGTCCTTTAAAATCTCTTTCACTGCCCCGATTAGAACTTTTGGGAGCTCTACTTTTGGCAAAGTTATTATCAAAATGTATAAAGGCTTTAAACTTCAAGGTGGAGGATACTTTTATATGGACTGATTCCACCTTTGTTTTGTCTTGGCTGTTTTGTGAACCAAGAACTTGAGAGATACTGAGACACAAGGTCATACGAAAGTCGAAAATTGGAATCATATTCCAACTAAGGAGAATCCAGCAGATATTATTTCTTGCGGTATGGGTTTAAAGGCTCTAACTGGCTCATCTCTATGGCTGCATGGTCCTGATTTCTTGATTGATTCAAGTAAATGGCCAAAGAACTCCAATATTCGTAATTTTTCACGGTCCTCAGACACACCTGAACTGAAGCCCACACCAAAGCAAGTCAAATTTTAGATGTAGAGTTATTTGAAAGGTTTTCGTGCATTAACAAGCTATAGTCGTTTTCAGGAAGATATTCATCTAGCCACCCATGACATTGTAAACGCACCTTTTAAAACCAATTGAAAAGTTACCAGAAAAGTTACTAGATCGGAGAGTATTGCGAATCGAGCTTAACGAACGAATTTATCGGGTTTTAACCTCAAATTTTGTAATTTTCAAACATAACTACTTAATTTCTCAAATTTTGCTCAAATCCAATTGTTATGCTGCGTTTGTAATGTAGAAAAAGTAAACTGGCTTAATAAGCGACTAACTACCACATAGAACTATTAACACAATTCATCGCATGACCCAGAAAACTCATCTGCAACCTCCAACCTCCAACTTCTGCAAAATAAGATGCTAGAGTAGAGATACAAAAATTGAGACACGAAAACCACATTCAAGCAGTTATTGATGATTGATTGTTACCAGCGAAAGCAAGCGTTAAATTAGTATGCTTATGCAGAGGGAAGAACTGAACTGGACCATCAACCATGAACAAGATTTCCAAAAGTTCCAAATATACTCACCCAGAAATTACCTTAGTGTCCAGATGCCCTAGGAATAGACCATATATTTAACTATGCTTATGCCTATGTTTTACATACTATTATATAGTTTACCACTTTCCAAGCTTAAAATTGAATGCAGATTGCAGACAAGTAAAAATTGTTCCAAATGCAGCAAAATCACATGAGAAAAGATTATGTTTCTACCAGACTGAATTTAAATATTGCCATATGATTTGGATTGTGTGATTATGATCCGTGGTGAGAGTTCCAGTGGCCTTTTCATATAGGTTACCTATATGCCATCCATAATTCCTATATCCATACACCATCCATAATGTTCCTCGATGATCACTATGGATCTTCAGTTAATATTAGTCGAGATTATTCCCCATGATAAAGAAAAGAATATTTTCTACCAGATGAATTTACTGTTATGTGTAGGTATTTAGAGAAGTGTATTTTTGTTTTGTTAAATATATATGATTATTGATTCTACATTATAAATTACTTACACAAAAGATGTCTTGCCTAATTGAGCATTTAATTTTTTAAACTACCTAAATATCAAGAAACTAAAACATTTGTGTAGTGATTTAATATGAAGGTTTGTTCTAACATGCTAGAGAACCATTGCAGAACCTTTAAAAAATTATTTTGGCCAACTCACTAGCAAACATTTCAAATTGAAATGAGGAACCATCTTGACGTTTGCAAAACCACTCTGAACAAGCACATTGTTTATTTCAATATCATATCAGTGAGTTGTCAAGAATGATAGATCATTATGGAATGGTTTCTTGGTGAAATGGAATAACTTTTCAACTAAAGAGAGCTACAGTTGTTTTAAACTAAATGGCATATAAGCTGGGGCCATTTCTTATATACTCAGTTGAAAATGTTTCAACTTATATGCATAGAATTTGAAGTAACTTTTAGAAACAAGTAGTAAGCTGGTACTTTAACCAACTACTTTCATTGTTCTATATATTCTATGAAAACTTCACAACCAACCTGTACACATTTTGGATGATATTTAAAAAATTATAACACATACATTGGTACTTTTATTGATTACAATAGAGTATAAATATTTTATATTGGATATTAGGACTTTACTTTCCACTACAGGATGTCTACCATACCATGATTTCGGAAGTGTATAGAGCAGGTCAAGGTCACCAAGTTGTTCGTAAACATTTTTCTCTCAATGTGGGCTTTAGGACATACCTTGGGCTCAAAAGATGCACTTGATAGTTTGTGATTTGGATACAAACTTTTAAACTAACTCCTGTATTGTTTTGGAGTTTTTAGTGAAATGAGTTATGAGAAAGAACGATTGACATAAAATAAAAGATTTCTGCTTGATTTCTGTTAAAATCTCAAGTATAATTGAAAATTATATTTGCAGAAGAAAATAATTACATACACATTCTCCTGGCTTTTAATTATTACTTTACAAACACTTAAAATGTATGGTGATTTAAATATTAAAACCCAGGATTTTAAACTTCAAGAGGCCCTTTTGAGGTCCAGTCCTTAGCAATCACAATAGCAAAAAATGAATATATCTAATATGATATACAGGAGTATAATAAAATATAAAAATTTAGTGTTATTTTGACAAATGGTGAGATGTTGTACGGAGTAGCCATAGATTTTTGGCTTTAAGCCGCATCCACATGGTCTCCAATTTGTCCACCAGCCAAAGGTGTACTGATGAGGAGTAGACCCCGAAACTACTATGCAGATGGGTTGATCGACAAATTGGTGACTACCAACTCTTTAAAATGTTTTGACAAATGTTATATGCATCCTTCAGAGAGATTAACACTTACATAATTAGCACTCTGTATAACTGAGATCACAATGGTCACCCTCAAATTGGTTCCCATACACTCACTTAACAGAACACTTAATTTATAAACAGAAACACACATTTTTTGTTCAGGTTAGTCCATCTTTCCTTTGGTACATTCACAGATAATTGAGATGGTCAAATGGTCATTCTTCATTTATCTTGGATAATGCAAAATCATTCAGTAGCTCCTTGAAGATGTGACTTGAGAATACTGGATACTGGGCAATTCTTTTTTTTTCTTTGTTTTATTATTGTCTGCAAATGGCAAAGTCAAAACGCAGCCGATGCATGCAGGTGCAGCTCTGCTACTGGAGTTAAGGAAATTGTTAAAGAATAGCTTCATTCTGTAAGGGATCAAATCCGTGGTAGGTCGTAGGTTTATTTCACTTTCTGCTTTCACTATATAAGTTGTTGAGTATAAAAGTAGTCATATAAAGGACTGTTTGATGATAATGGGCAGTGTAGATATTTGAAAATTACTCACAAAAATTGGAATAAGAAAAAAAGAAATATGAGAATTAAATTCACAATATTTACAAAGATGCTTTCAAGGAATCGACGTACGTAATATTGCGCTCTCTTTCCCAAAATACGTGCAGAAGACAAGGATAGAACGTAAGTGTCATGCCATTTCTTAAATTTTGACATAAGGTGATTAATACTAATAGAAAATAAGAATTTCCCCAGATTTCAGTTGAAAAATTTTTGGAAGCAGGGCTGCCACTACAAAACCGATATTTCCATGGCTGGCTAGATGAATATCTTCCTGAAAACGACTATAATACGTGTAGTAGCTTACTGCTTAAGATTTGCACAAAACAGCAAGTTATCTGTAGAATTGAGAGCAGAAGGAAAACTGAGTTCTAGTGAAGTTCAACATGGTGAGATGGTTTTAGTAAGGGTAGTGCAGTCGCAAGGATTTTTTGCAGAATATCAAAAGATTCAAAATGGACAGCGCATGTCTTCTAAAAGTAGATTGAAATCGTTATCACCTTTTATCGATGAGGCTAATATTATTAGGCTCGGTGGCAGACTGAACAAGTCTGATGTCGCTTTTGATGTTAAGCATCCAATTGTTTTGCCTACAAGGCATGTTTTTACAAAATTAATAATTTAACGCGAACATAGGCGTTCCTTTCATTCTGGATTACATGGAACGTTATCTTTTGTCCGACAAAGGTATTGGCCGCTCAATGGTAAGCAAGTGGTGAAGTCATGTATCAGAAAATGCTTACACTGTTTCAGAGCTAATCCGCAATTTTCTATGTGTCCAAGGATGGGCGAGTTACCTCAATCCAGAATCACGTTTCCTCGTCTTTTTTTGTCGGTTGCAGTGGATTACGCTGGGCCTTTTGATTTGAAGGATGGTAAAACCCGGTCGAACAAACTAGTGAAGGGCTACATTTGTATTTTTGTATGCCAAGCTACTCGGGCGGTTCATATTGAGTTTATTACTGATCTGACTAGCGATGGTTTTCTGAGCCTGTTAAAGCGATTCGTATCGAGAAGGGGTTTGTGTTCAGATATTTATAGTGATAATGCAACCAATTTCGTAGGCTGCAATAATGAACTTATTTCAGTGCAAAGGCTGCTCAATTCTGATAACATTCAAAATTATGTGACGCATTCAAATATAAAATGGCATTTCATACCGGCAAAGTCGCCTCATTTTGGCGGACTTCATGAGGCAGCAGTGAAATCCTGTAAACATCATTGGAAACGGGTTTTAACTGGTA
Source organism: Taphrorychus bicolor (assembly GCA_951812265.1). Taxonomy (NCBI): domain Eukaryota; kingdom Metazoa; phylum Arthropoda; class Insecta; order Coleoptera; family Curculionidae; genus Taphrorychus; species Taphrorychus bicolor. The sequence goes on from OX638297.1 coordinate 65,494,681, forward strand.
GATGGTTTTAACTGGTAGAATCAATTTGAGTTATGAGGAATGCTATACATTAACAACTTCAATCGAGGCAATCCTGAATTCGAGACCTTTAATTCCTATGTCATCCGATCCTAATGACCTATCTATGTGCGCTCACGCCAGCACATTTCCTAATTGGGCAAGAGTTAACGGCTATTCCCGAGCAAGACCGAACAAGCGACAAGGTCAACTACGTTAAACGATACCAGCACTTCAGCTTATGCGTCAGCATTTTTGGTCACGCTGGATAAAGGAATACCTTCATCAACTTCAACAGCGATCTAAATGGCAGTTTCATAATGGTCCAAGCGCGAAGGTCGGCGATTTGGTCCTCATACATCAGGATAACACCCCTCCAATGGCTTGGCCGTTGGGAAGTATCAGTGAGGTCTACCCCGGCAAAGATGGCGTCGTACGGGTTGTTGATGTAAAGTCCAGGAACGGCGTTTTCAGGAGAGCAGTGACGAAACTAGCTTTGTTGCCCATGGAATAGTCCCAATGGTTGCGTTTGACCATTAATTAATTAAATGTTGTAGTGATATGTTGAAAGTTCAATTTAGCCTTTCAAGGGGGGCGATTATGTTGAATCTTAGTTTCTAATTTTTTAATTGTTCGTGTCCTATTAGTTTGTAGTACGTAATTGTGTAACTCTGTTAACAGCGGCAACGCCGCCTTATTTACTTTGTCTCTCGAAAAAAAGTGGTGGTCGATGAAAGGATGTAAAAAAAACTCGTGTCTTATGCAAAGCTGTATGTTCTGTCCATTAAATCGAAGAAAAACAACAAAAGCGGTTGTGTTATTTCAACCAACATACCGGAAGAAGCACCAACAGAACTTTTAGTAAGTTGGTGGCGAACCTTAAAGCATATGGTTCTTTTAAAAAAACCTGTAGTTTCTCGGAAAAAATACAGCAATGAGGAAACAGCACATAATGTTTTGTTAGCCGTCACTGAGGAACCCGGTACATCAGTCCGGCGGATTGAAGAAACTATTGGAATACCAAAATCAACGACACATTGTATTTTAAAAAAACAAAAACTACATCCGTATAAGTACAGAATTTGTCAAGGACTTATACCAGGTACACAAGACATGGTACACAAGAAAATGCCAGGAAGATATGAATTTCCAATATAAAATAATATGGTATGATGAAAGCATGATTACGAATAATGGTATTTTCAATAGACAAATGTTCATTATTGGTCTGAAACCAATCCAGGTTTGAACAAAATGTCAAGGCATCAACAACGTTTTGGTTTTAATATCTGGGCTGGGATTTTCGGCACAACGATTTTGGGACCGTTTATTTACCATCATAACTTAAAATCAGTGCGATACCTACATTTGCTGCAAAACGATTTAGAGGATGCTCTCAATAATATGCCTCTAGCGATATTTCGCGACTGTTGAAATCAGCAGGATGGTGCACCTGCACATAACTCCAGAGCCGTTAGGGAATATCTTTCAATGAGATTTCCAGCGCGTTCACCCGATATAACCCCGCTTGATTTTTTCGTATTGGGGTACGTTAAAAATCATGTTCATCTGCAAAATTTTTCTACAGACGGAGGGTGTTAGTTCTGGAAGCATTTGCCAGTCTAGGGTATTAGAATCAATAGTTAGGAGATCTTACATGTGTTATGGTCTTACAACAACATAATCTTTAATTTAGTTGTTTGTTCTTATTCATTTGTTGTTTTTTTTTTTTATTTTTTAGGTTTTCTGTTAATTTCAATTAATTTGTTTTTTGTTTATTCTATTCAATTAGTGTTACCATTAGGTTAGTATTAACACCTAAATGACATAAACTATTAGGTGATATAGCGAATTGTTTATTTTAGAGAATTGAAAAGTATGTACAGATCCGTAATAGAACTTTTGGTTAAGGCCGAACAAAAATACTAAAACACAATTAAACCATAGTGTTATACATCGTTAAATTCGGAATAAAAAGGGCTTTCCGATTCTGATGGCTGAACCACAGATCCGTATTTAAAAATATTAAGTTGATAATGGTTCCGCAAAGACGAAACGTCGGATTAAAAAACTGACAATGCCACTTTAAAGAGCATTAAAGATTGATGTGGAGAAGTCATATCGGTTTCGGTCAAGGTCCAATATTAACGATAGAAAAAAATAATATGTAAAATCGATAAATTAAATTTTTTCAAAATATCTCAAAAACCAAAAAAATTTTCGAAGATTTCTAAACGCCATTGTGTTATAGGCTTTTGATTACGCAACTTTCTTCCCATTTAACCAAATCTGTATCTCTTACCATTTCAACCATTTCAAGATCCCCATAATGGCCCTCCTTTTCTCGGACACAGTGTATACGGGGTGTTCATTATAAAACTTCATCTAGCAGGCTATGAAATTTTGACAGAGAAGGATGACATAATCAAAATAAATGGACTTTTGTTTCTCCATCCTTTTCTTTTGACATTTCACAGCCAACCAGATGAAGTTTTCTAATAAACACCCCGTATATTTTGGTAAATAGATGGTGTTAGTTTAACCTAAGTCTTACAAGCACTGGTGAATAGGCTTGGGACCCCAACAGACAGTCGAATATAACCGATGACTTATGGCGTAACCAGCAGTAATTAACTGGTTGTATTGGGTGACTGTGCCCAACACAAGAAAGTTGAGCCCCGTAAAATTAACCCTTTTTCAGGGTTTCTCTTTACTCAACACGTGGTTACAAACGGCTTGGGCCTCCTCGATGCCCTCAAATATTCCTCAGGGGCTGCAGCCTGACCTTGCCAACAAAGGTGAAAAAGGCTCTTCCCAGCCAAATGTGCGCAATGCAAGGCCAAGTTAAATCCCACAGATATGGTTAATCTTCGCGCTTTTGGTAAATAAAAAGGTAAAAAAAATCAAAGCAGAGGAATCACGAAAATATTCTTTTTAATAAAATTAACTTCTAAATGCCTTCAAGTGAAGGACGTACTAAAGTATAAAATAAAGTTAGTTCGCAAGAGAACTGCAATTCGACGGTCGGCAGCAAAAAAAAGCCACGAGAAAGACGTTTGTCACTAGTTGAAGGAAGCAGAAGTAAGATAATAGCAGAAGGGACGACAGGGTCAATCGATAACGACCTCAAAACTACTCATGCTCGAGCTTGATAATATCGAAAATTATTGTATCACAAAAGGAGATATTGTACACTACAGAAACAATATAAATGACATTTTGGATACCATCTAGAGTTTCTTCAAATAATGCCATACGAAACAATGTCACAAACCGATCAATTAATTAGTTAATTCGTTAAACATAGAAGAATTAAATTAAATCCACCGCCACAAGAATAGGACAGCACCAATCTCAAGTACGACACGTGACAATTTGACGTGTGACAATTCGTAACAATGGATTACTAAAAACCCGATTGCGAGGAGGAGCAAACATACTTAAAGGCAAAAGAATCTGCTATCAAGTAAGTAAAGAATAAGGATGGTGATAAAATCCAACTTGCTATTTCAAAATATTAAACGAAGCAACAGTTGTAGCCTGCCCTAGCCTCACAATTTGAATCGATGTACTCAACAAACAGGTGCAAAACGGGAATCTGGGATAGACTGGGAAGCCTGGAAGCATCCTCTGCTCAAAGAAGATGTGAATCTAGCCAGAAAATACAAAATGCAAGTTACAAAACTAATCCTAGAGAAGCAGTGAAGGTTGCTCTAGCTGAAAAGTGGCTAAAGTGAATTCAAAATAAGGCAAAGGAGGTAAATTCTAAACACAAAATATACTAGTAAAGCCAGAATCATTGATTTTTAAGTTCGGTAAATTAACACAAAGTACATTTCAGCAGGTACTAGCAGACAAACAACAAGTCCCCTCAAGAACCAGTGAATGAAACCGAAGGAGTAATGTAACAATGAGCAGGGTATTCTAAGACTTTAATAAAGAACGAAGAGCAAAATGTTGTATTAATTCATAACAAATATAAGAAAATGCGTAATGAGAAAAATGACCGTTACAAACTGCAAAAAAGAATGAACCTAAAGGACAAACAGAAAACAAAGAATAATAAAAACAAAACCAGTCAATAACACCAAAACCTGAGGACAATATTTTGGGGTAAAAAACGGAACTAGTTACAAGGGGTTGCAAGTTTGTCCATGTATTACGCTTTACTCCAGTTTCTTATAGTTAAAGCTATTAAAACGTGTAAACAAATGTCTGCTATTGTGCAGAAAGAGGAAACAGCAGACTGCAAGACAACAAGAGACAGGAGCAGAAGAGAAAAGGTACCGGGAAAAAAAGAATAAAAAAATTTAGAGAATTACTAAAAAAAATAAGTAAAATTTAGTTTTTTTAAACCAAGAATACTAAACAGATTAAAAAAATACTAAACACTGCTTGAAAATTTGACGAAATATACAACAAGATGTAAAATTTGGGAGGATAGAATGAAATATATCATAGTATAATATAAAGATATAATATTTGGAAAGATAGAAGAAGTAGAAGACGAGTATCTAATAAAATCTCCAGGGAATGGGCGAACCCTGGTAGTAAGTAGCCTTGCTATAGTAATGCGGGGACCTGCTGCAATTTATTTCCCTTGCTACTCGTGGGAACAAAACCTGGAGCATAATAATTCTACGTCCGACAAGGAGGAGAGAATTGTTTGAGAGAACTTGATACTCAAATAACTGAGGAGACTATGGAGACCGGTTATTCGGCTCCAGCACAACCTAGTGCGGTGGAGGAAAACCAAGCGTTCACCTCAACAGCAGACAATACAACTTCCGAAGAGAAGCTTTTAGAGTCCTCTTCGGAAGATGAAACAGCTAATTCGGACAGTGCGGCGGCCGATGCTTTTGGGGGGGTTATCTCTCAAGAGCCCAAAATCTGCACGGAGGCAATTAAATAACTTAATGAGCGGAGGGGCTAAACAAATACCCGAAGAGAGAGAGAGGGGTAAGAAAACAGCTCCCACAACCAGCTTCACCGAAGGTGCAAAATGCCAACGGTTGGAAGGTAGCACATCCGAGCAAGCTTCGAAAAAGCGGCAAAGGGCTGCCCGAGGGGGCCAGCTACCGGAAAGCTCTAAGGGGGGTCAAGGTTGGCATAATCCACCCAGACTACCCGAAAGCTACTCTTAGTGTGGACCAACTCCGGCTGGTACAGACCGCAATCTTGAATGCAGTCGAAAACCTGTCGGAAGATGGACCACAGGCAAGATTCGCGGGTTGCACCCTCGCCCTGGCTTGCTACCGGTCACCTGTGAGGAGAAGAGGAGAGTGTGCATGGTTGGAAGCTTCGGTCGACGGGCTCCAACCCTGGGATGGTGCTCGTCTCAGACTCGTAAAGGTATCAGACATGCCGAAACCCTGTGTAGCCTACATACCAGATGACACCACCGACAAGCGACTAACGCCTGAAATGGTAAAACTGCGGCTCAGGAAAATGAACCATGGGCCGAACACCGGAAGCAGGTGCTGGACAAACCTGGACCTTTGCCATCGACGATATGTCACTCGCAATCCTAGCACGCATGGAACTCAGACCCTTTTTTGGTTTTGGAAGGACTGAATTCCGCCACAGACCGAAGCAAGGCGGACAAACCACGGACAAGAGCCATGCGGAAAAAGCTGGCTCTGATAAACCACCCTGCGTTGAGGTACAAGCGGTGCGGCTGGATAAGCCTGGCTGCCCTGGTGTGTCCACATCAAAAAGAACTAGCGAAAGCTCCGGCAAACCACCCTCCGCTGATGCACAGGCGGAGCGGTTGGATAGACCTGGCAGCTCTGGTACGTACGGAGCCAAAGCCGGCCAAACATCCAAGACTGTTCCAGACGTTTTGGGGAAGGGCCACAAACCCAATACACCTGGGCAGGCGAAGTACAAAGGGAAGAGCAAATCCATTCTCAATAAACCAGGAAAAAATCGGGTCAAGGTGGAGAGGAATGGCCCCAAACCTGACTCGAAGAAAGAGCCCTAGGATGGCAGGTAAGACCACATTTCTACAGGTCAACCTTCAGAATGCGAAAGAAGCTACATACCTTTTAGGGAAGAGGTTCAGGGAAAATAATGTGGATATAGCTCTCACCCAGGAACCACGGAACACCGGCCGAGTATTCGGCTTAAGCGACATCAAGAGTAAGATTATTGTCCGCGATTGGGATGGTAAACCAAGAGCAGCTATTTTTATAAAGAAAGATCTCCAATTCTTTTTACTTACAGTGTTCTGCACTAGCGATGTGGCAGCGGCATGTAATCATCTGCTCAGCCTACCCCTCTGGAGATGCGGAAGCTAAACAACTTCCTTCTGAGGCGGTGCAGAGACTCGTCGACCACGCCAAGAGAAGCAATACCCATATAATACTGGGATGTAATGCGAATGCTCACTACACGGTGTGGAGCAGCAGCAACATTAACATGAAGGGTGAGTCACTCACTACCTAACTACCTAACACAGGTAGAATACAAAATTAGCAACACAGGCAACAGACCAACTGAAAACATATACCGTTTAACCTAAAAACAGGTATCAGACCTATGGTCACTTTTAAAGATCCTAAAAGCACAAACTGGGCTTCGTATCGGGAGTCCCTCCAGACACAACTGAATACGATCAACGTCTTCTTTCCAGCTGAGAGGCTGGCAAAAGCTCCTCTTCAGGCCTATGAAACCAACTGTCCAACGAGAACAAAAAAAGACGACAGACAAACATTCTGGTAGAATAACCGTCTAGGAAATCAGAGCAAAAACGTCCGACGACTCTTTAATAAAGCAAAAATAACCGGCGCACATACGGCAAAATGACCAATTTTGGAGGCCAAAAATTGACTTTTCTACTTTAATATAAGGTTTAAAATTTATTGTTTTCTTCGAGTCAAGAAGTTGGTTCATCGTGCTAGCCATGAATAAATTTTGTAAAGTTTATAACAATGGCGGCCGAGGCTCTGACAGTTAAGCGTTGTCAGTGTACGGCTAATTGCATATGAAACCCAAAAGCATTATAACGTGTTATTATCGCGCAAAAATCTTTTTATTATGGACATAGAAGTCGCAAGTATGTTTATTAATAAGAAAAATTTTTGTTTAACCTAGTTATAGACTATATCTAATGATAAATGAAGATTTTATTCCACTCCTACTTTTCATAAAAAAAAATAATTTAACGAGACTTTCAAAAAAAGTTCCGCTTAGTACCGCTTTCTGTCCTAAATATTTACACCTGTGAATTTGCTGGCTCATAGTATTAAGAATTATAGAAACTCAAACGAACTCATTGTGACACTAGGCCATTTTTTTCCCAGATAGACGGAGTTGACCAAGTCACTCAGAACTAAATATTAGAAAAGTGAATCTGGTTTTAGTGTTAAAAGGAGAACACTTTTATAAACAATCATCGTCTAAGTGTGTAGAACGATTAACAAGTTACATATTGAACAAGTTTAGTTAATACATACTGTCAAAAGACAGTAGAAATAAAATTGTGTTCTGAAAGTGTTTGTTTCAAAATTGTTACAAAAGTGGAACAAATCGAATTGGACTATGGAAGTATTTATAAAATGCAATTCAAAATGGTTGAACGATTTGGTCTTCCCAGCATTAGAAACTACAAGCGTATAAGCAAGTAAAAAAAGCCAGAAGCAGACCTGCAAAATCTTTTGAAGAGAGCTCTAAACGAACAAAATGAAGGATGATAAAACAAATTGTTTCTGAGTCACAAAGAGCTATTGTGTTTTGCTGTTCAAGCCAGCGTTACTAAGAGCCGAAAAAGGACAGCTGCCCAACTAGTGAAGTTAGCCTTAACTATAAGCCTTAGCAGATACACCCGCATGAAACAAATTCATGATACGCCATCATATTCGGCTATAAAGCTTTACTCTCCTGAAGAAGCTTTAGCGCTTATAATTGACTCAGGCATGGAGAAAGAAGATTACACTCATTGGCAAAAAAAAGCGAAATCGCGAGGCGCTACGAAAAACGCTACAGTAAAAAGCCGCTACGAAGCAATACAGGAACAAGTATTAAGTTTGCAGCCTGCTGAGGTCGGTCAATCTTGGGGATAAATCTTACATATTTGAACACCATGCTGTGTGTACAATGATGGACGGAAAGACATGCAACGTACTCACAGACACTTCGTCATCACAAGCGTGTAATGTTTGCAAGGCAACAACCAAAGGATCTTAACAACCTTGACTTACTTTTTCAGAAACAATATCCTACAAGTTAATTTAAGTTTGAGATATCTGTACTGCACTCATACCTTAGATGTTACGAATACTTGCTACATATCTCATATAAACTACAAATACGGCAATGGCAAGCGAGGACTACAGAAGCCAAAGAAAATATAAAAAAGAGAAAAGAAGAAATAACCACTAAATTTTTACCAGCAAATGGGCATAGTGGTAGACAAACCAAAGCAGGGTGGGGGCAACTCAAACGATGGAAATACCGCAAGAAAATTTTTTGCTGAGTCTACAAAATCTGGGGCTACCACAGGCTTAGATCTTGAAATTATAGAAAGATTTGACAACATCCTGAGTGTTTTATCAAGTGAATTTAGCGTTAACTACGTTAGTTTTAAAAACTACAGCATCGAAACAGCAAACATTTGCTTAGAACGTTATAACTGGTATAAAAAGAGTGCATCTGTGCACAAACTATTAGTACACGGTGCAGACATAATAAAGAAGCTACTTTTGCCTGTGGGCTTATTTTCAGAAGATGTGCTGGAAACCAGTCAAAAAGAATATAAAAGTTTACGACTTTTCCATTCCAGAAAAACTTCCAGAATCCACACTAATACAGGCATTGTGCAATGGATGCTAATAGCTTCTGATCCAATTATTTCATCCAAGAGGAGCCAGAGTAAACAAAGAAAACCTCTTCCTAAAGAGGTGCTGGAATTGTTGAACGTACCTCTTGAAGAAACGAATGAAGAAAAGGATGATAATGTCGAAGAATCAATGGATGATCAGGACAGTCCGTCATAGTAATTAACTACTTACCTGTTAACAACATAATTGATGTATGATTGATAATGGATGTGCTCTTTAAGTAATATATATTAAATTTCATTTTCAATACTATTTATTTCTGGCTATAAATACCTTTTAAGTAGGTATAGGTACTTAGAAATCTTCGCAAGCTTCAACTTACAGATCAGAACCATTTATAATCATAAATGCACCTCTTTAATTTTTTGACCCCCTAAAGTAGTAATTTTGCCGTATGTGCGGCGGCTGGGACAGTTACAGATAAGCCCTAACTAACTACAACAAGCACATCAGGGCTGCTGTTGTCTCTGACGAGACAACAACAGAGACTGAAAAGAGAGTCTTGGAGAAGGATCTGTGGTAAAATTGAAGACCTGCCTACAGGATCCCGAATCCATAGAATTCTCTCTACGGAGCCGTGCGAGAAGCTTGAATCGATAAAACGGTCCGATGGAACCTACACCTCCAATGGTAGTGACACGTTAGAGATACTCGCAAGCTGTCATTTTACGGGTAGCCGACTGACATCTGGAGATTAACACAAGTCCCTTGGGACGATTTAAATAACCCAGCAGGGCAGATTGGGAGCTCTCCAAAAAAGTGGTCAGACCAACTCTGGGAAAGTCCACGGTTATGGCTTTTCAATCATATAAATTCCCCGGAGAGGATGGAGTGTTCCCGGCACTACTACAACAGGGCCTGGATCAACTCGCACCCCTACTAACAAATCTCTTCAGAGCGAGCCTTGCATGGAACTTTATTCCAAACTGCTGGTCCAGGATGAGGGTGGTCTACATAGCAAAGATGGGATGTATGGGAAAAAGATCCTAAATCGCTTAGGCAAATCAGTCTAACCTCGTTTCTGCTGAAAAGCTTCGAAAAGCTGCTATACCTATGCATAAAGGAGGAAGCGCTAACAACGTAACCCCTTAACCGCGTACCCCCGGTACCCCGAAACCGTATGTACACTAAGCTAACAAATGAACAGAACTAGCACTTCACAAGCTTGTGGTGAAAATCCAAGACACCCTGGATTCAAAGGGAGTCGCAGTTGGTATTTTTATAGACATCAAAGCGGCCTTTAATAATGCTCCTACTGATTCCCTCCTTAGCACCAGTAAAGCGAGAAGGATCGAACCAATTATAACCAACTGGATTCGCAACATGTTAGAATCTAGACTGATCCCTACATCATTAAACAATGACACTATCAGATTCACAACAGCGGGAGATTGTCCACAGGGCGGAGTTCTTTCACCACTCCTGTGTTCCCTACTAGTGGACGACCTTTTGGCTACTTTGGAACTACGGAGAGTCTAGGTCCAAGCATACGAGGACGACACCGTTATTCCTATAAGAAACCACCCTTACCAACAAATCTCCAGCACGTTGCAAGAGGTGCTGGAGTGTGCAACGAGAGGCAATGAAAGCGACATACCAGCTGCAACAAGTAACAAACATAGCACTGCAGCCGTTCGATGGTGGAATCAACAATGCCCCTGCTGTCTTGGAAGGCCTTGAGGTATTGAGCATGGTCTCCGACCTAATGGCGTCAAAACTGACATTGGACACTCGCTATCGTCAGGGTTCCCTCACGGGCAGACTGGGACGAATGAGGCAAAGATCTACAACTGACAGGAAGTACCTGGTACATGGACGGATCCAAAACCGACGAAGGGGCTGACTCTGGAGTGTACGGGAGTTCGGACGGCATTTGCATAGCAGAGAGCCTGGATTGATTCACCACAGTGTTGCAGGCAGAGATACATGCCATTGAATTATGTGCTCGACACCTATTAGAGTAAGGAGGACACAATAGATCAATAAAGATCTGCTCGGATACTCGAGCAGCGCTTCTAGCGCTTATGTGTTGGCGCTACAATTCCAAAACTGTTTGGAGCTGCCACAGGACTCTGAACACCCTATCGCAGGAGAACAGCATCACACTGGTATGGATCCTGGGCCATCGTGGTCACGAAGGCGGCATTGAGAGGGCTGACTCTCTAGCTAGAAGGACGGCGGCCTCTGCATTCATACGCCCGGAGTGGAAGTCCCATACTCTCTTCTCAAGGCCGAACTCCAGAAATGGAGCAACTCCAAGTCCCAGGACTGGTGGGAGAACCTACCCGGACTATCACATTCCAAAAAATTTATCACGGGAACAGGCAGGGTCAAAGTCGAAATATTCCTCAGACTAAATAGGAGACAATTCAGAGTGGCCACTGCACTGTACACAGGACATAGCCTCCTAAGATCTCACAGGCATACACTCGGATTGTCCTAAGAGATGGAGTGTCGGCTGTGCTTGGAGCACACGACACTCCGCCAGATCGAGATACTCACTGTTCGAAAACACGATTATTGACCTTAAAGATGCAAACGCAGTGTCGCCCGAGAGACTTATCAGATTCAGTGAGGGTCTGAGCATAACGGGTGACAACCAGTAGAGCTAGCAGGGGCAAACCTTGCTGGTAACACTTCGAGTGAATCACAATAGACCGAAGGTCGCGGTGGAGGACTGTATAAGTCTACTCACATTGAATACAATACAATATAATAATATGAGGATAAGTTTGAAAAGCAAATTAATAAAAAGTACATAACGAAAGAAAAATCCTTCAAGTGAGTCAGGTTCTTGTTTCAGAACTATAAAAACAAAGAAAATCTTAAATAATAAGCTCAAAGGTAAATATCTTGGAAATTTTTCCATTTCTATGTGAAAATTTTATTCCTGAAGAAAAGTTTATGAGACTGCCGGAGGCTTTCGCGGCCGGTCAAAATACAATCTAAAGCGTTTTCCATCAGTCAACGATGGTAAGCACTGGAGATCACTTCGGCCATTGCCTCACCCCCTTTGATAATGTCTGCCGCAGCTGTGCACGAAACGTCAGGAAGAAATTACATTGGACCACGGCTTCAAAGCCCGGAAAGCACTCTAGATTGTAGTGGTAAACTTTTTTAACGAATTATTGTCAGAACAGATATTATTCCATCTCATTTTATTGCTTGGGTACCAGGTTTTAACTTTAAGTTCTTCTCCAATTTCAAGCCGTTTTTATATTAAATTATTTTGCTATTGTCTCATATATAAGACTTTGGGCAAACTGCCTATGTAAAGAAAACTTACTAAATGAGTTGTGGTGTGACGGAGTGACTGTGATGTTTCCACACAATAACAGTAATAACTATAGAAAATCGCATCCCATTATTCAACAAACATAATTCGTTTATTGCCTCTATCATTGAATTAAAAGATAACAGGAAGGAGCACTAAATGACATTTCAATTTAATTTGCACTAATATGACCTACGACGGAAGTTCCTCCATCATGAAAAACCTACTTCAGGTAAAATTACCTTTTTACGTTTCATACCTGACCTGTAATATGACAATTCTGTCAGCAAAGAGACGCGCCTTTCAACATACACAACAAAAACATCATTATCTTAATCGATTTTAAATAATTTATATTACTTATTCCTGAAGAATCATGGTTAGTTGTACGGCATGCCATCGAACAAAATCACCTGCCGCTAAATTGCAGGAAGCCACTTTCCATCGGTAAGTATATTATTTGAACTTTTTTTCTAAGTAAGTACCACGTAAGTAGTTAAAAAAATTGCTGAGTATAGTCAGTAGAATTGCGATAAAAATTGCGATCATGTTTTACCAATAGTCCTTATATTATTATAGATTTCCATTAGAGAAAGCTATAAGACGAATTTGGATTCAGTTTCTGGACAAGACAGATGTAACCGGAGACGTTGAAAATAGTTTCCTTTGCAGCCAACATTTCGAACAATGATGCTTTGACCGAAGCTCGCCGGTAGTACCACGATTAACTGTTACTGCTGCACCCACAATAAAAATTACCCGAACTAAATATGTAAGTGAATGGTCACAGTTTAAGTAAAATATTCTCTCTGTAAGCAAAAAAAGCAAAATATGTGAAAATGGTTTGATTTTCACCTCCGATATCGACACATAAATCCGAGTTGCAAATTTATAAGTACCCTAAATAAGTAAGTAGGTATAGTTCGATTTTCAGTTTTCCTTTGTAAACGAGGCATGTACCCCCAAAGAAGGGTGATTTTTATCATGTAAACCACCATATTTTTAAAATCCACGCTCTGAAGCCTACATATTATATCTGTATTTTCTTTGCACTTGCGTGAAGAGCAACTTGTGTATTATTAATAAAATTCCAGAAAAATTTCAGTTTTTCTGCAAAAATATACGGGGTCTCTGAAAAAAAATTCCTACATTTCTATTTGATTCCTCTTTGCATTTTGGAGCAATCATCCGTTGTTTTACTATTGGACCACCCTTATGTTTAATGAATCAACAGGCAATAGATAACTATTTTTATTTTTAAGGCATGCAAAGGCAATGATCAAATGCACAATCTTGAAATGGTGATGAAAACTAGGGGCAAGGAGGTTCTAGAAAGTGGAGAAGATATCATCAAGGAGTATCCGAGTAGTTCGTCGATGACTTCAGCTAATCATATATCTCACAATGAACTCATAAGAACTGGTGCCATAGACAATCATTCTCTGGAATTAGTTAACTTAAAAAGAAAATTGGCTGATATATCAAATGTTATAATGGTAAAAACTAAAAAAATACGATATCTAGGAAAAACTAGTAAACTCAATACAGAGCTAAAAGTTTGTAGTTCATGTTTGTGGTCAGTTTGTAGTGGTCTGAAGAAGTCCTCGCACACTCCACAAACTTTACTATTAACTATTAACGATTCACGGATGATATAGGGATTGTAACTACTACATAAAGGCTAGAGCAGGACCAATAAGCTTGTGAAGTTTTGCCCTTTATTGTAAGTTTAATAGTTATAAGTAATTACTTGTTTTTACTAATTATAGATAATTTAGAAATGCATGGATATCTATCTGACTTAATAAACTATTTGTAATATGTAATGTATTTATTACTCTCACTACTACTATAATTATTCTCGCTACACACAATTATATACAAACCCATATTACGTTTATTTCTAAAGAAAATCAAGACACCTATCCCTAATACCTAAGCAAGCCCACATTATTTATTTCAATGTACAAAACATAATATAAAAAAAATTATCAAGCAACAACGAAAAATATACAATCAAAACCATTTATAATTTTTACAAGTAGGTACGCCAATGACTATTGGAAATGTTTATCCGCCATCTTGAAAGACCGTTCCCAAATACTTTTTACAAGCACGCCAATGACTAGCGGAAATGCAACCATCTTGAAGAACCTAGCTTATAAATTCAACCTAAAAATCAAGTTTTGACAGAAAAGCACAATGTTCCTTCCTGACTCTTTTAATTCAATGGCCTCTATTGATTGATTTGAAAAAGTAAAGGTTAAAAGCACTTTAGTAACGTTGCCAAATTGAGACATAATTATATCAGTTACGCCCTCTCCTGGACCGAACTATAAAGAGCAAATCCTCTCTGTCCGGAACCCACGTTATTAAGCTCGGTCTAGAGCCAGGCATTAATATTCCGTGGAAAATTGCCTCTGGTAATTTTGAACTATCTAACCGCTGCTCCTTTAATGCAACAACAGAATTAAGATTTATGGAAATTACGTTTTCCTTATAACTATGCTGCACTCGATGTAGTCATAATTTTCACTGTAGATTCCGAATTCCGTGCAGGCTTATTCATCCCAAAATAGAAATAGTTGTACCTCGTGTCGGACGAATGTAGTTCATGGTCGAAATGAATATTCAGTTCTTTTATTACGAAATGGGAAAATTGTTATAATTAAAAGCTCTCCAGGAAATGGAATTCGGCAACTTAAAACTGGTCTTGAGACTCCTTTAAACGACATTAAGACATCAAAAAGGGCAATTTTCCGCTTTTTGCTCAAAAATTAAATTTAACCGGCTCCTACATTACACATAAACTCAGGAAATTAGAAGGGGCACCCTTTGGCGCTAAACACGCGGTTGAACTTAAGAAGAAAACGAACTTTTTTCTTTTTTTAAAAAGAAGACTTGTGAGCTTTCAGCAAAAAGGCCGTAAATTAATCGAAAAATCTGCGGAGGCTGGAAAAGGTGAAAGGGTTAAGTGTTTTCAAGTTAGAGAAGAAAAGGCAGCAAATTGAGAGATCAAAAGTTTTAAATCAAGAGGAGCTTGAATCTGGGTTTCACTAATAATTAATACTAAATGGAGACTTGGAGTTTCGAATCAAACAATATAATTCACTTAAAAAATTCCTTAATCTTCTACTGGATTAAGCCTGCTTATTCAAAGCCTTAATGAAAAGATTGAAAATGTATTGATAACTATAAAAATACAGGTATTAATTCTTAAAGCAGATGTAGTAAATTGAAGTGAATCTTTAAATAAAAATCTTTAAAATAAAATATTTCAGTTTATGAATAAAGATGAAAATAGATGAGCAGTAGATGAAAGAATGATGTTAGGATGTATGGAGAAAATGTTATTTCAGAATGAATACAGTTTTAGATCTTTGAGAAACAAAACCAATATCAATGGAAAATTATATAGCAGACAGGTCAGGTAAAATGTTGAATTCTCTCAGGCTTTTCAGTTTGCTTTTAATTTTAGTTTGTGTTTGCGTTTTTTCGCGCCTTCTGTCAAAATAGCAGGAATTCAAAATATAAAGCAAAGAGTGACAATGTTGCTAGATGGTCTGCATGTTTGTTAATTTTGCCTAAATTATTAGTTTTTCCAAGGAATGTCGCATTTCTAACTCGTCGTACTCCTCGGTGTCAAGTGGGATGATGTGCATTCTCATAGAAATACTAGCGGTATTCCCAAATATGTTGAAAATAAGCGGTGCCATTGTCGTTGTTTTCCACCCCTACAGATTTTCCACAAAAAAATAAAGTTACCACCTGATGCACATTTTTTCAAAGCATGTCTTAATTCTAACTCTCCTAGGTGACAAGAGGGATGATGTGGCTATCAGAAAGTTTCAAGTGTGCAGCGTTAGTTAAAGTTACAAAAAGGGTGGTTAGGTTGGTATTCAGCCGCCCAGGGACAATTGGGGCACGGATTGTAGGGCACTTGTTGCCGGACTAACCCACGCGCCAACATCTGTGACTAAAAGATGGGCTCAGATACAAGTCAGGCAGGACTATTGCCTTTTACTCTATTATCGCTGTAGACCGGACCAGTCTGTAACAGAAATTTCAGCCACCCGTCTCCCTTCTGAGTAATCTTGAAGATTGTCCAGTCCTGAGCAAGGTGGCCAGGTCCTGTTTGAAGTTATCCCGCTGACTGGGGCTCTTCAGGCGCTCTTCTTGTCTTGAGTTCTTCTTCTCTTCGTCGGCTGTTTTCCTTTTGGAATATCTTGTTTGAAGGGGTGGTAAATAATACAATAGTGGAGAACTATTTCATCTTTACCCCACCTTAAGAAGTTCGGGTTTGGGCTATGGGTATGGAAGGGAAATCCTGCCCACCTACTGAGGGGGCAGGATTACGGAAAGAACTGGTTAGCACCAGTTATCCGCGGGAAGGTTATACCCAGGTTTGAGTGTCCAGACTCGCTGCCCGGCGGGGTTTTTGTATGTTAGTGGGGTTTTGTCCTGTTACTTCTGGCCTCTAGGGTGGTCCTGGTTTCCTGTAAAAGAAAATAGAAGATAATTAATATTTACCCGTTATCTAATAACTGGAATTCTGGCTTATACGGCCTTTCGACCCCGGGGTCGTAGGCGGTCGCCGTCCTCACCAGCTGGTTGGGGTGGTCCTCTGCCTTCTCTGTTTTCCTCGCATGGCTTTTTATCCTCTCAGTGGCTGTGGTGTAGTTGAGGTCCCTTTGTATATTCTGGTTACGGACATACCAAGGCGCTCCTACTGCCATCCTGAGGGCCACATTTTCCACTGCCTGAAGGCCTTTCAGGTGTATCTTTAGTAAGGTACGTTAGCTGTGGCTGGACCACCTGTTTGATCAGTGTGACCTTGTTCTTCACAGCCAGTTTGGAGCGTCTTCCGATCATCGGGTAGAGCTTGCTCCTTGTCACCTTCGCCTTGTTTTTGGTCCTGGTGATGTGTGCTTCCCAAGTGAGACTTTTGTCCAGCTCGACACCTAAGTATGTGACTGTCTCTTGCTAAAGAATCGCTTCGCCTTTAAGGACGACTTGATTGTCTGGCCTGTGATTGCGTCGCTTCCTGAAGATTATGGTTATTTGTGGGCGTTAAGGTCTATCTTCCACTTGACATACCACTCTTCTAAGGCTGTAACTTCCTCTTGAAGGTACTGAGATGGTGGCCTTGTGTTGAGAGATCTTGCCATATTTTGTACAACCTGTAGGCGCCACTTTATACTAGCATCCTTGCCTTGATGCTAGTATAAAGCGGCGCGTACAGGTTGTACAAAATACATGTTGTCGATTTGTTTGTGGACTCAGGAGAAGTGACCACGTGTCCAAAAAACTTGAGCTGAAATGGCCTAATATGTCAAACATGGTGACATTGCATCTGATGGTGTTCGTTGCTAAAGTTCTGCGCTCAGGACAACCCACATATCTCAGAGAGCGGTTAGTGCTTGGTGATCGCTCGAGCAAACACGGGCTCAGATATCTGGATAGGCTGGTATTACCTCGTCATACTACGGCTCTTTTCCAGAGAAGCTTTACATATAATGCTCTCAAATTATATAATTTCCTCGGGAATGATTTAAAATCAATGAGTCTGCAAAGTTTTAAAACGAGCTAAAAGTCTTACCTTCTAACTGGTCAGAATTAGGAAACCCACGTTGGGGTCTAATTTGTGATTAGTTACTTTTTGAATAGGTGATTCTGATATATGTAGTCTGTGATTATACGTAATAGGTATCTAGATGTTAAATTTAATTTGTTATCATCTACTGTGCTTTTTTTTCTCTTTGCGGGGTTAGTTAGGTGGTTACCTAACTAAACCACCAGGTTAGTCAGGTGGTTAAGTGTAAGAATAACCGTAGGTTAAACTTCGCCACCTCTGCCAGTGTGTGGATATGTGTATCATTGGACTCTGTATGTATATACTGATTAATGAAGACGTTTATTAATATTATTATTATTATTATTATTATTATAGCTGTGTCATCAGCGTACAATTCAGGTCTGGTCCTCTCTATTCTGGGGGCCTCCTACGTACAGGTTTTACAGGAAGGGCGAGAGCAACGTTCCTTACGGTACTCCTGCTTTCATCATCCTGTACGCAGAGTATTGTCCATCCAGCTTCACCCTGAAATACCTATTACAAAGGAAAGATCTGATTAATTTAACAAAGGATAGAGGGAATCCGGTGTCTAGTAGCTTGACTAGCAGTCCTTTGTCTCAGATTCTGGCTACGTCTAGCAGGATGGCTGCAGCTGCCTCTCGTCTGCTGAATGCCGCAGTGATATATTCACCATCCTCGGCATCTGCAGTTCTGTTCATCGCAGTCGACAGCTGGGCCCTAAAGCCAAACTGCTCGCCCGGGAGCGCCTCTAGCTCCTCTGCTTTGTCCTTTAGCCATCTCAGATTGACTCGTTCTGCTACCTTCCCCATGGTAGACAACAGGCTGGTGGACCTGTAACTCTGTGGAAAAAGAGGGTTTTTACCTGGTGTGGAAAACAGAATGACATCCGCCTGCTTCCTCCTGGTTGGAAAGTGCCTCAGTCTTAACATCGCATTCACGATGTTGACCAAGGCTGCAATCCCCCTGGATGGCAGCAGCCGGAGTGCTTTCTTCCCTATCTGGTCACATCCAGGTACCTTCTTGAGGTCTAGATGCTGCACAATGTCCCGAATTTCTTCAGGGCTTGTGTATGGGATGTGCTCTTCGTCGAACATCCCATCTATCCTTTTGGCTCGTCGCTCCACCATCTTTTCTCAGCGTTCGGCATCATCTTCGTCCTGAAACTGACTTTCCAAATGATTAACAAATATCTGTGTTTTGTCAAGCTTGGTGTAGACAATCCCGTTTGGTCCGGCGGAATTGGTTTCCTTTTCTGCTGTAGTGCTTTAGCAGTTTTCCAGAGGCTCCGAGCTTGCGGGTGCAGTGCCAGCAAGTGCTACTGCCATTGCCTGCTAGGCGGTTGTAGCTGTTTTTGTCCTCTGGTAGCTTGGTCCTGATGGCTCTTCTTTTGGCTCTTGTCATTTCTTCAATGAGTGATTAGCTCTCATCCGGAATACCTGCTAAATATTTTTTAATTAGCGGCATGTTTTGTGTTACAGTACTGGCTTCAATAGCATTAATAATTCTATTGTCCAGCACTGCAACAGCTTGGTGAATCCCATCAGCGTCGTTTATTCAAAGAAACAACGGAAGGTTTCTGTGCAAGAGTGCAGCAAACTGTTGCCAGTTTGTGCGTCGGATGTTGAAAGTAGCCTCCTCCGGTGCTTTTTCTCCTGGACAAAGCACTAATTTCTAGTTCTCTAGTGAGAACTGTGTCCAGCACCTCGCTTCTTCCATTGGTGGCTAGATGAGTAGGTTCTTCTGGCCCCGTGACCTGAATGTCCCCTGTTCTGTTCAGAAAATTCATCATCGGGTGATAGCTCGGCTATTCCAGTCTAGTGATTTTGCATTGAAGTCTCCAATGGCGACGTGCTGTCCTTGTTGTCTCCTGAAAATAATCTCCACTAAGTCATTGGGGTCTAAGCCTTGGCGTGGTTGATAGCAGCCAGCAAATTTTCAGTTTCCCCCTTTCGGTTTCCACTTCGATTGCCATTGCTCCCGTCCAACCCGGCTGTTTGTAATGGTGGCAGTTGCACCCGCGGTACTCGTCTCCTGACAAGCAGCGCAATTCCACCTCCTCCTCCTCGGTTTCCTTGTCCTTCTTTGTTTTATGTTCCATGATATTATCTGCAGGGCCGAAGGTAGGGGCCGTGTTGCCATTTAGACCTGAAACATGGAAAAGTTAGTCATTAATGAACTCATTGCTGAGAACATTTTCTTCATCTGGTTTAAGGCGCTAAGAAAGTCCGCTGGCTAGCTGATGCCTGGGGCGGATTGGGCTGCGCTGTTTCCTGCCTTAGTGGCAGCAGCGTAGCTTGTTCCACCCAAAACCGGCCTGCCCGCTGTCTTGCTTGTTCCTAGCTGCTTCTGCTTCATTGGCTTGGCCGTTGCTGTCTTCTTCTGTTGGGGGTATTTGCTACATCCTCTGTAGCTTGCTGGATGCAGGCCCCCACAGTTTGCGCATTTTGTGGGTGTCTCCTTCGTCTTTTTACACTCTCCCGAATGATGGCTGCTGGCGCATTTGACGCACTTGGCTTCTGCAGTGCAGAGGCGTTGTGCGTGCCCGTAGCGCTGGCATATGTGGCACTGTTGGGGGCCCTGCCGTCTTTTCGGGGACTCCACGGCATCAAGAGCATCGGCTTCTTGTCCCTGTAGCTTCTCATCCTTTAGACCAAAATAAAGGCGATGTTCTTGCTTTTGAGGCCCTGCTCGATCTCTTGGGCGGACTAACTCAGGGAGAGTGGTCGCGAGTTTATAGTCAAAAAGATAGAGCGCCACTCACTTTTATCGCATTTAGTTAATCCATACGGTGATCGCCCTATAAATCAAACGCGGGAAAACTTAGCCGCCAACTGAGCAACTTTAAACGTCGCACATCCGTGTGCCACTAGTCGAGCGGTCGAAGTTCCGAACGCACCTGCTAATTTACGGTTGTAAAACTTAGACAGTTGACGTTGACACGAACACGATGGGATAGAATCAAAATGTCATGCAAGTTCACTGTCAGTTGTGACAATTAGCTTGTCTTTATTAACTTTAAGAACTCCCAAAGTCATTTTCGTTTCACAGTTCTGGTAGACATAAAAATGGAAGACTAGCTGATTTTCACACAAACTGATTGGTTGGAAATCTGTTGGTGTGTCATTTTTATGTAAACCGGAACCAGTACGAAACGAAAATGATTGAAATAACAACAATAAAAGAAAACAAGCAAAACACTCCACAGAAATAATCAACATCATTTATAGTACATATACAAACGGGGAACGCGGACACACTAACCTTTTCTGTAATGAAAGGGGGGTTGCAAGGGTGGCTTCTACTACCACTCCAGCGCAAACTACCAACAATCTCAAACAAGAGGGTATCCGTAGCGAATACATATTAAAGGATGACAGCTGACCATATGCGCTACAACTTTACTCTTAAAAGTTTTTCAATCAGTTCAACAGTACAGGCGCAAAAAAATAAAAACCGATTTCCCAAATTAAACTCCTATGTCCAGGGTTGTGCTGGACATCCGGTATAATAAGAAGGTAGTAATTTGAAATTAATTTAAATCCGTTATAAAACGATATTTCTTTCAGCCCAGCAGCATTGCCAAGAAGCCCAAAGAAAAATTACTCAGTAAAGAAAAAAATGGATTAGAGACCAAAAGGTGAAGGCATGCTAATTGTACTAACTTTTCACGTTGAACCCTGGTTCCTCATTGGTGGTAAATAAAGAGGTCATATGACCTTTGAAAGTGAGATGACTGTAGACTGTAGGTTAAAGGGCAATAAGGTGCCTTGAAGCTGTATAACTTTTGAAATGAGTAAACAAACAAACAAAATGGCGGATGGAAAGTAAACAATTAATTTCAAAGATAGTAAATGTTTAAATAAAATAATTGTACGATTTTTATGTGAACAATAACATATAAAAGTAAGGCTAAAATTATTATACAAAAAAAAAGTGTAACATAAGTGGAATGAAGGCTGCAGTACTCGCAGGAGCAGCAGCAGCAGCAAAAGGATCGTTCAAAATAATTGCTTAGAACCAAACCGAAAACAACAAGTCTTAGATGTGGGGTGGCCTTAAAGATAGGAGGTCTTGCAAGGAACAAATCCTCCAATATTTTTCTTTTGCATTTTCTGTCTCAGAATTCTTTCTCAAATACAAAAGATTCGGCAATACTGCTGCTCGGGTTCACACCACAAATTAAATAAATGGAGAAAGTACTACAGGGGACTACATCCACAAAATGTGCGGCACACCACGGTGTCTTTTTTCTTGGCAGGAGAAAACTGAAACAATAGCCCTTAAAAATTAAAGAATTTTTCTCTTCATAAATAATCTAGTTCTCTAATTGCTAACAGATGGCATCTCTGTGTATTCTTGGTTGCAGCAATATTTGTAAAACTGACATGTTGTCAAATTGAAATGTCAATAAAATCAATAAATTTCAAGACTCCGTTTACTTTTAAATTATTAGTTTGTGTTGATTTTTATTTGGAGGTTAATATAAAGTGCATTTAGGTCTTCATAAATTTAAACCCACAACATGCATCTCCTTCAAAAAGAAAGAAAAAAGAAAAAAAATCAGTTAAACACTAAATAAAGTTCTCTCCAGAACAACAAATAGAGAAAGGAAAAAAAGAAATCATATTCTATGCGTTCGAAAGTAGGTATATCTTATAATTTAATTTAAAATTTGGTAAACTGATGCTCTCAATTGGTGTTATCATCTGGTGGGTTAGATTTCAAGTCTTTGGCATGCCGTACGCCTACGATACGTCCGCTGTTGTCAATCAACTGGTAAAACCAGGGAGACAATATTTTTGAAACCCGGCAAGGTCCAACAAACTTTGGACCAAACTTTGAAGTAAACCGGAGAGCTGCGTTTCTTCTTCTGGTTGCGCCGTTTCCCTTCGAAGGTTGGCGATCTAACTGGCAATAATTACACGTGACACAGCTGCTCTGAAGATTTCGGATAATGTTTTACTGAGCCCTCGGCATAGGTCCTTGAGCCAGGAATTCTGTCTTCTCCCTATTGACCTCTTCCCCTGAATCTTTCCCTCATATCTATCTCCCTTCATTATATGTCCAACATACCTTAGTTTGCGCTCTTGGATTGTTAGCGTCAGTTCCTTTTCCTGAATTCTATTAAGAGCCTCGGTGTTTCTTACTCTTTTGATCCATGATATGCTTAATATTCTCCTACAAAGATACATTTCGAAAACTTCAACGCGCTTTTCTAGCGAGTGGTTGAGGGTTCAGTTTTCATAGCCGCACAGGAGGATGGAGAACACGTAGCAGCATAGCATTCCGACTCTAAGACCTAGTCTAGGTCTAAGTCTAGGTCACGCCTAATAAAAAGCTTTTAGTATCGATAAATATATCGATATAGACATTTAGTCAAGAGCTGTAATTATAATGTGGTTGATCCTAATGAAGTTAATGAAGGTAAAGCTCTACGTGATAAAATTGTTACGAGCATTAGGGATCCTATAACCAGAGAGTCTTTGTTGAGAATTGATAAGCTTAGTTTAGAGAAGGCTATACAATTCTTTAGGACAAGTGAGCAAAGCAAAGAGCAAAGTTTAAAGTTCCAAGAGAATGAATTAGCAGAGGTCAACAAAGTCCAAGCAAATGCAAAGAAATATGGAATACGACGGATATACAACGATTTTAATAAAAATAAATCCGAAGCTAGTCATGTCCAAGATCAGAAAAATGGAAAGTTTAAGTGTAAAGATGTCAAATCATCCATGGTGTACGAGAATGTCCCGCTTATGGAAAAAAGTGCAAGAAATGTGGGTTACTTAATCACTTTGCCGTATCTTGCAAGGTAAAGAACATTAGAAATGCACAAGAAGAGTGTGAGAGAGCCAATGAAAGTGATGCCAGTGACTTATTTGTAGGGGTAGTGAATGATCAGAAGAAGATACCAAAGAACAGTGAAATAAGTGTATGGGAAGAAAGATTAATGTTGAAGACAAGATATTTAAGGTGAGACTAGATACAGGGGCAGATGTAAGTATTATACCTTACCAAGTTTTTAAGACAATTGATAAGCAATTGAAGGTTAGATCTAGTCCCTAAATACTTAAAGGTTTTGAAGGTACCCAGGCTAAACCCATAGGTGTAGTTAACTTACTTTGTAAATATAAAGACAAGGTTTTATATGAAGACTTTGTAACTGTGGATAAAGCCACTCAAATATTACTTAGTGGGCAAGCATGTATGAGTTTAGGTATGATAAAGAGAACCAATGGCATTTCTGTAAATTCAGCTAATGCATTTGTAAATGTAAAAAGAAATCAATTTGTTGAAAAACACATTGACATATTAAGTAACTATGGTAGGTTTCCAGGTAAATTTGAAATCACTACAGTAAAAAATTTTCAAACTGTTAGTTATCCACCTACCAAAGTGCCCTTAGCTATTTCCGATGCATTCAAAAATGATCTAGATAGACTTGTAAGTAGAGGGGCACATACAAAAGTTGAGGTTATTGATCCTCGAGCAAGCATTAACCGGATTGTTCTAGTTGAGAAAGCAAATGGTAATATACGAGTTTGTCTTGATCCGTCTAATTTAAATGCACAAATTATAAGAAAGGCAAGAGTTGTTCCGCAAATATTGAAGAGATTTCATCTAAATTGATAGGAAAAAAATATTTACCATTTTTCATCTCTCTGAGGGTTATCATCATTTAGAATTGTCCGAGGACTCATCATGGAAGTGCTGTTTTGCAACTCCGTTTGGTATATACAGATATAATGTATTGCCATATGGACTGTCTAACTCAAAGGACTTGTTTCAAGAGCAGGTAGACCGACATTTTGCAAATTTAAAGAATGTTCAAGTATGTCATGATGACATGATTGTTGCAGGGGCAACACAGCAAGAACATGAGAGGCAGTGGCTGAATTGGTGAAGCGAGCCAGGCAGGTTGGTGCAAAATTTAATAAAGAGAAATTTCAGTATTGTCAACCCCAAGTAAAATTTTTAGGTCAAATTTTTTCTCAAGAAGGCATGAAAATAGACCCTGATAGAGTGGAATATTTATATAAATTAGAAAGCCCAAAAAATAAGATTGAATTGCAGAGAGTGCTTGGTTCTTTCAATTACATTAGAAGGTATGTAACTGGCATGGCTGAATTACGAATAATTAAATAAAGACTGACATTGAATGGATGTGGTTACCTAAACATGAGCAAACATTTAAACTTTTGAAAGAGGTAATTACAAAAGCTCCTTCATTGGTTCCATTTGATCCATGATTGAAAGTTAGTTTGTTGTGCATTTCGATCAATGAATGATCATGAAATTAATTATCGCAAAACTGAAAAAGAACTATTATCGATTTATTATGGCACACAGAAATTTCATAATTTTATATATGGTTTTAATTTTGATGTCCAAACAGATCGCAAGCTATTAGTTGCAATTATGCATAAACCTTTGAACAAAATTGGGTCAGTTCGACTCCAACGAATAAGACTACAACTGTTAAAATATTCTTTGAATGTTTATTACATACCTGGAAAAGACTTACATTTTGCTGACTTGCTGTCTAGAGCAAATTTAAAACGGGTAGGAGAAATTGATTAAGATATGTTTGATATGGTGCACTCAGTATCAAAGCATTTGCCAATGTCTACTAGCAAAAGAAATGAGTTCAGAATTGAGACAAGCAAGGATAGGGTTTTAGTAAAAATAATTGATTATTACTATAACGGGTGGCCTAAAATTACCCAATTGGATTCCCAGTGTAAGCAGTTTTATGCAATTAAAGAATATCTTTATGTTGAATCTGGGATTGTATTCTTTCAAAATAAGGTTGTTGTACCATATAATCTTCAATTGGATATCATAAAAGTTTTGAACAAAGGACATCTGGGTATCAGCAAAACTTTGAGTAAGGCTAGAAAATTATTTTATTGGCCAACTTTGGTCTATGACATAAATTATTTTATAAAACAGTGTTTTTTGTGTAAAAAATACAGTCCTAGAAACTTCAAAGAGCCAATGCTACCTCATGATGTTCCTAAATATCGTTTTAGCAAAGTAGCAACCGATATTTTGGAATTTAATGGTAAATCATCTCTTGTGGTGATTGATCACTTTTCACACTGGATTGAAGTTGCCTTGTTGAAAGACAAAACTTCTACTTTAGTTGTGGATCGTTTTCAGGATGTTTTTACGCGATTTGGTTACCCAGAGCACATAATTGCCGATAATTTACCTTTTTTATCTATTGTATGCAGGAAATACTATAAGTCTAAAGATATTAGCATTCTGTCATGTTCACCCCATTTTCATCAAAGCAATGGATTAGCGGAAAAGGCTGTAAATATTGTTAAACAAATGTTGAGAAAATGTACTGATGAGAAAGGCGATATTAGAGAGTTTGAATGGAGTACACTAATTCTCCAATCATTAGTTTAGACGCCTCACCAGCACAGATTCTTCAAAGCAGAGTTTTGCGTTCATTGTTGCCTGTTAGTGGCGCGTTAGAACCAAAAGTAGTTAAGGACACTTACCAGAAACTGTATGAACAAAAGAAAAGGATAAAAATGCAGTTTGATAAGACAGCCCGAAGAAAAACAGTGCATTTTAAGAAAGGGGATAAAGTGGTGTGTCATAGTGGTGATGAGAAAGTGTGGTATAAGGCTATTGCTGTGGAAAAAGCTAAAGAGCCCAGGACATACTGGGTGAAAAAGGAATGTAATAATAGGATAGTTAGACGTATCACTAGCCAGATCAAATTATCATGCACCAAGTCAGATCCAATAATTCTTCAGGAACCTGAATTAAAACCAGGATATGTAATGTGTAATAGTATTAACAACAATTTGAATCTGATCATTTGATCAATTTGTCTGAGGGTGTTCCACCTATTATGGACCCCACATTATTGACTTCTTGTAGACTTGATAATGAACCTAATATTGTACGCTCTCGCTTTGGCCGGAAGATTGTAAGGCCGCGTAGGATTAATCTTTGAGGGGAAGGTGTTTGATGAATGTCGATAATCTATGTACAGCTCTAATACGTCAGCTGTCACCTGGACTGTCACACATGTCGAGACAATGGACATCTCGAATCTCTAGTTATGAACATGTGGTTCAATAGAAATGTCTTTTTAGTTTTAAATATATACCATATTCCATTTTTTTCTGCATCTTACATTGCCATGGAATTTATCCTGTATAACATCGACGGCAATTGTTGTTTACTTGTTGTCAAAACAGATACGGTAAATACAGAATTGGAAGGTGATAACTAAAAATCGGCAATTTGAAAGCTGCCCAATAAGATCGCTTGACATTTTTTTTTAACCAATACCGTCAAACTAATTACTAACTGGTAATTTTAGTCGCAATTGTCTCCAATAAGCTTTAAGATTTTGTCAAATTGAAGTTGCATCGTTGTCAATTTTCAATACGTTCATCAACATTTTAAGTGGATTAGAGAGTAAAAGAATTCCAAAATGCTGAAAATAATCGACAAGAAAATACGATTATTTATAAAAAAGGGCTTTCCAAAAAAGATTTGCAATATTTTTGAGGTAAGTACGCAGATAAGTATAAATTTTTCTTGTATTGGCTTTAGGACCTAGTTGAGGACTGGAAATACTACTAAATGTCTTCATTCATAAGGTGTTAATAATGATTTAAGTATAAAAGTATTATATTATAGTTAATCGCTTTTTCTAGTTTTACTTAATATAGGATAGAGAAATGCAATAATATTAATTTTATTAACCAGGATATGCAAAGCAAAATCACTTAGGAAGATACCAGCACCCCCGACACACAAAAACGTCTACCCGACAGTTCTACAGTTCACATGTCATTTGACTACGCTCCTCGGCCCTCGCACAAATTCACCTTCCAGCTGCCACCTATTGAAGGGCTGAATGTCAGGCTTGAAACCTTGAGACGCAAACATTACAAAAAGTGCGCCAGGCAAAAAGGAAAAATTATAGAAAAAGACATTTTGAGTGGTAGTAGATCCTCATCCAGAAAAGCTGAAAGTTTCCTGACCCGCGATGAATCGCTGCAAAGCGAGTCATTTCCAGAAGATTTCCTGGAATAGAAAGCTACTAACACTAACACCAAAAAAACGACCTGTAAGCAAATTACTTATTACCAGGTACTCATTAATTATTTTGCAAAAGTCTAATTTTTCATATACGAGTATATATTTCGCTTGAGTTTACAAAAGACATTATCACGTTCACTCAGTGCCACTGCGCTATTATACCGGGTGTCCAGCACAACCCTGGACATAGGAGATTAACATGGGAAATCGGTTTTTATTTTTTTGCGCCTCTACGGTTGACTTGATTGAAATACATTTAAGAGTAAAGTTGTAGAGCGTATGGTCAACTATCATCCCGTAATTTTTTCAATACTCCAGTTTTGGCCGTTTTTTGGAAAAACCCTTGAAAAGTGCAAAAATTTGAATTTGACGCGTCACCCACGCTATGCATGTGCAGTGTCGCTAACATATTTTCACTGCATAATCACGTTAATTACTACATCATAGTCCCTCAAAATAAATAAGAAAGGAAAATCGACTCTGACTCTGACATAAGAAATTATTATGTTGGCGACACTGTACATGCATGGCGGGGTGACGCGCCAAATTCAAATTCTTGCACTTTTCAAGGCGTTTTTCCAAAAAACAGTCAAAACTGAGGTATTGAAAAAATTACAGGATGATAGCTGACCATAAGCTCTACAACTTTACTCTTAAAAGTTTTTCAATCAAATCAACTGTACAGGCGCAAAAAAATAAAAACCGATTTCCCATGTTAATCTCCTATGTCCAGGGTTCTGCCGGACACCCGGTATACTGGACCCTTAGTTTTGCAAATAACAATTTGTATAGGGTTCCAAAAACTACTCTACCAAATGTGAGAAAGATAGTGCAAATTCTGGTTGCTTTGGTAAAGATAAAAATATTTAGTAGCACTTCCAGTTTAAGATAAGCAAAGAAAATTATGGAATCTAAATTATTAAATAGCTGGGTTTTCAATATACTTTTACACGTTATTTATTTTTAGGTGAGTACCTACTGGAACTGCACAAAACATTATATAAGAACAAGCCTTCGACAACGATGAAACAGACCATGAGACACCAGTAATAGGTGGACGTAAAAAAAACTAAAAATTTTGAAGAACTGAATAAAGACGACTAAAATGTATCACTATGGGAAATAACTGCTGATTTAATCATTGTTTTACTACTTACAATAATAATTATAGAATAAGTTATCGTAGTTTCTTTATTTTTTTCTCAGAATGTTACTGTTGAACATAATATAGTTATATTACGTAAATAATGTTGATACCTCATGATAAATTGTAAAACTGTAAAAATTCACTTTTTGGAACGCTCAATATACGTAAAAAGAAGTAGGCTCACGAATTTTATTGCCTTAGTGTATATTATATGATGATGAATGACAATAAGCTTAGAGTTTTGGAATTGAATGAAAAGTAGCGAAAAGTGAAGAAAAGTCTGTTAGGTATATTCATTTATTGCTAATAACCGTCAAAGTTCAATAATTAAACTAACCTGAAAATCACATAAATTACTTATCGCAAGAGTTAATAACTAGGAATGAATTAGTTGCCTTAAGATCTGGAATAACTGGAAGAGTCTGGCATCTATGTAGGCTTAAGAGTAAACAATATCCATAACCTTAAACCCATTTATCAATCACTGTCAGTGTCCGTTTTATATACTGGGTGAAATATGTCAAATTTCCAAGGCTAACGAGATGCAAAAAAAACTGGAACATATATTACCTATTTTAATTAGAACAAAAGTGTTTCACTTAAACAAATATAAAACACTCCTAGATATCTGAAGGATGATACCTTCTCAACGATCTTGTCATGTATATGGAGGGCAGCTTGTGTTTGCACCTTCGAGAAAACCATAAGTTTCGTTTTGGGGATATTTATATGCAGTCCATAAAGCTTACTGTATTCAACAATGACATCCACAAGTTGCTGGAGTTCAGGCAGGCTGCTGGCAATTGTATCGTCTGTATACCTTATATTGCTAATTGTTTTACTATTCATTTTGATTCCAGCGCTAGGGCTTTCAAAAGATTCCGCGAAAATGTGTTCCGGGTACAGATTAAAGAGCAGCGGGAATAATATGCATCATTGTCGCACTCCTTTTCTTATGGCTATCTCCTCCGACATTTTGTTCTCTACCCTTACTTGAGCTGTCTGATGCAAGTAGAGATTTGTAATGATTCGCAAATCACCCTCGTTTACACCTGTTTTTGTGAGTATTTCTGCTAGTTTTTGATGTTGCACGTAGTGAAAAGCTTTGTGGTAGTCTATGAAGCAGGCGTATATTTCTACGTTCGTGTCGCGTGCTCTCTGTATAAGTACGTTAAGCGAACATAGAGCCTCGCGCGTTGTTCGCATTTCAATTCAACGTCAACTTGCTGTTCGCATTTCTTGAATATGTGGGTGTGTATAACTCTCAGAAACGTTTTTAGTACCTGTGACATCAAACTGATCATGCGGTAATCATCGCGTTGGGAGCGTTAGGTGTTTTGGGTAAAGTGACAAAAGTTGATCTTAGCCATTCCGAGGGTAATTTTGCAGTTCTATAAATATCGTTGAACAGGTCTGTTAGGCGACTTAACCCTATACCGTCTCCGTGGATTAAGAGTTTCAAGGTTTCATCGGGCCCTACAGCCTATATATCCTTCTGTATTAGGATGGCGTGTTTTACCTCTTCTTTAGTGATGTTAGGACTCGTCTCGTTGATCTCACTTGCTTGGAGGGGTTATTTTGGTCGTTCGTCGCTAAACAGTTTTGTTACATTCTCTTTCCAGCACTTCAATTTTTCGTGAGGTCCCACGAGTATAATGTTGTTATTGTCTTTCAGTATTCCGCTGGTCTTTTTCCGATTACTGCCTGTCATTTCTTTGATCTTTTTATGTATAAAGCTTTCCATAAAGTTTTTCCAAAGGCTATTATTTGAATGACCCCTATATAATTTCTGAACTGTGTCAATGTTAATGGTTATGTTATAAAAACCGTAAAGGAAAGTGTCCCCCAAAAACGAGTCATATTAGTTATCCATAAACTCTCAACATTTGCCAAGATTTTAAGAAATAAATTAAAAGCAAGTGAAGGTAAATGCCAATAGCAACTTCCCCACAAGTTGTTATGACGGTTTAATGTAGTTTTACTTTAATATCTGTCATCAGTTTGACTTTGAGTGAATCAAATTAATTTTCTGGACGTTGCTCGCATTATATTAAAAAAAGTTTTTATCAGCTTATAAATTATTGCTCAGCTCACAGGGCATGCAAGTCCAAGTGCGAGCCATCTGGAGAAAAGTACTACCCTTGATTAAAAACTGATTAAAAACTAGCTGAAATATCCAGCTTTTATGCTCCAATATCCATAAGATTTAAAGATTCCCTGGCTTTCGCGCCATTAGATTCACTCGCTTCTCTGTTCACCACTGTTTTAAGTAACGGCAGCAGGCGAAGGCATTTTGGTACTTATTGCGTCATTTATCAGCTGCTTCATTAATTAGCCCAAATATCGAGCTTTTTTTGCTCGAATATCCATAAAAATGTAGAAATTATGAATTGTAAATAAAAAAAACTGTGACATACCATGACAAATACGACTGCAGGCAAGTTCAGAGCATTTCGGAGATCTTTGTCTAGCTGACGTGAAGTCAGTATTACGAAAATTACAATTGCAACAACGCCGGAAATTAAACGGCCTTGAAACATTTGTCTAAAATGATGATGTCACTAGGCTCCAGTGACATCTAGTGAACACCATCATAAGTGCCATTGACTTACTATTAGATTTAAATACAATGATATAACCAATAAAACTGACATAGTTCAAATAATATACGGGGGGCAATATGTCAAATTTCCATGACCTACTTTTCCGAAAAATATAATGAAAAGCCTTGTACGTTACACAGCATCTCTCCACCACTCAGTGTTCTCTTGCCTCTCTGCACTTTCTACGAATAATCTTGTTTCACTCTCTGTATCTAGCCTCGCTTTTTGTTTTGTGCTTTCTCCGGTAGTCCAGGGTTGTTTTTTCGTTTGTCTTTGGAAACCAATATCTTTGTTGCTGTTTACATCCGGTGCAGGATATGTTTTATCTATTCTGATCGAATTCTGGAATATTGTATTTGTTAATATGTAGTCGAGCTGATTTTTGACTCGATGTTCTTTACAGTCGGCAGGAGACTTCCACGTAATAAAAAATAATATTGATTAATAAAACGAAATATTGAAAGCAGATAAGTTTTCAATTTCCAATTAGTAAATATTGCCTTTTTGCATTTTTTAAACTAGAGTTTCCTACGAAAAAGCTAAAAATTTTGTTCACTAGCGAGGATGTAGTTTAAAAACTGTGTTCACCAAAGATTTGCTTTGCACAGTTGCTGTTCCATGCACAATTGCACCAGACGATCTCCTCTGTTGTTCCTCTCCCCGTGTCCAAAATTTCCGAGAACATTTCCCTCGGCTCCAGCTCCAACTTTGGCGTTAAAATCACCCATAATGGCAGTTATATCGCATTTCTTTTGTCAATTTCACAACCCCTTCTAATTCGATGAAAAACTCCTCGACCATAAACCTTCTTTATCCTTTGTCGGAGCATATACCTGTATAATGTTTATTACTCTACGAGAGGTATTGATCTTCAAAACCATTAAGCGGTCCGAGATGGGAAGGAAATCGATGACCGATTTATCAATTCTGGAGGATATGAGCATGGCCACGCCATTGTAGTGGTTCGGGTCGCCATTATTAGCTGAGTAGTAGAGTACTCCATGGTCTGGTTTTATTTTCCCGGCTCCGAGCCATCGCGTCTCACTCAGGCCAAGAATTTATACCTATTTGTACGTATCTACGTTGGCCAATTTTCCAGCTGTGAAAAGATTATGTACGTTTCATGTAGCGATTTTATTTAATCTATTGTATATTTGAAATTTTGTGTACGGGGGGGATTCTTCGCACCCTCTCCCCACTGAAGGGGTGTTCCGGACTGAGGGCCTTTTTTTAATTTGTCACTGCCATTTTGAATATTTTGGGATACTCAAATGAGCCTTTAATGCAGTAGTTTCCCATTGCCTTCTGCATTCTTATGCCGTTGACCTTTACTTGGTTCCTCCGCCTTTGACACCAATTTCTCAGTCTCAGGACAAAAGAGTGCCCTTACCATTTACCAGCTTTCCGCCCGAAGCCGTTGGCCAGTAAATGGAGGATTGCTTATTCCGACAATCATTCGGTCGCTAGAGCCACGTCAGTCATCTTGCAGGGTACACTGGATGACCACAGTCTCCGCACGCGCAGGTGTGGTTGACATTTGGGTTGCTGTCTGTTGATTCAACCCTCTTGATTCAAAGCGAATCTATCGTCCCGTCGACGCAAATTATATCGCGCTTGACTCCGTTGATACGCCTTCTTGAGGCGCTGTTGAACGTCAGAAAATACTTTTTCGAGGGCTTTCGACTGAAGAACTGGATCAAGCTGCTGGGAAGATTCACATATTGATTCATGAGAAGGGGAAGAAAAATCACGTTCACGTCCGCAGAAAACAAAATTCGGTCGTCACTCCTGACGTCGTGTCAGCTCGCTCACTTGATGTCTTTCCGATCCAATGGCACATCCGGCCTTTGCCAGCAAGGTATTCCATACGCCGTGGTTGTCTCCAACATAGCCGGAGATCATCGTCTTGAGGACACGATGAATCCGCTCCACTGAGTTTGAAAGGCAGATGACACTAATGACAGATTGAGTTGTCATTCACATATTTGACAACTAACAGAAAGTTCAACACAGATGTAACCGTTTTATGAGAAGCAGCTGGCGTAAATTGGCGGCCAGCCGTCGCGTCGGCCGCAATGGTCTTTTTATAGCATCTGTTGTGCAAACTGAACTCTCTATTTGCGTATAAGTTCATATGTGGCACATAGCAACTCTGTACGCCATTTTTTCATCTTCAATTTGGTTGAAGTTGATAATTCGCAGTATAGCGAATCTCAATTCCGTACTGTTTCATCTTTTCTTGGAATTGACGAAACTGAGGACCATTATTAGCAATCAACTTGCTGGGGACACCATATATGATAATCACGTGATCTTCCAACCACTTCAAAACGCTGCCAGCAGTGGTCGATCTTAACGGGAAGAAAAGTACATATTTAATAAATAGGTCTAGAACCGTCAAAACATACGAATAACCTGACTTAGAATGGGGAAGGGGACCGACCAAATCAACGCTGATAATCTGCCAGAGTCGTGTAGTGGTCGGCTGCTGACTGAGCATGTGGCCAGTGGGAGAAGAGTTATTTGGTTTTGTCTTCAGACATGTGAGGCACGCGGCAATGTTCATACAGAGCTAATAGAAACATTGGGAGATTCTAGCCATTGTCTTGAGTACACCGAGATGACCACTAGTGGAAGGATCATGATGTCGAATAACGCTACGACGCTGTCCACGATCGAGGTACTACAACATGCCACGTGTCTCGAGATTCCCACAGATCAGTGTACTTTGATTTGGCCATTTTGTACACACACCCTTCATCAACAAGCCACAAAGGATACTTCAGTGGATCGTCTTGGACCCTCTTCATAAGGCTCACATACCATCGGTCCTTATTTACGGAGTCAGCGTCAACCTTCCAATCACCTGAGACACCAACGATAAATATCAAAGGCATGGCCCTTGACAAAGCATCCGGGACAACATCGTCTTTCTCCTTCCGGTGCAGAATATCGCACAGGTGCAGAAAGTCGTGCTGCGGCCTTACCGCCCACCTAGCCACACGTCCAACCGGATCCTTAATAGAATTCAGCCACTTCGGGCTGTAATGGTCAGTCACTACAGTAAAGTGGGTTCCCTCAATATAGGGCCTCAGCTTTTCAATGGCAAACAATACGGCGAGACACTCCTTCTCCGTCGTGGTGTACTTCCTCAGTCCTTTGCCCTCCAGAGAACTTGGTCTCTTTCCAGGCAGTTCTATTCTGTGCCAAGTGTGCTGCATCCGGCATACTATGGCCCACCATGGGTTTGACTTGGTTCACCCATCGCTTTGATGATCGCCCACGTGGTCGTCTCCCTTCAACCCTTCCTTCCACGATTAGTTTTTCCATCGAGTCTGTTTGTCTAGAGATGTTTCCAAAATGCCTCAAAATTGATTGACTAACTTATGTGACTAATCGGGTTTTAATATGTAGTTCTTCTAGTAAAGACACTTTTGTTCTGTGGGCCGTCCAGGGTATTCGCAGCATTCGTCTACAAACCCACACTTGTTGCGTTTCTTACTATGGCAAGCCTTATTTTGATTTCCATTTCGCAACCTCCCGAATTTGTGATAATGGAGTCAAGGTAATTAAACGTGTTAACCACCTCAAAACCAGCTATTCCTCGAATATGAGTTCGAGACTGTAACTTCGGCTAACGCTGTCTCGGCTCAGCCTGTCCATTATATCTACCATTTCTTCCTTTTTAGCTGCGATGATTAAGGTATCGTCAGCACATCTTAAATTATTTATTTTTCTTCCTCCAAACTACACTCCACCATCCCAGTCTTTTAGCACTTTACGCATGATGTATTCGCCATATATGTTACATAGCATTGGTGATAAAATGTATCCTTGTCTTACTCCCGCTTTAGTTGTGAAACTGTGAGAGTATGTGTTGTTCACCCTAACTTCAGCTGTGTTTCTTTCGTACTGTTGTTTTACTAAATGGACAAGGTGGGGAGGAGTTCCCATTTCGAGAAGAATAGTCCATAGCGACTCCCAAGCAATGGTATCAAAAGCCTTTGAATAATTGACAAAGCTTAGGTACATCTCTACGTTAAATTCGCGTGCTTTTGCGATTAGTTGGACATTAGTTAGACATTTAAAAATTGTTCTTTAGTGCCCTTTACCGGTACAAATCCTGTTTGTTCATCGGATATTTGTGGTAGAAGGAATGGTTTTAGTCGCTCATTGAGAATGGTTAGAAATATTTTGCTGACATGCGGAATTAATGCTGTTGTTCTATAGTTTCCACACTCTAATGGCGACCCTTCTTTTAAATTAGGACAAAGATGGACTGGCACCATTAATTCGGCCATTTGCCAGGATGCCAGATTTTTTTGCAGAGTGCGTGCATGATGTTGATGACAATCTCACCCATTGCCTTTACTACTTCAGCTGCTATAGCATCCACTCCAGGAGCGTTCTATTCTTTAGATTTTTAATAGCTCTCTCTACTTCAGTTCTAAGTACGTCCGTTTCTTTCTGGAAGTCTTCCAAAACGGCAGCGTGTGTTTCATTATTAGTGTTACCACTAAACAACTGACAGCCGTAGCGTCTCCATACCTCAGCAATTTCCATAGTGTTTGTTGCAGCATTACCGAATTCATCCTAAATTATTTATGTTCTTAAAGTGAATTCGCGTGAGAGGACCTTACTAAACAATTCTCTGGATTCGTTGCAGTCCACGTGTTGTTCTAGTTCTCTGCATATGTAATTTATTTGTTTATTTTTTTTCTTGTCGACAGTATTTCCTAATTTCCAAATTAATTTGTTGTAATTGGTGTACTTACGTTCATTTTTATTCAAGGAGCGGCTAAGATAACAAACTACATGCTCTTCTCCATTCTGAATCTGTGAAAAGACCGCGCCAAGTCCGAAATCAGACGCATCACACTACACTGGTTGGTTTTTCAGAATCAATAATATTGCCTAGAGATTTTTGCTGTTAAATATTTTTATAGGGAACTTCTGAAAAAATCCTCAAAAATTCATTAGAAAAAAATATTAATAAAACCTTTGTTAGGCGGAGGCAATGGCCGAAAAACGACAGAACAGGGCTTAATTAAAATTCTCAATTAAACCGAATCGTCTGGGAATGCCGAGGCTCTAAGCATTTTCATATTAAATTATTATACTGTTTTTCTTCAGGAAGCGACTGTCCCCGAGCGTTTCTTTTGTCAATCTTTTAATTATGAATTCAAAAATTGACTCTGAACTTTATAATAAGAAAAAACGGGATCGTTGGCGTTTTTGGGTAGTAAATAAACATGTTGTTTATCGGGAGAAAACTTTTTTCGTATTAGGAACACCTACGTTTGTATTCTTAACGAGATTCATAATAACACATCTCCCCTCCTCAAATTTGCCTTTCCGCTTAAACGTTTTAGTATAAATAACCACGTATTTTGTTTGAAAAATTACTGAGTGAGACTTCTTCTGTATTAATTATTATTCTAATTACTGGTTCTGGAAATAACCAAATAATAGAAAATTATACCTTAAGGATTAGGGTTTATTGTGTTTTATCAGTAGAGTTATGACATCTTTTTGTTATCGTGGTATCGCAAGGCTGGCTTTCCACAGTAGTAACTCCTATTTAGGGCCAGATTTTCAGTTTTTTTTTTGTACAATACAAATTCGGATTGAAACAAAATTAATTCCAGAAGCATTAACATAAGCATTGTAGTTTCCTGCCACACAGTCTTCACTGCAACTAACATTCTTGTTAACTACCACTCTGAAGAGCTACGAGCAGTTCGTTAATATAAACTGCTAACGGAAAAGATCGATACAGTAAAATTTGTTGTCATTTTTGGGGGTGTGTATCTCGGAAATGCCTCAGCCGTAATTTAAAACCTAAAGAGATTTTGAAAGGTCGTTTCTTCTGGAATCACGGCGGAGATTGATCTTAAATAAGTTATTCTCTAAAGGATATACAGGGTAAAGAAGAAAACACTACAAAATGGTTGCATTTCAACCCACTGCATTTGGTAGGTAACGTAATTTCAGAACATTCATTCTTATGACACTTAGTTGGTATCTCGGGAGCGTTAGTTAGTATCTCGGGACATATTCGGCAGTTATCGGTTTTTTGGTCTACAAAATAAATTACTTGGGTTTATCAAAAGGTTGACGCTTTTTTGTAAGTCACCCTGTATCGCGAGAATGCCACAGCCGAATTTAATAAGATAAATGATCTCTAAAAGATAACTGGTTGAAAAATCAGCGACGTAGACTCATAGTTAATAAAACGATTTTATTCCATTTTGCACAAGGATGGCAAAAAATCTAATAAAAAACTGATTGATCCATAATTCTCCAGCTTACGGAAAAAATATCTCATGATAAACAGACACAATCATAAAAGACTTCAGATGTTACCTATATACTATTAAGGCCGAAGTACAAGTCATTAAAGGCTCGTTGACACGGTTCAATTTGCTTGAAAAAAAACTAACCTGAACTAACCTAGTATTCATTGAAAGTTATCATCCAAGATGAAATGAACGGAAAAATGGAATCATCAACAAATGAACATTTCGTGATCCGCGTAAACTTTACCTTTTCAGTACCAGCAACCAGGGGACGAAAAACTAGCTTCTAGATAAAGTTTCTAGACATCCCGAGAACGGTTGAAGGTTTTAAAAATTGGACTGATCCATCGATTTTGCTGGAAAAAGTTAGCTGGAAACAAGTACAAACTTCGTGGGTTTATCTTTGCAAATAAAAAAGTAAATATTTCGAGAACCGAAGTTGGAAATGTCTCGAGAATGGTTGGAGATTCTGGGCAGGGACAGCCATGGACTTATTCGGTCCCAAATCAGTTACCACAGATGGAAAAAGTCACAGCTCCTGGACAATATCCTACATAGGTTTGAAGAATCAAGGAATTTACACTGGAGGAAGACCACACACTCATTTTCCAGACAATTCATGCATCAAACTCAAAGAAAAGCTGGCCAAAAAGCACAATGACAAGCTTATGAAGCTTCAAAGCAAGGAGACAACAATCGACCACCACCAGCAAGACCAGAGGACAATAGTCAACATATCATCGACCATCTTGAGTTCCACTGAACTGAAGAAAAAGTGCTGAGCAAAAGATTGAACTTTCCATTTGCTCCAAAGTGAACTCCAGTGCTTGACATAATAAGTGCTGTAGAATCAACAACACTCAAGAGTCCAGAGAGAGAGGAACTCAAGTGGAAACTATTGGAACACTATTGGACAAATCACAACACCCACAGAGAAATATCACGAAAGTAGAGGAGTTAGCCATACGGAAACTGCCGAGCGAAAAATCAATCAAGCTCCTTCCAGCTGACAAAGGAAATGCAACCCTCGTCATAGATGCCATACAGTATGACGAGAAGATACAGGAGATTCTGACGGAAGGTAAATATAACATAATACCTAATGACCCGACTAAAAGAGTTGAAGGACAAATCTGCAGAGTCCTAAAAAAATATGATCGTCACATTCCTGAGGGTACTAGAAGGTCTCTCACTCCACACCATAGTAAACCACCACATCTCTATGGGTTACCTAAAATTCACAAAAGAACTATGCCCCTAAGGCCAATCATAAGCTCTAGAGGCTCGCTAACAAGTTCTCTAAGTAGATTTCTCCTTCAAATCATCAAACTTTTGGTTGGAAAAACAACCTGCTTCGTACAAAATTTTGAACACTTTGTTAGTATTCTTAAGGACTTAGGCCGCCGTCACATACAGCGGAACGGAACGGAGCGGAACGGAGCAGAAATGTTAATAACGTCATTACACATGTCAATAACGTCATTACATATGTCAATAACGTCAATACATATGTCAATTACTATTTTAGCTTTTATCTGAGTGGTTTAAATTGAACTGTCAAATTACGCTCCGTTCCGCTTTTGTTGAGGAACCTATTGCGCTGCTGCCTCAAAGGCTCATACTTTCAGATTAAAGATCAGTTTTTGAGCCGGAGGATGGGCTTCCGAGGGGTTCAAATATTTACATGGAGTGGTTTGAAACACACATCACTGAAAAAGCTACACATAAATCCAAAGTCTGGCTCCGGTATGTCGATGACACTTTTATTGTGTGGGACGGAAATGACAGGCAGTTGCAAGAGTTCCTGAATCATTTAAATACTATAAGACCAACTATAACTATAAAATTCACAATGGAAACTGAAAATAACTACTGTTTGCCATTTCTGGATGTGCTGGTGAGTAAATCAGAGGGACAAAAACTTCTGTTTACCGTAAGCCCGCGTCTTTAGTAAACCAAGTTACGACATCTCTTCGGTATAGCATCCGTTCCATAGCGGACAAGTGCTGGTAACTTGTGGCGCGACGGTGGCGATGATCCGGCCAATAGGAATGGGGGGGGGGGGGGGGTTAGCTGTATTAGTACATAAGCAGCAAGTAGGCTCGAGCTTAATGCTCAGTTTCACTTGAAAACGTTTTGTAAAAAACTCAATAAAGACAATGGAAGTCCAAGATGTTTCGCTTAATATTAAGGACGTTCTTGCTCGTATTAGGCAGTCATTATAAACGTCGAGTAGCCCCCAATTTGGGGTCAAGTAGCCTTAATCAGTGATAGATCTTTTAGCTTCAGGGTTTAACTGAAATTACGTTTATTCCAAACTCGTCCAATCAAGTACCAGGCAATTGGGACGTGCTTTGGTAAAAAATAAATATAAAAGAAATTAAGGAATAAGTGGAAAATAGCCAAATGCAAATGGTGTTGCTAAACAACATTCTTCAAATTTTTTACTGATTAAAATTATTACTGAAATAAAAACCATTTTAATTCGCCAAGTCCTGAGGCATTACAAGGAATTTACTGGTTGACTTGATTTAAACTCAAATTCATTATTGTTTTTAATTGACATTGACTTGAAAAATTCCAAACTTGACAACTCTTTATAGTAGGGCTTGACTTGATGTCAAGTATTTTCAAACACTTGATACGTAATCGAAAATAGTTAATGAAAATTTGACGACAACAAACTAATCTGAACATACCGCTTCCTTACGTCTTGTCTTTCTAGAAATATCTAGTCTCTAGTTGGAAAAACTACAGGGACATCATTTTATGAGTCTAAACCAATATGAGTCTATCAATGAGTTCTTGAGTAATTTTTAAACGATTTTGACCCTAATTTTTATCTGTATTTTACTACAGCTCCAAATTTGAATTTTTTTAAAAGCTTTATGTCATTTTGAATTAGTTTTGGTCAAATTTGGTTAAATTTGGTTAAAATGGTCTAATTCTTACCTCATTTTCTCACAAACCTTTAAATTTAAATTTTGAGACGCTTTGAGTCATTTTTACCCGATTCTTACGGTGCAAATCTTAACTTGATTTTTCTACAAACTTTAAATTTGAACTTGATCTTCATCTCTTTTTCAAAGAATTTCAAATTGGTTACTTTAAAAACTCTGACTTATTTTAAAGCGATTTTGACTTTAGAATTCTTATCTCAATAAATCTGTGCTTTAAATTATTTTTATGGATTTGTCCTTAAAGACCCTGATTTTTTCCAAAAACTTTTAATTTGCATTTGTAGATTATTTTGAATTATTTTTTGGCTCGGTTTTGATTTTAATATTAACCTGCAAATGTTGAAATACTGCAATGCTTCTATTTTTAGACGTTTTAAGTATTTGTTAGCTGATTTTGGCCTTCATTATACCAAAATGTTTTCAAAAAGTGTTAATTTGCATACTTAGATGACTCCAAAAACTTCAAACATATTTCGCTCACGGAATGCTATAGTGGCACAACTCAAAGAAGTCGAAATTCTAGATAGCAAAATGTGCAAACCAGAAATTTCAAGCTCTACTTTAGAACGAAACTGGCACAAAATTATTTCCTTCTGTGATCGTATTAGACATAATTTATTTTAAAGTCAAAACAATGTCCTATTTATAACCCAAATCTTACTTGTTGATTTTCTTACAACTACGTTTTTTTGAGTTTCACCACTATTGCACTCAGTGATTTGACCTTGAAGGACCTGAATTTTTACAAAAATTCTTAATTTGTATTTTTAGATTACTTTAAATCATTTTTGGTCAGTTTTGATCCTAATATTAATCTGCAATTTCCCAATATTCTTAATTTTCTATGTTTAAACACTTTAAGTATCTTTTAACTAACTTTGACCCTCATCATAACTTGAGTTTTCAAAAACTTTTAATTCTAATTTTTCAGTGCTTTGAGTAATTGTAAACTAATTTTGGCAATATTCCTAAAATTATTTTTTTCACATATTCCATATTAATATTGTTGCTCGTTTGGAATCGTGTTTAACCAACTTTGGCGTTATTTCAAACCTAACTGTTGAAAAAGTCCAACTTTGCATTTTGTGCTAAATTTCATATACTTTAGTTCAAACGAGATTTTACTAAAAACAATATATCAGAAGATTTAAATCAGCTTTGCATTATTTTGTTCTAATATTAATTTTATCCAAAAACATCAAAACTTGCATTATTAGAGAATGTCGGTTGTTCTTGATCAATTTTTGTTTAATTTCTAACCCTAATTATCTCACGACCAGTCCAGAGCATTATGCACAATCAGCACTTTCCTTAATCGAGATGCTAATCTTCCTATAATCATGCCGCTCATATATTTTAGTCGGATTTTATTATTATTGTTAGTCGTATCACTTATATTTTGCTTATTGCAGCTTATCACAATAAAAGTATTTT
This sequence comes from Taphrorychus bicolor, assembly GCA_951812265.1. Classification (NCBI taxonomy): domain Eukaryota; kingdom Metazoa; phylum Arthropoda; class Insecta; order Coleoptera; family Curculionidae; genus Taphrorychus; species Taphrorychus bicolor. The sequence goes on from OX638297.1 coordinate 65,536,905, forward strand.
TTTTTAAATTAGTCTTCTCGATTTCGACAAGATATTTGGCGCAGTCGATAGGATATCCGAAGTCGATCGTATCGAACAGTTTTGAATTTCGTGTTGTTGGTGTTTACGGAGGTGTATTAAATATATCAAAGAGACAGTGCACTCTAGTTATCACACACCATCACGCTTACCCTTTTGGGAACCGGAACATCATCGTCCAGCTCCGCAAGGGAAATCCTTTCAAGAAGGACCACATCATTGGACCTGTTCACCTTATAGTAAAAACTTCAGGTATGTATGCTCTGGTTGCTCTACTTATGTGAGTACAATTTCCAGTTCATGTCTTCCGATTCTGAAAGCGATAACGACATTTTAAATTCTCTCCGGGAATTGAACCAGTCTCAAATTCCAGAGAATTCTATATCTAGAATTTTCATAAGACTACCTACATTTATTCATTTTAATCTTACTCCACTCACTCATAATATCATGGCTAACTGCTTCACCGCAGAATATATAAAATGTGTACCTGAGTTCGATGGTAACTCAAACGATCTTTACAGATATTTACAAGTTTGCGAATCTTTAATAAACAAGTTTTATGACCGAGCTAACCCAACTTATTTTAGAAACACTTACTTGCTGAATTCATTAATCTCAAAGCTACGAGGTAATACAAAATTAGTCATTAATATTCGAAATGTTACCACCTGGCAAGATGTGTGAGAGGACTATGCTCGAGAACTTTACCAAATTCGGCTTCGCCTCGGTTGGCAAACTGTTCTCTTGCGCGAGAAAATGCTATTTTCGTCACTCGTTAAACAATATACAATTTTTTACTTTATATTGTTGATATTAGAATTATAGTTGATTGATTGTGTGGTGTCCAAATGAGTGATTCCACGAAGGGGACCCGTGCACCGCGACTTGCAAGATCTATTGTGCCTGAATATCAATTAAAGGTCACTTAGGGCGACTTTTACAAGTTCAAGTAAAACTTCAGATTGAAGATAAAACACCAGACTTGATGTACATTGCATTGTTTACCTGACAGATAAACAATGCAATGTAGGTTATATATGGAGTTTTATCTTCAATCTGAAGTTTTACATGAACTTGTAAAAGTCACCCTTAGAAGACCCAGTCCTTTTAGAAAGTCCATTATCTCCTTGAGGGAGATTTTGTGGAAGTCCGGAGGTCGCCGGATGTGTATCTTTCCGAAGTTCTGAAATCTAAGTCTTTCAGCTGCAGGACATTTACTCAGGATGTGTTATACGGTTTCATCATCCTCCATGCACAGTCTGCATTCGACATTGTCTGCCAGGCCTATCTTATGCATGTAGAGTCTTAATTGACAGTGCCCACTGTATAAGCCGATAGCGGCTTTCAGCTGTTGTCTGTCGAGGTTTAGTAAGTCTTTTGTCCTTTTCTCACAGGATCCTTGTATGAACGCCTTTGAGTGGACAAGGCCTGAGCCATATCCAGTAACGTTGGGTCTGTTTCTCCGCCTTCTGGATTATTACCCTCCAGGATATCTCGAAAATGTTATGCCTATGACTACGTTTTCACAACTTCGATTATGGAGTTAGATTCACCATGGAAACATTACTACATTAGAGAAACAACTATAATTCTAATCACAACAGAATAAGAATAAATTGAAAAAACTATAGTTTAGCTCTTCTGTTTTAAGAGGCAGAGCTCCGGTAGGGGGCATTTCTAGATATTCGACAAATCAGTAGTATTTTGTCCTCAAGAATCTTCTGTTAAAGTTTGACCACCTAATTTCGGGACACCCCGTATAAAGTGACAAATCCATTGATATTCTACCGCCCCTTCAAATCTAAGCTGGACTCAAAGTAAAAAAAAAACTAGCTCTGGAGGGTCATCAGAGAGTAGTAGAGAATGGTTAACACCGACATCAAGATGACTGATGACTCTCCAAAGCACCGTTTCGTTCTACTTTTGAATCCGGATTGGATTTGAACAAAATATAGAATCCAATTTAAGTGTTTTACTTCATCTGCTCCTTTCCCATTTCGGCGTATAAAAATGGTTCTAAATATAGAGGGTGTTTCAAAATTCCCTATAAATATTTTTAGGTGTGTAATATTGAGTCCGAAATAAGTAATACTTTTTTCTTTATAAGCAAATGTTAGTAAATTCATCGTTACCAAACTACAGAGTGTTAATATTTATGTTAATGTTTAATTTTTTTACATATCCTACACAGTTTGTTATGATTAACTTACTAAATTAACATCTCAAGAGTGGGTATGAGCATGAGCAAGTATTTACTAAAATTACAGCACTCTAAAGGTGAGATCGGAAAACAAACAACTGACCTTATATAATCTATGAATTTAATTAGTTACAAAGAACAAAAAAAGTAACAAATTTTCTTTTAAGAAGAAACAGGATTTAACATTAATAATAATAAAAAAAAAAGTGAAAAGATGAACTCTAAAAGCCTATGAACTAAATGTCCCCACTACTTAGTGCAAACAAAAGAGAGGGTTGTTCCGATAATTTTGCTAGTTTGCTAGTTATATATTAAAGACCTCAATATGGCATGGCTTCTTCAAAAAGCATCAATTCAAAGGGGTGGCTGAAGAAAGGGGGGTCACAGTGTCAAAGGGGCAGCAGCCCTTAACAAGTGGTTCCTGGAGAGTGGTGGTTTCGTGGGCTTAATCAGGCGTCATAGGACGACAGAATACGAAAAACCCCGGGAAGGGCAACCGTCAAGGGTCTTAATCTGTGCCAAGTTCCGGTCTCCTAACCTCTGAAGATGCTGGCTCATAGAAAACTCAACTTACCCTCAAACACGAGGTCGACATCCACTCAACAAAATTCGAACAACCTTCTTGCTCAAAATTCGACAGTAACAGCCAAAGTGCAAGACCGAAACGTACCGAGGTATCGCGCAGCAAGATCCCACCCACATGTCAAACTCGTCAGTTGTCAGCTGACGATCGATCACGCCGACGACGGAAACCTTAGAGCAGCGAAGCGAGCAGAATGAATCGAACCATGAGTCGAAATAAGCATCTGGAGTATGCACAATTGTGAAAATTATCGTAACACACCCCCCTAAGTAGTAAAAAAAAATGTATGCTCAAAAATTTTTTTTTACAAAAATCAAAACAAAACTGAAATGGGCGCCAGCGTACATCCCCCTGATGTATACAAAGGATAAATATCCTCATCTATATCCCAACTCTAAACTTGAAGCTGTTCTCATGCGTGAAGGTCCATGAGACAGGCATCGACTTAATCGTAAAAACTCTTGAAAAGCATACAAAACCAAATTTGCACTTAACTCCAAAGATAAGTGTGTCTCTAAGTATCGCAAATTACCTAAACAGAATTTGGAAGGTGGTAATCCAATAACACCACAAAAAAAAAACGTCTAATGAAGTCAATACGACGATGAGGGTTCCCCAAAGACTGAAGAAGAGTCAGATTCGTCAGAAGACGAAGAACTAGATTCATCATCGCTTATGGTTACATCAGGCTTGATGTCAGATACATGCCAAGTGCCAAGATCATTGCCGTCCCTATCCTTCAACTGGTAAGCCAACTTTGATACCACTTTAGTCACAACACAGGGAACAAATTTGGGAGCCAACTTAGCTGAGAAGCCATCAATTGCCTTTGACAAAACGTAATTCCCCTTCCGAACATAATCACCTACGTGATACTCAACATCTCGCTTCCGCAAATCATAGCGTTGCTTACTCTTAAAGGCCGATTCTCACTTTCGTGCAAGGTACGTGCTCGGTCCGGTCAAGGCACAGACACGGCAAAATTTGTTTAATACGTTTTTCGTTTTTTGATTGCGCGTGTAGTGTGAATCAACCCCGAAAAACGTATGAAACAAATTTTGCCGTGCCTGTGCCTTGACCGGGCCGAGCACGATTGAAAGAGCTTTTTCCGAACATCACCAAAAATATCTGGCAATTGCTGAACAGTATCTGGGTTATGAACTGAGGATAAAATATTCACCTTGTTCCTGGCATCTTCTGAAATCAATCCATAAAATGACCCCTCAGTGGGTACGTTCCTACCAAAATTTAAAAAGTTAGGAGAAAAACCCGTTACCTCATGCTTGGCCAATCGTATGGCTTAGGCAATTTGATGAATAGACTGGTCCCAAGTCCTATGATTTTCATGAATGTACGACTTTATAGCAGTTGTAATTGTCCTGTTCACCCGTTCAGTGTGATTTGCTTGAGCATGATATTTGGCATTATACCACACCTTTTGAACATTATACATCTTCATCAATCCCCTAAATTCCCTGCTGATGAACTGACTCCTATTGTCACAAGCAAAAATCTGACAAATACCAAATATAAGAAAAACTTGGTTTTCAATGAACTTAGTAATAGATTTAGATGTGGTTTTGCCATAGGATGTACAAGGACATATTTGGTAAATCAGTCTACTACCACAAGTACATATTGATTTCCAGACTTGGATCGCGGATATGTATCAAAGAGTACAGCTAACAGTTCTTTTTATGTTGTAGTTTATTTTCGTTGACATCTATTTAAGGTTCGACTAGCATAAGCAACTGGGTGTTCTAAGCCATCTTCCTCCTGATATAAGACATAACCTATACCTGTACCTGAAGCATCATACATTAAAACAAAGGGTTTTGTGTAATCAGGGCCAGCAAGAACAGGGGCGGTTGTCAAACATTCCTTAACTTTCCGAAAAGCTTTATCTGCTTCCTCATGCCATGAAATTGGCAGTCCCTTTTTACGGCCTTTCAATAAATCGGTAATAGGGCTATACAAGGAAGAAAAATCCTTCAAGAATCTTCTATAATAACCAATCAAACCCACCTGTCTACGAATTTGAGTAGCATTTTTAGGGACAGGATAATCTAAAATGGCAGAAACCTTTTCCGGGTTAGTCCTTAATCCTTCCTGAACAACTACATAACCTAAAAACTTCAAGGATGGTCTACAAAATTGACACTTATCCAAATTGACAATCAGTCCACCCTGTTTGAGACGATCAAACAATTTCCTTAACACTTGACAATGAGTTTCGAAGTCAACGGCAACAACAATGATGTCATCAAGGTAGTAGAATACATATGGGTCTAATGCAGGGCCCACCACCATGTCCATCAATCGACACATACTTTGAGCACTATCATTGAGTCCAAAAGGCAAAACACGGTACTGAAAAAGCCCTCTCCCATGCACAGCAAAGGCTGTCTTTGGTTTCGAAGCTTCATCCAAGGGAATCTGATGAAAGGCTTGTTTTAAATCAATTGACGACAAGAACCGTGCATCCCGGACTTTCACTATCGAATCAATCAGCGGCATCGGATAAGCACTGGGAATGCTGATGGAATTCAATTTCCTAGCATCAAGGCACACTCTAAATGTCCAATCACTTTTTTTAACAAGCCACATGGGTGAACACCAAGGATAATTGGAGGGCTCTATTATTCCGATCTTTAACATAGAATAAATTTGTTTATTTAGACAGCTCTGCATAGCAATAGACAAAGGATACTGACGTTGCCTAAATGGTTTTTCATTTCCGGTTTCAATAGTGTGTTTGAGGAGGTGAGTCAAACCAATTTTTCCTTCAGGGGCAATTGTTTTATGCAATTCTTTGACTTGTTGCAACTCCTTAGTTTGGTCTCTCGATAACTCATTTGGGCAATGTAGCTTATTAACCACTGACAGAATTATATGCAAAACGGTACGACAGGCTTCGAAAATTAACCTCAATACTAAATTCCCTAAGAAAGTCTATTCCCAAAATTAAATTATGTTTTAAGAATGGAATGACCAATAGCTTAAGTGGTCGAGTAATTTTATTCAGAGGCAAGACACCCTGGGGCGGTCCATCCGCTGTAGTGATCTGAATAGAGGCATCGTTAGATAGAGACAAATTCAACAATTTTAGGACATGAAAGCCCTCAAAACCCAATATTGAGGCACAACTGCCACTATCTATGAGCGCTAAAAAAGGATGATCCAACATAGTAACATTTCACACAGTAAGGACGGTCATCCAATTCTTTTTTAACAAACAAGGGACTTACTGAACTGGATGATGGAGTATGGTCGGTCTTTAATTCCATTTCCCCAGACTTCTCCAACTCTGGAAGCTTCAACGAACCAACAGAGAAAAAACACTTTACATGACCCAGCCATTTATGCCAGTCCCGAGGATCAAAATGCCTTTCAATTACTTTTCGGTCTTGTTGTTTGATAACTGATTAGCGTTTTTGGATTGCCCTTTTCTGGCCGCGTGGGCGCCTACCTTTTGGCCAGGGCTTCGTTCGTTTTTTGAGCATCTTGGACAATCACGGTTGATGACATCACTTAATCCACAACCATAACAAAAAACATTTCTATCTGCAGGACACTGTGAGTACCGATGACCTTGTTCTTTGCAATTCCAGCAGGACATAGTGGTATTTATAACATTCACATGAGCAGAAAAACCAGTCTTGCTAAGGTCAAGTTCCATTAGAGATACTTTAGAAGACATGGCCCGACCATGTGTGGAGAACTGAAAAGAATTCTCAAGCCTTTTGCATAACTCATTTAATTCAGCCATTGTGGTGAGATCATGAAGAGCAAGCGCCTGGACATAATCAGGGAATAAATTTTCTTGAACTATCTGAACCATTTCCTTCTCGGAAGGTGCCGCCTTCAGGCGACTAAACAAACCCTCCATGCAACTAGTAAAGATAGAAACAGATTCCTTTGAGTCCTGTTTCTTGGCCTTAATCTCCTCCAATAGATTGCGGTCATAATGATGTCTCAAAAAGGTCTCCTTCAGCTTTTCCACAAGGTAATCCCAATCAGAAAGACGATTCTTAATATGTTGGTTGTGCCACCAAGTCCATGCCCGCAACTCAAAAAGATCACCAGCCGAAGCAAAAACCTCTTCAGAAGTATAGTTTTTGGAAATACGAAGAGCTTCCACTCGCTCAAGAAAAGCCATAGGTGAACCCTCACCTGTAAATTTCTTAAGACCCCATTTATACACAGGTGTGGACCTACTAGGGATATTAAAACTTGATGAGGCGGGGTTTGCTTTACTGTCAAGATCACCTTCCAAAATAAGAAGTCGAAGCTTAAGATCATTTTGAATTTTCTCCTCATCATCACATGCAGTATTCATTCGGTCCTGGTCAAAAGTATAGGCATTTTTAATCTGAACAAAACTACGATTTGCATTTTCCTGAGACATAAGGCCTCTCAAAATTTTCCTTTTTTGCTTAACTGAACCACTGGAACTAACCCCACGAATCTGAATTTCATAATCCAGTTCGTGACTACGTAGCACATTAATCTGCAATGCCATATTGCACAACTCAAGGTATCAGGGTCCAAAATACAAAATAACTCAATTTATTTAACACTGGATGTGGTACAAAACCACTAACCTGCCTATCTATACAGGGTTACTGGTAATTCGATACATTCCTTTGGAGATGTGATAGGGGAGGAGGTAAGGAGTAAATTTAACCCTAATATGCATTATGCAAAACTCGATAGTTTTTGAGATATTTCAATTTTTCTTTTTTTCTCAAAAACGTAGACCTTAATGTCTTAAAAGCTAGTTATCAAAAAATGTATTGTACTTTATTAAAACTTTTCAACTGGATTACTTGCCCAACACTATGATCTTATGTTTGGAATGAAAAAGTCCGGAAACATTTGGATTATAGGAAAATTTTAAATAAAAAAGCGCGAAAAATATTTTTCAAAAATAAAGTATCACAATTTCTTATCGGTTATTTTTACAAAAATCATCAAGCAACATTTGTACAATTTTGTTTTAAACTTCCTTATTGCAATAGCTATCCAACAAGGTAAAAACGATACCAAAAACCCTTGATACGGTTTTTATTTTTATGTGAACAGTGAAAAACGTACTTGAAAATAGTTCTTAATTTTTTATTATTTTCATATTAATACTTACCTATTTGTTACAAATCTTGTTCAAAATGAGAGCCCCTATTTCGTATACATGCTCGGCAGCGTCTTCTTACTTCCGTCTTCGTTATCCTGGTTGTCAGGGTATTCCGAATGTGTTGGGCAGCGTCGGTTATCCTTTGTGTAAGGTCTTCTCGGGTATTCACTGGGGTTGCATAAACCATCTCTTTCATATGACCCCACACATAGAAATCAAGAGGTGTTAAGTCGGGGCTTCGCGCTGGCCAAAGTATTGGACCTGCCCTTCCAATCCAACGGTTAGGAAAACATTGATCCAGTAACTGCCGCACTGTCAGCCGATAATGTGCTGGACAACCGTCGTTCTGAAATATCATTCGCTCTCTGACGGTGAGAGGAACATCTTCTAAAAGCACCGGTAGGTCATGCCTTAAAAAATTTTCATACATTTCCCCGTTTAAATTGTCTTGAAAAAAATGTGGTCCTATTAAATAGCGGCCAATGAGTCCCATCCACACATTTACCGAAAACTTCCTTTGAAAACTAGTTTCCCTTATTAAACGGGGGTTTTCTTCGGCCCAATAATGTAAGTTGTGGAAATTTGATATGCCCTCGCGATTAAATTTTGACTCGTCCGTCCATAAAATGTCTGTTAAAAAATTTACATTTTCTGCATCTGAATTTATCACAAAGCGGCAGAATTCTACTCTTCTTCCAGGATCACCTTCCTCCAAGCCCTGAACAGGGGTGTAATGGTAAGGATGGCTTCCAACTCCGTGTATCGTTGACCAAACTTTCCATTGTGATGCTCCGGTTTGCCTCGGGACTGTAGTAGTTGAAGTGGTTGGGTCGTCCTCAAAATGCCTCAATATTTCTTCCTCATCCTCTGGTTGATATACGGGAGGAGCACCGGCGTCACCTCTTCTACGTTTCACGGATCCAGTTTCAGCGATAGTTCGGTATGGCCCAGCGAATACGCGGACATTTGGTATGCGGCGGTTAGGGAAGCGACGTTCGTATTCTCGGCGAGCCTCGGCAGCATTGCCGTCACAATATCCGTAGACAAACAAAATGTCTGCGTATTCTGCGTTGGTGTACGCAGCCATAGCACTCAAAACACGATAACAACAAAAACGGTGAAAAATAAACTCAAATTTCGCAACTACTTTGGATTACTGTCACTGTCAAATTGCATCGCAAATAATTAAATTGTTGTAGTAGATTCTTTATTGTTTCTCAAGCATAGCCTACTTGTATTTTCAAAAGACAAATGCCCTTTTATTTGGATAGCTATTGCAATAAGGAAGTTTTAAAAAAAATTGTACAAATGTTGCTTGATGATTTTTGTAAAAATAACCGATAAGAAATTGTGATACTTTATTTTTGAAAAATATTTTTCGCGCTTTTTTATTTAAAATTTTCCTATAATCCAAATGTTTCCGGACTTTTTTCATTCCAAACATAAGATCATAGTGTTGGGCAAGTAATCCAGTTGAAAAGTTTTAATAAAGTACAATACATTTTTTGATAACTAGCTTTTAAGACATTAAGGTCTACGTTTTTGAGAAAAAAAGAAAAATTGAAATATCTCAAAAACTATCGAGTTTTGCATAATGCATATTAGGGTTAAATTTACTCCTTACCTCCTCCCCTATCACATCTCCAAAGGAATGTATCGAATTACCAGTAACCCTGTATTTGACTGGATTGGATGCTATAATCAAAGCGTCCAACCAAAGATACCAGAAAAAGATGCTTCAATATTTAGCAACAAAAAAAAAAAATATAACTACAAGCCCCTTTCGTTCATTAAGTATGGGACATTATGCAACATTAATAAAGAATAATAATAATTTCAATAAACACCAAAAATATTCTGCCTGAATCTTTAAACCTTGTTCTCCGAACAAAACTCTCCAAAGTACTGCTTAAACAAAAATATGCCCCACGTTGGGCACCAATGTGTTATGATTAACTTACTAAATTAACATCTCAAGAGTCGGTATGAGCATGAGCTAGTATTTAATAAAATTACAGCACTCTAAAGGTGAGATCGAAAAACAAACAACTGACCTTATACAATCTATGAATTTAATTAGTTACAAAGAACAAAAAAAGTAACAAATTTTCTTTTAAGAAGAAACAGGATTTAACATTAATAATAATAAAAAAAAGTGAAAGGATGAACTCTAAAAGCCTATGAACTAAATTTCCGCACTACTTAGTGCAAACAAAAGGGAGGGTCGTTCCGATAATTTTGCTAGTTTGCTAATTATATATTACTGACCTCAATATGGCATGGTTTCTTCAAAAAGCATCAATTCAAAGGGGTGGCTGAAGAAAGGGGGTCACAATGTCAAAGGGGAAGCAGCCCTTAACAAGTGGTTCCTTGAGAGTGGTGGTTTCGTGGGCTTAATCAGGCGTCATAGGACGACAGAATACGAAAAACCCCGGCAAGGGCAACCGTCAAGAGCGTCTTGATCTGTGCCAAGTTCCGGTCTCCTAACCTCGGATGATGCTGCCGCTGCATCTTCCCTTTTATAGTAACCTCTCCGGTTTTCAGTCCGTTCCCAGCACTATATATTGAATACTCAGTCCTCATAGAAAACTCAACTTACCCTCAAACACGAGGTCGAAATCCACTCAACAAAATTCGAAAAACCTTCTTGCTCAAAATTCGACAGTAACAGCCAAAGTGCAAGACCGAAACGTACCGAGGTATCGCGCAGCAAGATCCCACCCACATGTCAAACTCGTCACTTATCAGCTGACGATCGATCACGCCGCCGACGGAAACCTTAGAGCATCCAAGCGAGCAGAATGAATAAAACCATGAGTCGAAAACTGCATCTGAAGTATGCACAATTGTGAAAATTATCGTAACAAGTTATTGAGATATTTTATCCAAACTTGGCACGTAAGCTACTGTGTATTGCCTTTATCACTATCCATGTCTAGAAACTTTTAAAGTCTACAGAGCAATATTTTTTTGGGACACATTTCAGACCTTGAAATTTTTTTGTGGTGCGTCACTGACTTACTTTAAAGAAGATGTTCAATTCCTTGTTCCATTTTGACCCTTTTTGGTCTTCGCTTGACTTTTGTTTTTGTCATCAACAGGATATCATATAATTACCAAAAATAAAAATCTAGTTTAATTAACACTAACACTCTGTATCATAGTAAGGAGATATTTGCTTACATATGTTTATTAAAACTCAAAAGTCTTATTTTGACGTTAAGAATATGCCCTTAAAATATTTACATCAAGTTTTGGAACACCCTGCAGATTTGGCGTACTCTCAAAGGCATAATTATTTTTTTTTTTATTTTAAATATGAAAGGAGAAAATTGGGACAGATAGGGTATTTACAATGGTTATAGACATTCAATGAATTTGTCACCCTGTAGGTATATAAAGTATAAAGTATATAATATAAAAGTAAATATTTTTGAAATCAGCTTTTCTGGCTCTCTGAGCTCTTGAATGGTAGAACATCATTGAGAAATACGTCAATAAAGTCGAAACGTCGGTACTTTTATGCAATATATTTATGTGTTTTTCCTGATTTCTATATCGTAGAAATAAAATTAGTGAAAATCTTATAAATCTTAAAATTAACCTTAAAAAAGTAAGCAAAAACAACAAAAATCTAAAGTTTTCCATAAACGATGTGAACACCAATAAACTGGAAAACGAACTGAACGACAGCCTCGACACAATGACAGTAACCAATAGCAATACGGTAAACGAAACCTGGAAAATATTTCGAGAACATATCATTAAAATAATGGAGGAGAGCTGCAGCAAACAGCACCAAACCAAAAAAACAACGATGGATTACTGAAGAGATCCTGGAACTCATGGAAGAAGGACGAAAATGCAAAAACAACACAGAGGAATATAAGAACAAACAAAAGGAAATAAAGAACAAAATCAAGAATGCAAAAGAACAGTGGATGGCGCATAGTGGCAAGGAAATGGAAGAAGTGGAGAGAAGACATGATACCTTTAACATGTACAAAAATGTCAGAGAGGTAGCTGGTCTGTTTAACAAAAGATCCCCTAGTCTCTTGGTGGACAACCCAGGCAAAACCATTATAGACGAGGAAGAAGTTCTTAATGCATGAAGCCAATACATATATGACATGCTCAAAGACAATAGACCGAACACGATGACTGTTATAGACGACAACGAAGGACCTGAAATCTTAAAATCTGAAGTCCTATTTAATATAAAATCTGCCAAAACAAAAAAAGCAACGGGACCTGATGACATCCCAGTAGAACTCCTCCTAATTATCAACGAGAAAAACATTGATATCTTAGTTAAACATTTTAATGATGTATACAACACGGGAAATAAACTAGAAGAATGGCTGAAATCTGTATTCATAATAATTCCCAAAAAAGCAGGAGGTGCAAGGATCACAGGCTAATAAACCTGAGTAACACACTAAAGGTGTTCCTTAACATTATACACGCTCGAATAAGAAACAAATGTGAAAGTGATTTAGACGAGATGCTTACAAGTTCGGCTTTAGAAATGCCCTTGGTACCAGAGAAGCAATCTTTGCTCTGAATGTTCTTCTCCAAAAATGTCGAGGCCAACGTAAGAATGTTTTCGTGTGTTTTATTGATTATGAAAAGGCCCTCGACAGAGTGCAACACGAAAAGCTCATAAATATATTGAGAGATACTGGTGTTGATGGGAAAGATTTACAAATAATTAAGAACCTATACTGGCGACAGAAAGCAGTCGTTCGAGTCAATGGAAGATTTACAGATGAACATCAAATCCAACGAGGCGTTCGACGGGGATATGTCCTGTCTCCACTGTTGTTCAACCTATATTCTGACAAAATCTTCAAAGAGGCTTTATATGAAAAAGAATTCGGGGTCAAAATCAACGGCGAGCTGATTAACACGATTCGCTATGCTAACGATACCGTAGTATTTTATGTGATGATTTTCAGGGTCTCCAAAGTCTCATAAATTCTGTTAGTGCAGTGGGACAGGAAATGGGACCGAATACATTTTGCTAAGACAAAGTTTATGGTCTTTAGCCGTCAGCCATACCTCAACGCGTTACTACAGATAAATGGACAGAACGTTGAGAGAGTATCCAATTTTAAATAACTTTGATGCTACATCACCGAGCAACTCGACCCAAATAGGGAAATTAGACGTAGGATTGAAACAGCCCGTACAACGTTCCGGAAATATACGATCACCGTGTTGTAATCACAGCCTGAACCTAAAGCTGAGACAAAGAATGATTAAATGTTACATTTGGTCTCTGCTGTTGTAGGGAGTTGAAGTCTGGACACTAAAATCTGCCACAATCAACCGCCTAGAAGCATTTGAAATGTGGTTACATAGACGGATGCTAAGAATACCATGGGTGGTTTTGCAAAGAAATGAAGCAGTCTTAGACAGGGCAAACACATTTCGTGAGCTTTTGACAACAGTTAAATGCCAAAAACTGGCATACCTGAGTCATGTTCTCAGAGGAAATCGCTACCGGATCCTACAGCTTATAATAAAGGACAAAATAGAAGGCTGCAGGGGCGTAGGAAGAAAACAAATCTCCTGGTTAAAGAACATCCGGGAATGGACAGGCATATACCATATTCACTTATTTTTGGCATCTCGTTACCTTTGAAACCTTCATTTTTTTATACGTATCTCTTTTCCGCACATGATGAGAAGATACCATAAAAATGTCAGTCAGATTTCCAACGCCTACTTGACGGCAATAATAAGTGAATGGTTTATACATAGCGTCGAACAATTGTTTAGAGTGGCCGAAGACAGGGATCAGCTCGCCATCGAGATTGCCAAGGTCAGGGGGACCTGACATGGCACAATAAGAAGACGAAAAAATCTTATTTGAACTAGTAGGAAAAGTATAATTATTTTGTATTACTGGCATTCTTTTAAAGCCTTCAAACACATGTTACTTACACTTTATAGTACTTTTCTTCTAATATGGCTACGTGTAACTCTACTATACCGCATGACGAACGAATTTATATGCTTTTTTCTAATTTTGACATATAAGAAAAGTTAAATCTTTCGTAACTGGTGACGAAAAGTTCGTTTCACCACCAGTTGCAGGTTTCGGTTGTGTGCACACCGTTGCCATAACAGTTTATGGTATTAAGTAGATACAAAGTGGTTTAAAAGTAAATATTGAAGTTTAATAATAATAACTCTCTCTCTAATTAGTAGTAGGTATCTGTAGTCAAAATTAGAAAAAATTTTGTATGAAACACGTGACGAAAAGCCGTTTTTGTGTATTTTAAACACAACAAACATTCGTTACATAAAATCGGATTTTTCGTAACTGGTTACATAAATAGCTATTTTCTAATTTTGACATATAAAGTGGCACTTTTCAATACTGATGACAGTTACGTAACGTCCTACTTTTCGTAACTAGTTACGAAAAGTAAAATCTTTCATAACTGGTGATAAAAAGTTTGTTTCACCACCAGTTGCAGGTTTCGGTTGTGGCACACCGTTGCTACAGTTTTAAGGTATTAAGTAGATACAAAGTGGTTTAAAAATAAATATTGAAGTTTAATAATAATAACTCTCTCTCTCTCTCTAAGTAGGTATTTGTAGTCAAAATTAGAAAAAATCTTGTATGAAACACGTGACGAAAAGCCTTTTTTGTGTATCTCATTCAAATTGCGGGAACTCGCTGCGCTCGTCCCGCAAACATTCATTCGTTACACAAAATCGGACTTTTCGTAACTGGTTACATAAATAGCTATTTTTCTGATTTCTAAACAGTAGAAACAAAATTAGTAACAATCTTGTATAAAACTCGTAGGGAAATTACAATTATTTTGTATTACTGGCATTCTTTTGAACCCTTCAAAAAACCTGTTACTTACAAACTATAGTACTTTTCTTGTAACCTGGCTACCTATAACTCCACTATACCGCACAACGAAGGAGTTTATATGTTTTTTTTCTGAATTCTAAATAGTAAAAATAAAATTAGTAAAAATATTCTATAATAACTTGTATGGAAATTACAAGTATTTTGTATTACTAGCATTCTTTTAAAGCCTTCAAAAACCCGTTACTTACACATTATGTTACTTTTCTTGTAACATGGCTTCGCATAACTCTACTATACCGCACGACGAACGAGTTTATATGTCTTTTTTTTTTTTTCTAAATCGTAATAATAATATTAGTAAAAATCGTGTATAATAACTCGTAGGAAAATTACAATGATTTTGTATTATTGACATTCTTTAAAGTCTTCCAAAAACCTGTTACTTACACATTATAGTACTTTTCTTGTAACATGGCTACGTATAATTCTACTATACCGTACGTCGTGCGAGTTTATATTGTTACGATCGCAGCAACGCCGCATGGGAGGCGGGGCAACGCATGGGAGCGTGTTGGTTGGTGGAGCTTCGCGACCTATCCGCGCTGCGTCATGGCTGACACGAGTGATTTATTGCTCGTCTGGCTTAATCTAGAAGGCAGTTGTTTACAACCGTTTTTTTTTTATATGAGATTATTCAAGAATTCTTATAAAGAACTTTCTAGGTTTTTCTGTAATTTTAGGATTGTATATAAAAGGCGCATAGAGCGCCCGAGTAATAGTCTTATTTTAAGCGAGCTATAAGTAAGCTAAAGTTACGAAGCGATAATAGAAGGCTATAAAGTGTTAAGTAGTGAGTTATTTACTAGTCGAATAGTACTTGAGTGTATTTGTGGAATAAATAAATGGTGTTTTCGTGTTAAATCGTTGCACTGGAATTATCGAACCCTAGTTCGCAACAATTGGTGTCAGAAGTGCGATTCCAGTGGGAATTTGAGGACTAATATTGCTGAACTGTAAGTGAGTGCTTTATTGCCGGACATTACGTGTTTATGCCAGTGACTAGAAGCCAGCATCAAGCGATGGAGGATCAATTTGCCACCCTGCTCTCGCTTATGCAAGAACAGAAGGAAGAGCAAAAAAAACATTATCTTGAACAGGAAAGACGTTATAAGGAACAAAAAGAGGAACAAGAAAAACGTGATCAAGTACAGGAGCGACCTTATCAACAACAGAAGGAAGAACAGGAACGGTTCAAAGAAGAATTAGTGACCCATCTCGCAGCTAGGGAGCAACAGTTGGAAGAAAGAATAATGCAATCCGTTAACGAATCCGTTAACGGCGTTAACGAAGGACTAGAAGCTGTCAACCAGAGGGTTCTCGAGCTAGAAAAGAAATTCCGGGAACAACTTGAGGACGACAACGTGTCTACAGAGAGTTTTAGCACAGCCAACGCTAAAATTAAGCCTCCCGATTATGACGGTACTACGGCCTGGGAAATTTATGAAACCCAATTTGAGGCAGCTGCGAAAGCTAATGGCTGGTCCGAGCCCCAAAAAGCTACATCACTAGTGGTAGCACTTCGTGGAAAAGCAGCTGAATTACTCCAATCTCTGTCGGCAGCGGATCAAAGTAATTATGCCGTTTTAGTACACACTCTGCAACTACGATTTGGAAATGAGCACAAAGAAACCGTGTTCCAGGCCCAGCTGAGGATGAGACAGCAAAAGTCAGGTGAATCCTTACAAGAATTTGAGGCGGACATAGACAGACTCATTCACCTGGCATATCCATCGGCCCCTGAATGTTTTCAAACGCAATTTGCCGCCGAAAGGTTCATTGAGGGAGTTCGCGATAGTGACATGAGATACCACTTACGTCTTGTAAGGCCCAATAATATCAGCGAGGCACTAGTTCGGGCCCTGGAATTCGAGGCGTCACGAGTGTCATCTAATTCATCGCCACGCGTACGAATGGCAACTTGCGGTGAAGAGGAGAATACGTCTATGGCTGAATCTATGGCCAGTTTACATAAAGCGATGAAAGATATGGCAGTCAGTATGCAAGCTCTGTTAGAAAGAACTCCCCGATCAATAGGCAATCGGGGCATAAAATGTTTTAACTGCGGTAAACTGGGTCACGTCAAGAGTAACTGCCGTAATAGGGCAAGAAGTCCTTCGCCGTTGTTTAGAAGACCGAGCGGCAACCAAGACCGCCCTAGAATTCAGGAAAGTCCAATTCCTGTCAATGTAAGGGGGCAATTGACCGAAGACGTTAAGACCCCCAGGATCAGTCAAGTCAATCAATCAAGTCAAGCCAATAATTTGGGTGGCAAAAGTGTTACAGAGACCGGACGCATTAAAGGACAGAAGGTCCAAACTGAACATCGACCAGGAAGGTCTCACGAAAATGCCGATGCATTGTCTAGACGGCCATGTAAAGAAGATAGTCAGCATTGTCGAAGAACTCAGCAGCGTGAGGGACATCCTTCTGTAAGGAGAACGTCGGTGGAAATAAACGATGGCTGGACCACACAGACCTTTCGAGAAGAACAAATGAATGATCCAGATATTGGACCCATCCTCTCTGCAAAGACTGACGACAAGAGACCAGAATGGCAAGAAATTGCTGGTAAAAGTCCAAACCTGAAGGCGCTATGGGCCCAGTGGCACTCTCTTAAAATAGAAAATGGATTACTGAAGAGAGCGTGGGAGAGTCCGGATGGCAAGACCGTAGTCAGTCAGTTGGTTGTTCCTGGTAGCAGAAAATCGGACGTACTACAGGAAATGCACGACGGAACCAGTGGAGGTCATTTTGGGGTCAATAAAACCTTGGCCAAAATTAAAGAGCGGTTCTACTGGGTGAATTATCATGAAGACGTCGAATCTTGGTGCCGCAAGTGCGAAGTTTGTTGTGCCACAAAAGGACCTCGAACAAGATCACGGGGCCGAATGGTGCAGTACACTGTAGGTGCTCCCTTTGAGAGGGTAGCAATTGATGTTGCGTTACCATTTCCTCAGACTGAGTCGGGCAATAAATACATCTTGGTCGCCATGGATTACTTCACTAAATGGCCTGAAGCATACGCCCTGCCTAATCAAGAAGCAACGACTGTGGCAACGGTGTTAGTAAATGAAATGTTCTGCAGATTTGGAGTCCCTCTCGAACTTCATTCTGATCAGGGCCGAAATTTTGAATCGGCTGTTTTCCAGAAGGTCATGGAACTTCTCGGAATTCGCAAGACCAGGACAACTCCTTTGCATCCACAGTCGGATGGGATGGTAGAGAGATTTAATCGGAACATGGAACATTACCTGTCTAAAATGGTGGCAGATCATCAGCGTGATTGGGACCAACATCTACCTCTCATGTTGATGGCATACCGAGGCTCTACGCATGAAGCCACTGGTTATACTCCGGCGAAAGTGATGTTCGGAAGGGAAATGAGGCTTCCTGCAGATTTGATGTACGGAGCACCAGAAAAAGACTCACTCAACTCTGAGAATTTTGTGGAGCAGCTTAAGGAGAGGCTGGACAATGTTCATGAACAAGTCAGGAATAAACTGCGGATATCCAGTGATCGAGCCAAAGCAAGATATGACTTACTAGCTAACTCCCGCGGCTTCCAGGATGATGATTTGGTGTGGTTAGACAATCCGAGGCGAAAGGTGGGGAAGTCGCCCAAACTTAGCCAAAATTGGGAAGGACCTTATACAATTATAAAGAAGATTAATGATGTGGTGTATAGGATCCAGCGGACCCCTAGGTCAAAGATGAAGGTCGTTCATTTGGATCGATTAGCACGATACCATGGAACTCTATCTGTTCGGGACGAACAGACTTAGGAGGAGGGCAATGTTACGATCGCAGCAACGCCGCATGGGAGGCGGGGCAACGCATGGGAGCGTGTTGGTTGGTGGAGCTTCGCGACCTATCCGCGCTGCGTCATGGCTGACACGAGTGATTTATTGCTCGTCTGGCTTAATCTAGAAGGCAGTTGTTTACAACCGTTTTTTTTTTATATGAGATTATTCAAGAATTCTTATAAAGAACTTTCTAGGTTTTTCTGTAATTTTAGGATTGTATATAAATGGCGCATAGAGCGCCCGAGTAATAGTCTTATTTTAAGCGAGCTATAAGTAAGCTAAAGTTACGAAGCGATAATAGAAGGCTATAAAGTGTTAAGTAGTGAGTTATTTACTAGTCGAATAGTACTTGAGTGTATTTGTGGAATAAATAAATAGTGTTTTCGTGTTAAATCGTTGCACTTTAATTATCGAACCCTAGTTCGCAACAATATGTTTTATCTGATTTCTAAATCGTAGAAATAAAATTAGTAAATATCTTGTATAATAACTCCTAGGGAAATTACAAATATTTTGTATTACTGGCCTTCTTTTAAAGCCTTCAAAAACCTGTTACTTACACATTACAGTATTTTTTCTTGGAACATGGTTACATATAACTCAACTATATCGCACTACGAGCGAGCTTATATGTTTTATATGATTTCTAAATCGTAGAAATAAAATTAGTAAAAATCCTGTATAATATTTCGTAGGAAAATTACAATTATTTTGTATTACTGGCATTCTTTTAAAGCCTTCAAGAACCTGTTACTTACACATTATAGTACTTTTCTTGTAACATGGTTACACATAACTCTACTATATCGCACTAAGAGCGAGCTTATATGTTTTATCTGATTTCTAAATCGTAGAAATAAAATTAGTAAAAATTTTGTATAATATTTCGTAGGGAAAATTATTTTGTATTACTGGCATCCTTTTGAAGCCTTCAAAAACCTGTTACTGAGGACTGATTTTCATGCATCCGTTAGTCCGATGAAAAACGTCCGAAAAATTATTTTGACAAAGTTTCAACCAATCACAAGTTTGTATTTAATCAAATTTGGACACATCGGACGTTTTTTATTGGAGTGACGGATAAATGAAAATCAGTCCTTACACATTATAGTATAGTCTGAATAATCATCTTGTGGAATTACGTCATAAATCGTGACGTGTCCTGTACATGACAGCACGTCGTAAATAAGATTTCTTTTACCTCTAAAATTTACCTACTATTTACCTTTAATTGCAACTTTATTTTTGGGTTATGTTTTTGTAAAGGATAATTTACATTCGTCGCATGTTTAAGCTGGAGCTTCAGCGTGTTTGAAGAAAAACTTTGATTGAAAACAAGTTTTTTTTTCATAAAAAAAGAAGAACATTTGCCTTTTGTGCTAACTATTAATTAATTTAAAGCTAGAATATTACTAAGCAATAAGTTTGAGAAATGTATTTAGATCAATTTACGTCCTCTGATCAGTAACAAAAATGTGTATTCCAAAATCCTCAATGTTTAGATATATTAGATCTTGTTTGGTTTAATAATGTTTAATAAATACGTTCACAATAATTAAGGCTTTGCAGACCACAAAGTAATAAATTATTATTCTCTAGAATATGGAATGTTTAGGGTAGCTAAGCGTTTAGAGTGCCCTTATTCCTGTAAGCTTACTTGTTAATTTTTCTTACCAAAGAAACTTGCAGAGGCTTCAAAAAACCAAGTTAAATTATGGAATAATTCTAAAAGTTATGCATCAGTTCTTTATTTAGGAAGGATTTAATTTTTTTAAGGTGATCTATGCAATAAATAACAGCAAAAACCTAAATTACGTAACTTGTGTGCACATTCCACACACACAAAAGCCGTTGTTCAATGGAATTACTTTTTGACGTTTGGTTCACGTCTGCGGAGGACATTAATAAAGGCGATGAGGAAATGTACAAAGTTATCTCCCTTGCGTCTCGAAGTTGACTGATTCAATCCATCATTAAACGCTGTGTCATATTTATACTCTCACCGACAAGCTGGAGTGGAGGAGCCGGGTCTCATCCAGAATGGTGCATTCTGTAGGATGGCTCAACTTGGCTGATGGATCTACCGAAGGCGCAGATATTGTTGGTGAAAAAAAAATACTTGTTTTGATTGATGAATGTAGCATGCAGTTTCACTCGCCATTCAACCATTCTCCAACCAATAGCATCCATGCGGGTCGATCAGATACGTCATTTTCGATGCGCAGTAATTAAAGGCGCTTTACATTATCTCTTATGAACAAAATCAATACTTTAGTTCTCTACTATCCTACACACGTGGGTAATTAGGTATTCAGGGCCACAATTTCTCTTTCTTCTCTTTCCTATTGAAGTTATTCTCGTGCTTGAATATCTCAATGGCTTCTCTGATTAGTTTAGGAATGCAGCTGTTAATATAAAATTATATCCACCTCGTTAAAAAAAAATCATGCCTTTAGAAAGAGAGCTTGCTTTGCTACTGCTGACTTTTGTGTTTGTCCCAGTATGCAGATTTTTTTGAGTTCCCTTATTCTCTAATCCATCGAACCTTGTAAATTCCGGGTACTGAAAAATTATCCTTCAGGTCTTTGGTGGATCTCAGGCTCCGTTGTTTTGTGCAAGTCGGTTTACAAACAGATAGTATCCATGTCTATGTAGAGAAGAGTATTTTGTTATACATTTGTAGACTACTCCAATAACTTTTTCATCATCATTTTCCGTTGTTTCTTCTGGCGATCCAGATTTCTTGTCGGAACTGTCCTCTCGAATTCCTGCTTGCTGTGTCCGTTCCAACCAAAGCTCATTTCAATTTTTTTTTCAGCTCATAAATTCTCTTGCCCCTCAAAGTTAGTGTTTGGGGTTCGTGGATTATGCTATCGAAGGACCTTTATGTCGTGATCGTGTTTGATGCTAATGAAATGATTTCACTGATAACGATTAAATTATTAGCTTTATTCGCTATAAAAAAACGATTTAATTGACGAGCTAGACATTTACGTGTGACAACTAGCAACCGAATCACTTTGACGTTTTCCGTCATCTCTAGGTTACAATATTGCCGCACTTAACTCGCAACATGCCGCCCGCGTTTAAAAGTTTGTCTTTTCAAAAAAGAAAAACCGAAGATATATTGTCAATGTAAAAGAAAACAAAGAGAACATTATCTTTCTGTGTCCACTGGTAACACGCACACTCTGGCAACAGATCTCTTGGTTACATTTCCATTGGATAAACGGAAGGAAACCACGCGTACAACTTGATCCGCACCAGGATGAACTTCGACGATTCTTGCCATAGGCCATCGTAGAGGAGGTTGGTTATCTTCAATAAGCACGACCAATGCTCCTAGCTTCAGGTTTTCTTGAGCGTTGCTTTTCCATTTGGAGCGTCCTTAAAGACTGCTTAAATATTCTCTGGACCATCGGTCCCAGAACTGCTGATGTAGTTGCTGTAGCCGTTGGTATAACGACAATCGTTCATCTTTCATTTTATTTTTGTAAAATCTACTTCAGGAGTACTTGCTAGAGACTCGCCAATCAGGAAGTGGGATGGGGTTAAAGGATCGTAGTCATTAATACCTTCAGCAATTGGAGTTAAAGGTCTAGAATTTAGACATGACTCGATCTGAACCAATAATGTGTACATATTTGAAAAATCAAGAGAAGAATTACCCAACACTCGCTTCAGGTGAAACTTCGTACTTTTCACCGCCCCCTCCCATAGGCCACCCATATGCGCTGAACGAGCTGGTATGAAACTCCAGTCAATTTTGTCGTTGGCCAAAAATGTGGATACAATTTCATTGTGTCTTTTGCTATTTATTAAATTATTCAACTCGAGAAAATAGTTATTCGTGCCAACAAAATTTAGCCCGTTGTCTGAATAAAGATGGCTAATTTACCTCGTCTAGCACAAAATCTCTTTAATGCATTCAAGAACTCATCAGTGGTGAGGTTAGCTAAAAACTCAATATGAATCGCACGAGTTGCAAAACAAACACATATGCAAATATAAGTTTTTACCATTTTACTTTTACGTAAAGTACCGTCCTTAACATAGATTGGACCCGCGTAGTCTACACCGCTGTTGGCAAATGGCCTACTGGGATTAACACGAGGACTTGGTAAAGAGCCCATAAGAAATTTTGATGGTTTTGGTTGGGCTCTATAACAAATAACGCACGTTTTTATGATTCTTTTTACTGCGTTTCTTTCTCTAACAGGCCAAAACTGTAGCCGAATAATAGACAACAACGTTTGACTACCAGCGTGCAAATGTCTTAAGTGTTCATCTAGAATGATTAAATCGGTTAGTTTATGTTTACTGGGCAGAATAATTTGATGTCTCTGATTGTAACTTGATTTTGCGTTTGAAAGCCTGCCACCTACACGTAAAACTCCCTCAGAATCTAGAAAAAGATTTCAACTCACAATCGAGCTGTTACGTTTAACACATTTAGAATTTTTCAAATCTGTAATTTCTTTACTAAATAATTTACTCTGTGCTAAACGAATCAATAAAATAGATGCTTCATTTAGCTCTTGTACTGTTAAACCGTTTTTTAGGACAGGTATCTTTTTTAGGGTTCGATTTTTAAACCTACAAATATATCCTACAAACTTTTTTAATTTAAAATATGTTGAGTATCTCTCAAAGATGTTGAAACCGTGCTTAGTAGTATCATCTATTGTTATGTCACAAATATTGTATAAACTTACAGTTTTCGATTTGATTTCTGGTAATTCGTCGACTTCTGGTAAAGGAGCTTCATTTTCGTGATTATTTATTTGAATTTCCTTATATAAGAATTCTGGGCCGTGAAACCAAACATGACTCTCATACAGAGCTCGAGGACCCAGACCTCTTGAGATAATATCAGCCGCGTTTTCATGACTTCTCACATGCTTCCAGTCACTCAATTCTGTCATTTCCGATATTTTTGCTACCCTGTTTGCAACAAACGTTTTTAATTTGCATGGTTCAATATTTAGCCAAGCTAATACTATTGCGGAATCAGTAAAGTAAGTTATTTTTGATATGTTAATATTAAGTATGTGCCTAACTTTATGAACTAGCTGTGCTAGCAGGTGTGCTGCTAGCAACTCCAAACGTGGCAATGTTTGTTTCTGAATTGGAGCAACTTTAGATTTTGCTGTGAGTAATCTAATTCGTCTATCACCATTTGTATTGGTCGATGACAAATATATACAGGCTCAGTATGCCTTTTCAGAGCTATCACAGAATCCGAATAATTCAACTTGACTTGCTTCTGAAAAAACAACGTGACGATTTAAACTAATTTTATTTAAATAATCCAATTCGTTTATAAAAGATAAAAATCTGTGGTTTTGAATTTCTGGTATCTCGTAATCCCAATCAATTTTCGACTGCCATAACTCTTGCATAAGTAATTTAACTGTAACGATTGCTGGTCCTACTAAACCTAAAGGATCGAAGATTTTTGAAATAAGAGACAAGACTGTACGTTTTGTAATATTTTTTGGAATGTTTGCTTCTATTGAGTATCTTAAGACGTCATGATTAGCATCCCAAATTATACCTAGTGTCTTCAATTCTTTTTTATCATGATACACAATTAATTTATCGTCTTTTTTATTAGGGCTATTTTGTGATATATAATCTAAAATTGACTTTTGATTAGAAGACCACTTTCTAGGTTCAAATTTGGCTTGAGACATAATTTCTGTTAACTCGTGAAATATTTTTATAGCTTCATTTTCAGAATCCACACTCACCAGTAAATCATCCATATAAAATGAGGTTTCAATTAAAGCCGCGGTGTGAGGATACTTTTCACGATTTATAAGAGCCAATTCTTTCAAGCATCTAGTGGTTTGAAAAGGAGCACTTGCACTTCCGTACGTAACTGTTTTTAATTGATATACCTTGATAGGTTCGTCTTTATTGTCACGCCATAAAATTTGTTGAAACCTCCTTTCATCTGGATTCATTGATAGGTTTCTATATATCATTTTAATGTCGGCGCTAATAACGTAAGGTCTCAACCTTAATCGTAGAAGTATGGAGAAAAGGTCTGCTTGAATTGTTGGACCTACGAGAATTAAATTGTTAAATGAAACGCCTGTGCTAGTTTTAGCGCTCGCGTCAAACACTACTCTGCATTTTGTGGTGATAGAGTCACTGACAACGGCTGTGTGAGGCAAAAAATATTAATCATTACTCACAGAATTGTCGTGGTCTAAAGCAGTTTTTACTTGTATGTGCCCCAACATCTCATATTCGTCCATAAATTCCCTATATTGCTCTCCAAGCGTGTGATCCTTCTCAAATCTCCTCTCTAAACTGTTGAATCGTTTCAAAGCACCTAACTTTGAATCACCTAATTTATTTTCGAAATTTTCAACAAAGGGATATTGCACAACAAATCTCCCATCTGCCTCGCGAGTTGTAGTTGCTTTAGTAGTGTAGCTTCGCAAATTTGTTCTTCCGTTGATAAAAAAGATTTCAATTGTCCAAAATTTGTTCAATGTGTCGTTTAAGTCCTTATTTGTTACCTGGGTAGACAAATTACAAATTGAAGTAGTATGGTTATCATTAAGTGTCAGTTTACCTCCAAAAACCCAACCCAATTTTGTTTCCTTCAAAATCGGCATTCCTTCCCCCAACGATATGTGACCTTCTTTTTGCAAATCATACAAAATGCCTACCCCAAGCAACAAATCAATTTGTTTTGGAGTATTAAACATGTCATCTGCTAAACGGATATGCGCGGGGTATTTTACTTCACTTTTATCGAAATAGAACAAAGGTAATTTCTGTGTAATTGTTGGTAATATTAAGAATGATAAATTTGTCTGAAACTGTTCAATTCGCGATTTTATGTCGGTGAAAACTCTTCGAGATATATATTAGTTGTAGTTTGACTGACACCGGATAAAGGTATATTAACTTTTTTGCAGTCAAGTTTTTTACATAATAATTCTGTCATCAAATTCGAATTGGCTGCCGGAGTCCAGAAGTGCGTTACATTTATGCCATTTTCCGTGGCAATCAGCAATAAGCAAACTGACTGTTGACAGCAATACTTGGTCGCCATGATTATTAGAACATACAACTTCCAACTCATCACTTTTTGAATCCGATTCTAATATGTTTTCTGGAAAAGTACGAACGATTTTCTGATTTATTGCAGACATACTATGTTCCATTGGTTGCTCAGAATGGTACTTCTTCTTGAAGTGCCTTCTCCATTCAATGAAGATCGGCAACAATTCTGGCAAATTCGGCTCTGTCCTGGGCTCTTCTCAGCAGAGAGTTTGAGTCTAAGCCTGTCCAATCCCTTATGTTTTTCAGCCAAGAGCACTGTCTACGTCCAGGCCACGCTTTCCCTCAATCTTGCCCTCCATAATCAGTTGTAGGAATCTGTATTTGTCCTGTCTCATGACATGGCGTGCTTCGCTTTTTTATGGTCTCGAGGATTGTTCGGTCTTTGTTCATCCTATGTAAGACCTCTTGATTAGTGGTACGGTCGGTCCATGGAATACGCAGCATTCTGCGGTACACCCACATCTCAAATGCTTCCAGTTTATTAATGCCGCTGACTTTCAGCGTCCAGGCCTCGACTCCATACAGTAACGTGGAATACACATAACATCTAACGAAGTTAAATCTTATGTTTAAGTTGAGTGTTCTGTCCGTTAATAGGTTCCGCATCTTAATAAAGTTAGTTCTCGCTTGCTCTATGCGGGATCTTATTTATATCTCAGGTTCCAGGTCCTCGCTGATCCAACTTCCCAGATATTTGAATTTAGTGACCTGCTCTATAGGTGTTCTGTATATATTTATGTTGGGATGGTTGTTTGGGCTGCGGCTTATTTGCATGATCTTCGTTTTTGAGATATTATTCTTCAGTCCCATTTCGTCCCCGGAAACCGATATGCTGTTGATTAGGCGTTGCAGTCCTTCAGGACTGTCCGCAATTATCACTGTATCGTCAGCATATCTTAGATTGTTTATGAGTTTCCCATTGAATTTCAGACCGTCCACCGCCTCATCCAGAGCGTTTTGGAAAATGATTTCTGAATACATATTGCATGGGGCTAAGTACGCACCCTTGTCTGACTCCACACCTTAGGGGTACAGTGCTTGTTTCGGTGTTTTCCAGTTTAACAGATGCTATTTGCTGTTCATAGAGATTCTGTACGATCTTTACATCCTGGGTATCGACACCCTTTCTTTCCAGTAGTTCCAATAATTTGGTGTGACCTATACAGTCAAAGGCCCTTGTGTAATCTATAAAGCACAGGTACACTTCCTTTCGCTGGTCTCTGCATTTTTGTAGTAGGACAGAGAGTGCAAACAAGGCCTCTCTGGTACCCATTCCTTCGCGGAAACCCATTTGCACTTCGCTTACATCCTGTTCGCATTTTGCACGTATGCGCCTATGGATGATTTTCAAGAACACCTTTAACACCTGGCTCATCAGGCTGATCAATCGGAATTCTGCACACTTTCGTGCTCCGGGTTTTTTAGGAATAGGTATGAAGATTGATTTCAGCCAATCTCGGGGGATGTATCCCGATTTATAGACATCGTTAAAAAGTTGAACCAGGATGTGTATGTTTTCCTCTCCTATAAGTTTTAGGATCTCTGGGCAAATGTCATCTGGGCCTGCTGCTTTCTTAGGTTTTATCTCTCTTAGTGCTTTTTGGACCTCCGATTGAAGTATTTCCGGTGTCGGCTCCGTCGGATCTTGACTGTGAAAAGGAGAGATATTGCTTTCAAATGTATTTGCCACATATTCTGCCCATACCTTTTTAAGTTCGCCATCATCTGTGATTATTTTGTTGTCCTGGTTAACTATATGGGACAAGGCTGGGTATTTTCGACTACTTGTAATGTCCTTGACCTTCCTATGTAAATTGAAGAGGTCGTGTTTTTTGTATAGTTCTTCTACTTCTTGGCACCTTTCTTCCATCCACTTTTCCTTGGCTTCTCTGATTTTTCTTCTGATATGTTTTTGGGTTTTCCTATATTTTTCTGCGCTCGTGTTCTTGAAGCTACGTCTCTGTTCCATCAGCATGAGTATTTCTTGGGTCATCCATTCCTTATGTTGTTTCGTTCTGTTTAATGTTACTAGCGGCTTTTGCGTGTCTAATATAGCTTTCTTGAATGAATTCCAGGTGTCCTCGATCCTGTCAGGGCTCTCGGTATCAGGAATCATTTCGTTCTTTTGTATAACCTTTTTGAGCTCATTGTTGAGTTTGTCAGTGATTGTTTGACGTTCGGGTTCATTCTGTAGTAGTGCTACGTTTGGTTTGTTGGACTGCGTTCTTTTAAGTTTCTTAAGTCTAATACGAAACTGTGCCACTACGGGAATATGGTCTGACTCGGCATCTGCTCCTGGATATGTCCTAACACCAAGCACTCCATTTCTATATCTTTTTGGAACCAGTATAGAATCAATTTGATTCCTGACAGGATGCTCTGTGGTGTCCTGTGGGGATTTCCATGTGTAGAGGCGACGTACAGGTAGCTTAAACCATGTGTTGGAAACCATCAGTTTTTCTTCTTGGCAGAACTGGACCAGGGTATCGCCTCTTTCGTTTCTAATTCCCAGATCGTATTCACCTACGGTATCCCCACTTTTTCCTCTACCTATCTTGGCATTGAAATCCCCGAGGATAAGGGTGATGTCATCTTTATTTGTGGTGGCTATTAATTGTTTGACTTCTGTATACCATGCCTCCAACTTTGTCTGTGGTTTGTCGGCTGTTGGGGCATATGTTTGAATGATGTTTAGGTTTTTAGGTGTGGCCCTTAGTTGTATCATCATTGCTCTATCAGAGAGTGGTATGAAGTTAATGATAGAACCGCTGGTGTCCAGGTCCACCATAATGCCTACTCCGTTATAGTGGTGGGTGTCTTCGTTTCCGGAATAAAACAACACTGCGTTCTTCAGTCTGATTTTTCCACGACCGGGCCATCTTGTCTCACTTATTCCCAAGATGTTCACTCCCAGTCATTTCCTGCTCTATATTATGGGTTTTCCCTGGCATATACATGCTGTTAACATTCCAAGTGCCAAGTCGAAGTGCTTCTTTAAGTTCCGTCTTTACTACATTAGTGTTTTTCAACGTGGGGATTCTTCGCACCCCTTGACCATCTAAGGTATGCCACGGACTAGGGGCCATTTGATTATCTTGTGTTGCCAGTATTGTTTGTCTTGGAAAATCCCTAAGGATCCTTAATGCAGTGGTTTCACGTTGCTTTCTGCATCTTCATGCCGTTGAACTTGTAGCAGTTTCATCCGCCTTTAGGGAGAATTTCTTCTTCCAAGAGCAAGAAGGTGCCCTATCTCTTGTCAGCTCCTCCACCCGCAGCTGTTGGCCGACAAGAGGGGATTACTTATACCGGTAACCACTCGGTCGACAGTGCCTCGTCAGTTTTTCTAGCAGGGTGCACCACGTGCAGGTGAGGTTGTCTTTTGGGTCAGCTACATATAGTTTGTGCTGTCACCCCTTACACCCCTCAGAGTGGTTAAAACTGTCAAAAGGGCTATTGTCACTTTGTATTGTGGGTTTAAAAGTTACGTGTGCCGAAGAGCTTGTATTGCTACTGTTACTGTCGGCAGCGTTCTGTTCCGAATTTCGATTTTCATGCAGTAATGTGTTGTGCTTCCTTAGACACTTCTTACAACCCCTTGACCTACATTCGTTTCTAAAATGTCCAAATCGCAAGCAATTACCGCATAGCCTATGTTCGCGTAAAATTGTGTATTTTTCAGAAACAGGTAAACTTGCGAAAGACCTACAGTTAAATATGAAATGATTCTGTTTACAGTACTGACATTTTATTGAGTCCTGATTCTCATGTCCTGTGAGACAACGAGTTTGAGGCTTTTCGTATTCACGTCTTTTGTCAAATTGAGGTTTTCGATGTAAAGTTAATTTAGAAAACTCGTTATTTAAATCTTCAAGAGTGAAACATTTTTTAGTTAATTGATCGGTTAATTCGCGTAACGTAGGTAGACTTTGATCTGATTGTTTATTCTCCCATTCCCGTTTCGTACGATCATCCAACTTTTGAAGAATAATCGGTATGATTAATAAATCCCACTGAGCTACGGGTATATTCAATTTTTCAACAGCAGAAATGTGTTGATGTACCGTGTCTAACAAAGCTCTAATATGTGGAGCTGATTCTTTCGAAGCTAAAGGCAAATTGAACAATAAATTGTTAACGTGATGATTAATAACTGCTCTTTAATTTTCAAATCTTTTTGTCAACAAATCAAGTGCTATAGAATAGTTTGCTGCTGTGACGTTCAGAGAATCAATGACTTTCAGTGCATTGGCTTTACAGCATATTTTCAAATACAAAAACTTGTCTATGTCACTTAGATCTGTACGACTATGAACCACTGAATCAAAAAAAGACAATCTTCTTCTTGTGGTTCCTATCCGTTACGGATGTTGGCAATCAGCATGGCGAGCCTAACTTTGTTTACGGCAATGCGGAAGAGTTCGGTTGATGTTTTTCCGGTCCACTTCCTGAGGTTATGCAGCCAAGATATTCTTCTCCTTCCTGGACCTCTTCTTCCATCGATTTTTCCCTGGATGATTGTCTGGAGTAAGGAGTACCTGGAGTCGTTTCTCATGATGTGGCCCAGATATTGCAGTTTTCGGATCTTGATGGTGTTCATAATTTCTTTTTGTTTATTCATCCTTCTTAGTACCTCTTCATTAGTGATATGTTCGGTCCATGACATCCTCATCATTCTTCGATAGAGTCGCATTTCGAAGGCTTCTATTTTCTTGGATGTGTTTTCATTGAGTGTCCAAGATTCCGTCCCGTATAAGAGGATAGAAAAGATGTAACATCTGAGAAGTCTCATTTTTGTTTCCAGTGTAAGATCATGGCTTCTGAAGAGTTTGCTCATTTTGTTGTAGGCGGCTGTGGCTCTAGCGATTCGTGATTTGATTTCTTGAGTTGCGTCCCAGTTCTCGTTTATACGTGTTCCCAGGTACGTGATGTGTGGTACTCTCTCTATTGGTTGGTTGTTGATGGATAACTGGATGTTGTCGATCTTGTTTTTGCTAATGACCATAATTTTGGTCTTTTGTATGTTTATGTCCAAACCATATTCCTTACTAACTCTTGCTATTTTGTTGATAAGTTGTTGTAGTGCTTGTGGGCTATCTGCGAACACGATGGTGTCGTCCGCGTATCTTATATTACTCAATTTCTTCCCATTTATTGAGATGCCCTCCTCTTCTTCGTCGTCGAGCGCTTCTTTAAAAATCTGCTAGGAGTAGATGTTAAATAGCAGGGGCGAGAGTACACAGCCCTGCCTCACTCCTCGCATTATTTTGACGGCCTCAGTTGTTTCTCCGTCGACTCTTATTGTTGCCGACTGGCCCCAGTACAAGCTACTTATGATATTCAGGTCATTGGTATCGATCCCTGTCTTCTTTAATATTTCCATCATTTTGCCATGTTGAACCCGGTCAAATGCTTTGGCGTAGTCAATTAAACAACAGTAAACGTCAAGGTTAACGTCTCTGCATCTCTGGACAAGGACTTGGACAGCAAAGAGTGCTTCTCTGGTTCCCATCGCATTGACGAACCCGAACTGGTTTCGAGAGATTAGGTTCTCGCATCGATTGTATATTCTTTTATGGATGACTTTGAGAAAGGTTTTCAGCAGGTGGCTCATCAGACTTATCGTTCGATATTCTTCACATCGTTTTGCGCCTTGTTTCTTTGGCAGTGCAATGAACTCTGAGACTAGCCATTCTTGTGGTATTTTACCTGATTTGTAGATGTTGTTGAAAAGTTTGGTGATCTTCTTTAATCTATTTTCGTCTAAAAGTTTCAGGAACTCTGTCTGGATGTTGTCAGGTCCTGCTGCTTTTCCTTCTTTGCTCTGCTCTATAGCTGCCCTCACTTCTGATTCCATTATTTCTGGCCCACTCTGTGCATTACTCCGGGGATCTGGGGGGCTCTCTCTATTATCCTCAAAGAGGTTCTCTACGTACCTAGTCCACATCTTCTTCTTCTCTTCCATGTCTACAATGATGTTTCCATTAGCGTCAACTAGTTTCCCTAAGTTTGTATTCCTTCTTTGTCCAGTGACTTCTTTCACTTTCCGGTGGACGTTAAAGTAGTCATATTTCACTGCAGTGCCTCTATCTCCTCACAGTTCTCTTTCTGTTCCTTTTCTTTAGCCATTCGTATTTCGTTCCTTATGATGTTGTTTATCCTTTTGTATTCTATGGTGTTATTCTTGTTCAATCTTCTCTCTTCCATTAGGTTTAATATGTAATCTGTCATCCAGGTTTTCTTCCTTACTCTTTGTCCGTTTTCCTTTAGAATAGTGTTCTTAATGTGTTCCACTTTACTTTTCAGGTGATTCAAGTGTTCTTCTACTGAGCTATCTTCTGTTGTTTCTGCCATTGCTGCATTCAGCTCTTTCTCTACACATTCTTTGATCTTCCCGTTTTTCAGCTGTCTTAGGTTAACTTTTAATGGAGCAGCTTTCTTTATCTTCTTCATAACCACTTTGAATCTTCCGATAACTGGCACGTGGTCGGTTCGCATATCTGCTCCCGGGAAGGTTCTCATACTTAAGCAGCTGTTTCTGTACCGCTTGTTGACTAGTACGTAGTCTATTTGATTCCTGGCTATTCTCCCAGGTTTATCAAGGGGCGATCTCCATGTGTATAAACGCCTCGGTGGTTGTTTGAACTGTGTGTTGAGGACTACAAGGCCGTGTTCGTCTGTAAATTTTTCGAGCATATCTCCTCTCTCATTCCTCTTTCCCAAACCGAAAGACCCGATGAGCTCGGTTTTTTCTCCAGCTCCCAACTCCCAACTTTGCGTTAAAGTACCCCATGATGATGTTAACTTCTTTTTTGGGTAGCCTCTCGAGTATTTGGGCGACATCCCTGTATAATTCTTCAACTTCCCCTTCACCTTTATCTGCAGTGGGGGCATAAATCTGGATGATGTTTAGATTTACTGGTCGGGCGTTAATCTGTATTAGAAGGACTCTTTCTGAGAATGGGACAAAGTTTATGACACTCTGCGCTATCTCCTTGGTGACAACAATGCCTACCCCATTCAGAAACTTACCATCTTGTGTTCCTGCATAGTACACTCTGTGTTCGTCCACATCCACCGAACCCACTCCCGGCCACCTCATCTCACTAATTCCCATGATGTTTACTTTCATTCTTCTCATTTCTTTTGTTGCGTTGTTGATATTTCCAGCTTGTGCCATCGTTTTAACATTCCAAGTACCAATCCTTATCTCCCTGTTCACTTTCATTACACTGCTCAAAACATTTCCTCCCGGAGATCCGATCGAGGAACTATTCCGGACTTGTTTTGTTGTGAGCCTTGCCATGATGATTTTTACTAGGACTTATCCATTCTGGATCTTTAATGAGGTGGTTTGTCCAAAATTCTTCCTCATCCTTATGTCGACAATAGGGTGCCCTTACTCTTGTCGGCTCATCCACCCGAAGCTGTTGGCTGACAAGAGGGGATTACTTATACCGGTAATCACTCGGTCGACAGAGCCTCGTTAGTTGTCTAGCAGGGTGCACCACGTGCAGGTGAGGTTGTCAGTTGGTTAGGCTTTTACATTGTTCTGCCTACCCCTTACTACCCCTTTAAGCTATACCATGCTATATACCCCATAAAACTATACCATGTCTCAAACTTACCATGAAACGTAGGCAAACCCAAATCAGGCAATCTGACAACGCTGTTTGAATTAATATTGAGACTATTGAGAGCGTGGTGACCGCCGAGAGTTCCCGCATTTTTCGCCGTGACGCTAGCTGTTGTCAAATCTCGTTCCGCGATAATTTCTTTTGCAGCAGCAATTTGCGTGTAAAACGTGGATTCAATATCGAGTCGGTACGCCTTTTCGGAATTTGACAAATACTCTAGACGTGTTTGTATTCTGTCAAACTCAAAAAAGTCCTCTTCCACACTTTTCAATCGTATTTCAATTTGAAAGACTTCCTCGCGTCGAGCAATTAAAAATTGTTCAAATCGTTCAAGTCGTTCGTAAATAACTTTAACTCCGAACATTCTTCTTCGATTGATATTTTGTCCGTGGTTGTATTTAACTTTTGGGTTTTGCGGCAAATTTTTTAGCCTTACGAGAATATTGACTTTTAAGATAATAAAACGCTTAAATGATTGAATATCCAAATCGAGACGAGAGTTTCACCTTTCAAACGAGCATAAAAACCAATATGTACGAGAAAATACGAGTTAATACGTGCCCATGCACTATGTAAAATTCCTTCAAATTTCAAACGTGTTCACACATTTGTATTTGTAAATGAAAACAACTCGGGAAACCAAACAATTTCTAACAATATCTGATCTACGGGGAATAAAGGGTCACTTTTTTTTTAAGGAATAATTAGGAGGTAAATTGGAATGAGCTCACATTCTTCACCTTCTTCAACCTTCGAGGCTACGTGACGTGAAAATGACTGTCGTGCTTCTTATGAGGTTCTGGTTTTCATCGGGCTCGATTGGACCAATGTTTGGGGTTCGTGGATTATGCTATCGAAGGACTTTTGTGTCGTGATCGTGTTTGATGCTAATGAAATGATTTCACTGATAACGATTAAATTATTAGCTTTATTCGCTAAAAAAAAAAACGATTTAATTGACGAGCTAGACATTTACGTGTGACAACTAGCAACGGAGTCACTTTGACGTTTTCCGTCATCTCTAGGTTACAATATTGCCGCACTTAACTCGCAACAGTTAGAATTTTCACAATTTTCATTTTTGGCTCGAATGATGGTTTGATCAATTGTTGAGCTATCGGTCAGTGTGGGGGTCTTTGTCTATAATCGGTGTGCGTCAGCTTTTCTTTTGGTTTCCTTATTTAAACAAGAAATCGTTTTTATTTTTACGTGTAAACAAACTCCTTCGAGCGACTTTTCATTTATGTTACTTTTCTATGTTCAAATTTTGCTCTATAGCTGTGCCATTCGTTTCTTCTGCGCTAGCGTGAATTTTTTTAGCGGTTAGAATTGTGTATGTGAGCGTAGTCGACATTTGCCACCAGTCCACCAATGGGTAATTGCTGATATAATAAGGAATGTCGAACCAGTACCTACACCTCCAATTTCAATGAAATGAAAGGGACTAAAGACGCAATTGACAACAGCTGCAGTCTTTTACTTAAAGAATAAGGCTAAATCTCAAATCCAATTTTTAAATCTCGGGTTCTTGGTCGTTCAAATCAAAAGCATCATCAGACTCATCTGAATCGGGGTTGCTAATAATTATGGGCAAAATATTCGAAGCATCAATTAGCCTCTCTTTTTCCCAGGCTTTGTCGATAATCTCATTCGTGTGCTTGCAGTAATCTATACATTTTTCGGGTGTAACCTAAAAGAATAAGCATAAAACAGAAAAACTCCATTAGAGTATCTAAATTTTTGCCTTTGCCAACGACTCCTCCCACAAGTTTAAGGTTGCATCGCTAGTTACGCTTAAATATCCTCCTATTTTGGAATCATAGTACCTCTTACATTCTGACCACACCATCTCAATTGGATTAAACTGGCAGTGATATGGTGGCAGTCTTAACACTCGATGTCCATAACGAAGAGCTATTTCATCGACCCTAAACAAATTATTATTTTTCACAAACAAATTAAATAATTTTTTACTATTTACTTTTGGGTGAAGCCTCATCCACTTTTTTTGCCCGATTCGTTCGTTGTTGGAGAAGAATTTCGCACTATTCACAGTAAAATTACTGCGAATAATAATTTACCCTAGAAAGGGCTCGGACCTAGTTGACCTTTCGGCAACTTCTCTACTGCCTTCTTTAGAACTATCTAAAAAATAAAGTTTTAGATACAATGAAATGCAAAAAATTATACCTTTTAATGTGTTTAAACACATAATAGGTATAATTTTTACAACGAAAGTTATTAAACAATGAAATTAATGTGTTTAAACACATTATAGGTATAATTTTTTGCATTTCAACATAAACATAGA
Organism: Taphrorychus bicolor; assembly: GCA_951812265.1. NCBI lineage: Eukaryota > Metazoa > Arthropoda > Insecta > Coleoptera > Curculionidae > Taphrorychus > Taphrorychus bicolor. The sequence goes on from OX638297.1 coordinate 65,572,575, forward strand.
AAATACGTATGAAAAGAAGGTACTTACTTGTTGCACTGAAGTCAGAGGTAAAAGAGGTCTTCCCGCATCTTTCTCTTTCGTAAAATAATCTATCAAATTTAAAATAAAGTTCTGTTCCCGTTCAGAAAATCGAGTTTTTATTTTCAACGATAATAAAATAACGTGTCAAACTGATAATGAATCACTGTCAAACATTTCTTTCGGCATTGCTAAGTGGCAGGTGGTACGCAACGTATGTTTATTACGTAATTTTTCTATTTCATTCAGTACACATGAGTTAGTGAGAATTGGAAAATTTTGACGAAATTTCACAAGATGATTATTCAGACTTTACTTTCCTTGTAACATGGCTACATATAACACTACTATAACGCATGACGAACGAGTTTATATGTTTTTTTCTGATTTCTAAATCGTAGAAAGAAATTTAGTAAAAGTCTTGTATAAAACTGGTAGAGAAATATTACTGGCATTCTTTTGAGCCTTCAGAAAAATCTTACTTGCACATTCTAGTACTTTCTTATACCGCATGATGAGCGAGTCAGTTTTTAGCTAGAAAGTCGGCCAACTCAGTGTTTAGAGGTTCAAACCAGCCTTGAAATCCCTCATTGCCAGATTAAGCTAAACTTTAGATGTAGTAACATTAAATTTCGAGAATGGTAAGAAAAAGTTATAACATAAATAGTTAGAGATAAAGCCCTGCAATTTAACAAGACACAAGAAAGTTTCTTATGTTTTATAAAATGTAACCATATTTATATTCCTGTTTGTCATACTGAATTAAAGTTATTTTGAAACCGTTGTGTAGGTATTTATTAGTTCCTACTATCGAGGGTCTCCTGCATTTCAATCACACCCACGGCCCAATAATGCGGAAAACCAAAAAAAACCCCCGAACCCATCAATATTCCAAGACTTGTGATGACGTCACAGCAATTTCCTTAAGCCCCAATTTACCAAAACATTTCCCCATCTCGCCCGTCGTCTTGCCTCTTCGTGAATGCTGCGGAGCTAGTTGATTGATTAAAATCACGGTACATACATCAAAAACCTCCATAACATAATAAATTATGATACACACAGGGCAAGATCTAAAACGATGACGTATTTCCGAGTCGTCCAATCTCGGATTACGTTTGTTTTGGGACCGCTGTCACTTTGTCCGTTATAAATTCGGTAGAAAATGAATCCTAGCCGCATTGTGTGGGTGTTTAGTAACGCTGTATCCGCATCGATCGGCCGCTCCCTGTTTTTAGACCTACCTGTGGCTCACTATAGGGCAGAACTTCTCAAAGTAGAATGAACGTAAAATGTTACATATCAGGTGGAAATAGAATAAAGCTGACCCAATTCTATGACACTCAACCTTGGGCCGCTCTTATTGCACCAACCTCTAACCTTTTTATCTCATTACTTGAAAATACAGTACAGGTTAGCAAGACTCCTACACAACAGCCATATTTTAAGAGAATAAAACACAAAACATTGTTTATTGTTGAGTCCATTAACAGAGCTTTTCTTTTAGATATTAAAGCTACAAAGCACTTTGGGCATGCGTCCGCGTCCGGTTTCTAGGTCTGGGCTACAGGTTTGCGCCCTTGATGTTGTTTATGTATCCGAACAATTTCCTTAAAACGAAGCTCGAACATTTTAAAATGTTTATTACAAATGACAGGCCAATGCTGGGTATAAATCAAACTCTGCAAAGAGGATGAAGCCTTGGGCAATTATTGTGTTTGTTCGGCTGTTTTCCGTTTTCAAGGATTATCTCATCCTGGATTGCGCGTAAAATTTGCTTCTATACTCATCAGGTAAATTAGGTAAACGGTTTTTTTGTTAGTAAACAATGTCACTCAATGATGACGTCTAAGCCGAACTTAAAATAAATTTAAATTTTTATGATAAAGGGCGTCATGAGAGGTCATTCCATAAATAACAGGGTGTGTCACTAATAACAGGACCAACATGTCAAAATATTCTGTGGACTTCATATAAAAACAATTCCAAACATAATTTGTAAAATTGAGACAATTAGAAAGGATGTTGAGAATTATATCGGTTTTCTACTGATACAGTTTGAACAGAGAGAGAGAGAGACAGACAAAAAGAGATAGATTTACTCAATGGCAAGAAATCACCATTTTTAACACTTAACTGCTGACATCTAAATTTCAATCACTTATGATGACATGCAGTCTGGTCTGCCAGATTCCAGAATAAAACCACCGTTTTTAAGTTTGAAATAACATAATTTTTAATATGACCGATAAAACAACAAATATCAACAGTTTTTTATTATAAACTGCTCAACATAAAGTTGGGCACAAACAATTTTTCGTGTCATTTTCAATCAGCTGTAACTTTTTAAGCAATAAATTGTTTTAAATACAATTTACACGCTTTGAAACCTCATTTCCTCTAGATTAAGGAGGCGGATAATTTTCAAAAAAATAACCGACACCATCTTTATTATATAGGGTGTGAAACAAAGTGATGCAAAAATTTAAAAATTTTTATGTTCTGCCATTTCGCAATATGCTCTTTTTTCCTTATCGTTTTCAGGTCAGGAGTAAACCAATATCCACATCTCGGGACCTTTTTGCCAGATTTTTTATTAAAGCACTCTGAACTTTTATACAGAGTGAAACGTAAAATGTGTGAAATTCTTGTTGCTGATATTTTTTAATCGTCGTAGTTCAGAAAAATGGCAAAGAATCTTACCGTGTTTTCCCTCATTTGTTGACATATTGTCTGTGGATTATGACTCATTCAAAAAATTTAAAAGTAAGTGCCGGCTCTTCTAGTATACAAGCTTTCAAAAAATATGATTATATTATTGTTGATACTCGTGACTTATAAAACCAATATTAAATAAAATAACCTTTCTAGAGGTAAAGGGAAATTTAGTGATGCTGTCGCAGATAGCCAACATCAATATTTATAGACGTTTTTGTCATTTTTTGTTTTTAAGATATTAGAACTTATACAGAGGGAATCAAAATATTCTTAAAAATTTCGTTAGTATTTTTTTTAAATCGTCGTAATTCGCAGACAAGATGACGGATTACTATTTTTGTTCTTTGTATCGACAGCATTATCTACAAATTGTTTCTCAACAAGGGAGTTTTGCAAAAGTGATTACTGAATTACAGGTACGGACTTGACAAAATTAGTATATGGGGTGAATCATAATGGGTGGTCGAAAATGAAATCTCATATTCTTTGGTCGATTTTAAGAGTGTTCTGTCATACAATTGTGTTACCTATCGAGCTTCGTTAAAAAGTTACAGGGTGTTAAAATTAAAATTTCAAAATACATATGTATTGATTATTCCGAAAGCGTAGGAGATGTTTTATTGAAATTTTGTACGTTTTGACTGTTACATAAGGCGCACTTTTTCCAATAAATAATTATTTTTATTTCCGTCAGTGGCGCGCTTAACAGCACGTCGACATATATTATTTGAAAAAGAGTGGGACGTTACTGGTTTTTCGAAAAATTTAATTTAGTTTTTGAATGGCCATTAAAATACTATTGGTTTGCAACATAAGTCAAGCCATAAATAATCGAATATTTTTGATTTTTCATCAAAACGAAATTATTCGCGGCTTACTAACATACATTACAATGGTTTTTATTTATTTACTCGAAAACGGTGAGTCGTACTAAAAAAACCAAAGAGGGCTCTATTCTTTACAGTAGAATGGGTATTAAAAAAACGTAGTTTCGTTTTGCAAAAAAATCAGTGACGTGCTACTTTTTTTTCAAATAATGTAAATTGTCTTGCGGGTAAGCGCGCCACTGTCGGAAATAAAAATAATTTTTTATTGTGAAATGTGCGCCTTTCATAGTAGTCAAAACGTACAAAATTTCAAACAAATATCTCTTACGCTTTCGGAAAAATCAATACATATGCATTTTGAAATTCTAATTTCAACACCCTGTAATTTTTTAACGAAGCTCGATAGGTAACACAATTGTATGACAGAACACCCTTAAAAGCGACCAAAGAATATGAGATTTCATTTTCGACCACCAATTATGATTCACCCCGTATACTAATTTTGTGAAGTCCGTACCTGTAATTCAGTAATCAATTTTGCAAAACTACCTTGTTGAGAAACAATTTGCAGATAGTGCTGTCGATCCAAAGAAAAAAATAAGAATCCGTCAACTTGTCCGGGAATTACGACGATTTAAAAAAAATACTAACGAGATTTTTAAGAATATTTTGATTCCCTCTGTATAAGTTCTATTACATTAAAAACAAAAAAATGACGATAAAGTCTAGAGATATCAATGTTGGCTATCTGCGACGGCATCACTCAATTTCCCTTTACCTCTAGAAAGGTTATTTTATTTAATATTGCTATTATAAGTCACGAGTATCAACAATAATGTTAATGTTATTGATTTTTGATCCAATTTGTTATGATGTAGTTTTGATTTTTGGGTTGTGGGATCAGGGGTGTTATTCAAAATCAGTTGTGAACTTGTCGACGTCTCGCCATATATTCCAGCATCCTCAGGACACTAAAAGTTGTTATAAAATCAATCCTTTAAAATCGTATAAATAAATAGAACAATAAAGTGAAAACACTATCACAAAGCACGTGTACTCCAAACATAAATCAAAAACAGAAAGATATCTTTGTTCCAACGTTGTGTATAGGATACCGTGCTCAATTTGCAGTAAGGTATACGTGGGACAGACTGGCAGGTACGTCAGGACTAGAATGAAAGAACATCAAAATGACCAAAAAAATTTCCATAAAAAAACAAACTCTACAGCTTTGGTGGAACATAAGATAAATACTGGCCATAATTTTAACTTTGATGATGTAGCCATTCTGGACACCCAACCCAACTATAGAAAGAGGCTCATTAGCGAAATGATATCGAAAAAACGGAAAAGGAGAGCGTTGATAAACGAACAGATATCGAAAATTTGATCACGGCTTGCTTTGGAATTCTGGACGGGGTTAAGCACGCATAAGTACTTTCACTCTTATCCAGAGACATAGTTCGATCTACCCACCCGCCCTATACTTTCGGGTACAGCATGCTTGAGCGATATTAGCATACCTCTTTCAGTTGGTCCCATGACTCCGACCACATATGCTGAATTGCTCGTGCTATTGTTGCTGTCGATGCCAATGGTCGTTCGTCTCTTGTCGACCTTTGTACTTAATGTTTAGAAACCCGATGATTCTCAAAATCTATCTGAATTGTGAATATTTAACTGTGTATATTTTAAAGTAGCCTTTGTTTCGTCCCCCCTTTTTAACTGTATTGTTCTATTTATTTATACGATTTTAAAGGATTTTATAACAACTTTTAGTGTCCTGAGGATGCCGTAATATATGGCGAAACGTCGACAAGTTCATAACTGATTTTGAATAACACCCCTGATCAAAAATCAAAACTAAATAATGTTATTGTCAACAATGTCAAAAAAAATATGTCAACAAATGAGGAAAAACACAGTAAGATTCTTTACCGCTTTTCCGAACTAGGACGATTTAAAAATATCAGCAAAAAGAATTTCACACATTTTACGTTTCGCTCTGTAAAAAAATTCAGAGTGCTTTAATAAAAGATCTGGCGAAAAGGTCCCGAGATATGGATGTTGGCTTACTCCTGACCTGAAAACGAAAAGGAAAAAATAGCTTATTGCGAAAAGGCAAAACACTTTGTTTCATACCGTAGATAATAAAGATAGTGTCGTTTTTTTTTCAAAATTATCCGCTTCCTTAATCTAGAGGAAATGACGTTTCACACTGTGCAAATTGTATTTAAAACAGTTCATTGCTTAAAAAGTTATAGCTAATTAAAATGACACGAAAAATTGCTTGTGCCGAACTTTAAGTTGAGCAGTTTATTTACCATATCACAAAATGGATATTATAAAAATAAATAAAGAAAAAACGTATTAACTAAAATATTGCAAAAATAAATAAAAAGTCCTTCTGAAACTGAAAGTAATATTTTCTACATAGATTAACAACCAAATTTCTGTGAAAGTATATTACCTAAATACAAAAAAAATAAATCGTGAGCTTTTTGACAAAAAAAAACAAAAAAACGTGCAAGGCTTAAATTTGGGTGACCTTCTGAAGCCTACTCAAAATCATTGCAGCAATTGTGACTGCACTTTTGGGAACACTGCAAACAAATGGGTTTTTTGCACCAAATACACGTAAAAGCAGTCTTTCTTTTTATAGCAGCAGGGCATATCTAACAGTATTTCTTAGTTCTAGTCTGTTTTCAAAATGCTCTGGTTCAGAAATGTTCTGAATACGGCGAATACAGTTTCTCACTTCTCGACTCAGATTTGGTACAGTTGTTTTCATATATCCATAGTACAGCTAGTTTTGTATCGTGTAAATTATCTGTCATTGAAACGTCCGTCATAGTCAATGTCACTTTCCTTGTTTCAAATTTTGAATCTTTCCTTCATAATATAATAAAACATTATGTCATGGTTAAACCCCGTGGAGAAAATCAGAATAATTAATTATCTAGAAGATAGACTGTCCATAAGAGAAGTTGCGCACTTAAGGGGTAGAAATAAATGCACAGTCCTCAAAGTTAAGAGAAAATGGGAAACTACCGGGACATTGGAGAACAACAAACCCTCCGGTAGATCTAGGTGCAATACTCAAGCTAATGATGAGGCTCGTATTGGATATATGGATGGCAATCCATAAGGCAAACGCCAATTTTCCAGCATCCAGAGTAACAGCTGTTCGAAAAATTAAAAAATCGCGTTTGAAGAATCAAGTTGCGGCAAAAAGGATTGTTTCAAATGAAAAACGAAAGCAGGAAAGAATAATTTTTTCCCTTAGTAATAGGCTGAGAGAGAATTAGGGTAGAGTAGTTTTTACGGATGAAGAAAACTTCCAGTCGACATACAATGTCCATGTCCATATGCGGGTTTACGAACCTGATGGAACTCGATTTGATGAAGAATACCTCAATAATTTTGAGAAATCTGGACATTTTTCTGTGAATCTGTATAACTTTATAGTGGGCTGCAAGCTTCTTCAACGAGATGGGGCAAAATATTAGCAAGCATTGCTGCTTTGAATACAGAATGTATTGCATTATCCTTCTATTCTTCATATCCATAAAATATAAGATAGTTGAAAGTTGAAGTTAATTATAGTCTTAATTAACAAATAAATTAGGTAGTCATTGATTCTGATTGTTTATTTCATATTACATTTCTCTGAAATTCAAGAAAACAATATGTGTCATAACACAACATCAGGATCAGGAAGCATTGCTGTACTAGTTTTTTATGAACATGTGGAAATTAGCGGCAGATTCACTGCTAAAATTTTGTACCTACTACTTTTTTATGAACACAACTGTACATCTAGACATCTTATCATATGAACTTTTACTAGCTGATCGGCTAATCTCTCTACAAAAACAAATCTGGGTTGATTATTTCCTGAATTTGGATTATACATGATGAAAGAGTTTACACATATATATACAACTTTGTAAAATATTGCTAGAGGCCACCTTTGCGTTGTCCGTCCACAAGTGTACTTTGCGCATTTCTCATCCATCGAATCTACGCCACCTTTTGTTAGATTGTAGTAAGAAATTATTTCAGGCTTTCCATTATCCGGATCTGTAATTTTCCCGTGGTGCATACTGGATATATGGTATTACAGCTATATTTTTCTTGGGAACATGCGATACAAACGTCAACCCTTTAGTAAAATCATAAAGTACTTCGTTGACTGGGATTTGCCTCTGTGGTGGAAACTCTGGAAGTGTTTTCCTTTTATTTTTTTCAAAGTTCCTACAAAAGCTTTTTACGGAGTGAGAATTCTGTCAGTTCTATTGATGAGAACCAAGTATCGGCTGTAACATTTCTATTGGAGCCATCTAGTGGTTTGACAAGACGAAGAACTGCTTGTCATGGCTTACTAAGTGTTTTGTCATCTTTTTCTAAACCAAGTCTATCTGAGTTTTTTCCTACATAAAGGTATGCATTATATAAATAACACGTACGAGCGTCTGTCAGAGCCATATTCTTTAAACCACACTTACAGGCTTGTTTGGGACGTACATCTTAAAAGTCTCACATCTTCCACGAAATCCAACAAGAATTTCGTCAACACATGGCAATAATCCAACAGAATATGCACTTTTAGTAATTCTAACAAACATGTTAAACAATTGCGAGTCCTTTCGTTTCTGGTCTCTAGGTTATCAAATCAAAGAGCTGTCAACAGCACTAAAAAGCGCTGTAATGACATCACCGCTCTAAAAATCTCCCTTCCTTTGCCATTTGTTGCAAAAAGACTACACACATCTTCATGGTTCTACTTGAATAGAGATGTGTACAACAATATTCCTAAGAGAGCAGACAGCTCTGTTTTGTCAATATTGCCCAATTCCGGTTTATTATTTCTCTTGTATTTGGTTCTCATATCCGCCAACTTTTTATTAGTCCAGGTAACGATTAGGTCACACATGTCTTGGGAGAACATTTTCTTAAAATACTCCAATAGATTGGTGGCGTCTTAAATGTCTAAGCGTAGTTTTGGAATTCGAATAATATTGTGTTTAGGGGTTCGAATGTTCCTGACTGGCTCTGCCTTGCTCCATTTGAAGCAATTTTTTCCATAAAAATACCCCTTTTCTCGAGGTCCAAATTTATGATCTAGAGGCTCCTCTTCGATGCTATCTCCTTCCGGTTCCGCTTCCCTTTGCATTTCTGAATGGTCTTCGTCGGAATCCCCTTCTTTCTCACTTTTTGAACTGTCATCACTAGGTATGTATGATTCCTCATCAACCTCCGCATTGCTGATGTCACTCCCATCCTGGTCTAGCCACTTGTTACACATCTCCTCAAAATCTGGGTCGAAAAACCTAGTATGTTGCTGAGAAGAGACCCTAGTTTATGTATTAACTTTGTTGCATAAAGCTTCTATATCGAAAAGCGACAATCGCATGCGATATCGAAATGGCTCGTATATCGAAAAGCGACAATCGCACAAAGTTCTCCGGCCAAATTATAGGAGACTACTAAACTTTAGGAAGGTACTGAAGGCGGCAGCCAGAAATGCGCAAAGTGGTGGGAGCTATACTCTGTTCAGCGAGGGTTCAATATTACATCATAAATTGTGACGTCATACAAAAAACCACGCCTGTCCCTGATAAAATATCAGTGTAACAAAATGTCAAGTTAACACGGGGCAGGTAACAGTTTAGCCTTTTGTGCAAACATTCCAAAGTTTTCCCATTTCGGGTATTAATCCAGAAGGAATATCCGCAGCAGCTTTACCATAGACACCTGCAATGATTCACCCGGCCATGGATGTAGATCATAAGATATGGACAAAATTGGCACAAGATGTTCGAGTATTTTTGTGTGCTTACTATACCTAGTAGTGCTCATAGCTTGCGTTGTAAAACCAATAAGCAGAAACACTTGTCGTCGGGTTGCCAAACATATTTTTTCGTTCGAATGCACCCTTTTCTGCGGAATAGTTCAATACGTGTCCGCATGAATTCATTCATTTGGTAAAAAAAACTGTTAGGCGTTTATTGTATATTCAACTCTTGAAATTTTTCTTACAATTTAATTAATGCAACGTGTGATAATAAAACATGCAACATCAATAACTTAAATTGAGTACATAATCTAACTAAGTGTGGGCAACTTTGTAAGACACCTAGTTTTGCTTTTATCTGTGTCGCAGCACCGTTCTTCCACATTTTTTCTTTAGTTGATTCAGCTACCTGCTAATTTTGATTAATGTTTTAATCATTTCCACAGAAGCAGATGCCATTAGGTGACACCAGGGGAAGATATTTTTGTGGACCAGTAGGTGATTGTTCAGGAACAGGGGCTTCTTTTCAGCAATTCATAGCTCCTTCGGGAGGTATGTTGATGGAATTTCTTCCGCCGCTTCATCGATTGTAACTCCTTGTTTCTCGACTATCTTGGAAATTTTCTCCGGTTTTTCTTCACAGTGACTTTTTCTACACGATCCCTTAAAAGCGGATCTTTCGTTTCTATTTTAAGTTCTACAAATGCTGGACTCGGATTTCTAAATTTTGACGACATTTTGACATTAAGCGTCAAACTGACTTTAGCTGGTGGTTTTATTATTAATAAGAACTAATAATTCGCCTGTTTTTTTGCGATCTTTTTCTAATGAAATGAGATGATGAATGTGACGTCATATTGAACCCTCGCTGAACAGAGTATATACGACAATGTACGACGCGCGGAGTCTCACAGACTCCATGTCAGCAGTTAAAGGTTAAAGTAGAGTGTATATAAAAAAAACCTCGTAGCAAGCCATGGAATTAAAACTTTTAAAATAATAAAATACAAAAATAAAAGTCGAAACATTTTCGTCGAGCTTAGAAATGGACCCTAAAATTGAGTGGTAGCGAGTAATCAACTTTTCTCAAAACATGATTTGAGTTATCTTTCATGCTACAAAAAGCGTTAAAATGATCGAAATCCTTTCATCTTTCATATTGATGTTAATGGAACTTAGGACCCAGAATTCGCCCATCTCTAGTTGAGAATATTTAATAATTAAATTTAACAAAAAGTGTGAGGTTAAGCTAGCTGTCACCGCAGAAGTTTTGTTTCCGTTTTTGCCTTAATTTCTGTTTTTCTAATTAAATATCGGTACTTTTCATTATCTACAAATTCTGCTCTGCTAGTTGTCCTTGAAACACCAAATTTCAACTAAGTGGTTTTTAAAACCTACTAGTAAAATGGTCAAAGAATGTGTAATTTTGTAATTAAGCAAAAATAAAAGAAAAAAAAAATATTGTGAAGTGATCCAAAAACCAGTTTTCTGCCGACATTGTCTCTTCCCACAGACAAATGGCCGAGATTTCGTACCTATATTGTCAGGGGGATGTTATTGACGGATGTTCTGGCGTGCGGGTAGTAGAGTAGAAGATCCGCAAGGAGTAACCCTGCCCCCGACACAATCTAACCTGTTGGTTAGATTGTTAGTAGCTTCTTTTACGCTGCACGGCCAGTTTTGCCTTCTTCCTCCTTTTTCTACATTTTTCTGGTGATGCTCTCATTACGTTTGCAGTGTTGTCAGGTGGCAAAACTGTATCTATAAACCATTCACTTATTATCGCCGTCAAGTAGGCGTTGGAAATCGACTTTGACATTTATATCTTCCGAGCATGTGATGAAAGTAGATAGGTATAAAAAATGAAGATTTCAAAGGTAAAGATATGCCAAAAATAACTGAATGAGGTATAGCGGTATTGAAGTTTCAGTGATCTACCTATCCCATCTAAGGCAGAAGAAGATGCAGTGTTCAGCCGTGTCCTCCCCTTTAGACAATGGATGTTGTTTGCGTTGAATTTACCAATTTTATGGATATACTAGTAGAAGCTGCCATGTCCGTTGAATACCTGGAAGGTGAAGTAGCTCACTTTTCTAAGTTTGCAAAATAGCCAGATGGGTAGATTTGAGATTAACCTTTTGGTCCACAAGCCTTTTGTGTCTTCGGCTTCCCATCTCGTTTGACATTTTTGAAGAGTTTCTTCCCTGAGTTTCCTTTGGGTAAGGCCCGTATTGTGTTTTCTTGCCTTTTCTTCTATGAGCAGATCCATGGAAGAAATACCTGCTATTGCATATGTTTTCACCAGGGCGATATCCGCTTATTACTCGCAGCAGTGCTCTTCTCTGTGTCGCTAAGAACATGTCTTTGTGTTTCTTGACTTTAATCACGTCATGCTATATTCGGGCCAAATACAGAATTATGGACTGTACAGGGTGTTTCAAATTCGAGCCACATCATTGGGATCTCAGCAACGGTAAGAGATACAGGGTCGGTTTAATCGGGGCAAAGATGCGCAATTTGGTGTTCAATAATATGCCATTTTAACATTTGAAAAATTCCAATTACTTCCGGAGATATCCGAAAAAACACTAAATTTTGAAAAGTCGTTTTTATTTTGTTTTGAGCTTATTCGAAGAGATAATTCAAAACGATTCACATTTTGTCATTGCAACTTTTTCTACCCTGTAAGATGCATATTTAGTTTCATCCTACGACGTTTCGTTTTTTGGGAACCATCATCAACTTTACTTTTTTAAATACGGACCTTGATTTTTTATTCTTTATTTTGATCGCTCTTTTTAATCCAAACAACACGATATGCAACATGATATATTTTGCAACTACAGTTTAGCTAAAAATCGTTTTTTCTTTATATATACCAATTATCTCCTTTACTACCTAGTATTACTAGGATGTCTAACTACCAAACAAATCCCTAACCAAAAAGTCTTCTAAGCAATTTCCTGGTTACTGCCCGTTGAATTACTCTAGCTCGCGTATAGCCCTTTTTCTCCTAATATATTTCCTTTTTTTATCTAGAATTTCTGAATTCATTTATAAATACATAACTTGCAACAAGAAAAATACTCTAACCATCTAAGATAATAATATAGGTTTTTAAATTCTAATAATGATTCAATTAATGATTCAATCCTGTTTGGCTTTTCCTAGAACGCTAATGCATTAATTCATTTTTGAAAAGGGTGCCGTGGATTTGAAGTATCATGGACACCGTTTAGGTGCACCGCCGCATAATGGAAGAGTTCTTTCCCAACCAGTGGATCGGAAACCAAGGGGTCGTACTGTGGCCAGAAAGAAGTCCCGATCTTTCTCCTCTAGATTACTTTCTTTAGGGTTATTTGAGAAATTGCATATTTATAACAGAAAATTTAATAACGGATGCAAGGGCTATACGAGCTAGAACAATTCAACGGTTAATTACCAGCAACTTGCTTAGAAGAACTCAAGAATGTATTGAGGTGTAGGGAGAGTTATTCGAGTATTTACTTTAATGTTTTATCTTTTTGTTTAGTTTTGTTAGTTAGGTTATGTTATTTCAGGTTAGTTCATTTCCCTAGTAACTATAGGTAGTAAAGGAGATAATAGGTATATATAAAGAAAAAAGTTTTTTTACTTAAACTGTAATTGCAAAATATGTCATGTTGCATATCGTATTGTTTTGATTAAAGAGAGCGATCAAAATTATGAATAAAAAATCCAGGTTCGTATTTAGAGAAGTAAAATTGATGATGGTTACCGAAAAATGAAACGTCGCAAGAAGAAACCAAATATGTCATATTACAGGGCAGAAAAAGTTGCAAGAAGTGTCAATCATTTTGAATTAGCTCTTCGAATAAGCTCAAAACAAAATTAAAACGATATTTCATAATTTCGTATTTTTTCGGATATCTCCAGAAGTAATCGGAATTTATCAAATATTAAAACGGCATATTATTGAATTCCAAACTGCGCAACTTTGCCCCAATTTAACCGACCCTGTATCTCTTACCGTTGCTGAGATCTCAATGATGTGGCTCGAATTTGAGACACCCTGTACAGCCCCGTACAAAAGATTTCCTTTAGCACATTTGGTCCGTCCAAGTTAGGCATAAGTCTCTGTAATGAGCTCAATCTTTCAAGAATATTTTTTTTTATCAAACGGACTTAAAGTACGTCATTTGTTCTCTCCATACGCACACCTAAAGTGGGCTTTCTAATCCTGAGACCAAAAAAAGTAGCAAAAAAGTCCTAGGCAGTAAAAGTAAAGTCAAATGTCACCGCTATTGTCATGGTGGCGCATATATAAACCATCTTATTGCCATCTTTACATTCTTGTTGAAAAAACAAAGGATAGGAATACTCTCAGAGCGCTCGAGAGCACCACCCGAAACCGTTTTTAGTCGAAATCGCATAGGTTCTCGAATTCTGTTAAATGTCGTTAGTTGTCATCATACTTATCTGTCAATGTCATTTTTATTAATTTAGTATTAATAATAATGCTATACATTTTTAGTTTACCATAATTTACCTCAACCATCTAAACCATTGGTTATGATTTAATACCATTAAAACCATTGAACATTGAACACCACCGTTTTAACACATTCTATTTATATACACCACTAATTGGGTAAGTACCTAGACCTGCTTAAAGAGGATGAAAGAAAATTGCAACACTGAATCACTCTGAAATAGACTTTCCTGCATGCTTGAAAAAAAAATAGTATATGTTACGCGGAGTAAAAGGTCTTTTTGTGCTTCGCCCAGTTGCAGGCCTCAGCTTCGCTTCGGCCGTCAATCTCTGGGCTCAGCACAAAAAGACCCACTTTTACTCCTAGTGACATAATCTACTATTATACTACAAGGTATTTTACTGCTTTGCTAGGCGTTATTATTGTGCTTGATATAAATTTTGTGGTATGACGAGTCAAATTTTCCCAACAATGGTATTGTAAACCGTCACTACTGCCATTATTTGCCGATGGAAAAAATCCAAAAATCCACGTTGGATGAGGGACAAGCATTTCCAACAAATCTGGGGTATTAATGTGTGGTGCGGTCTTCTAAATGGGCGATTAATTGGAACATGTTTCTATGAAGGTACCTTGAGTGGTGAGAGATATTTATTGTTACTGACGGAAGTGTTGCCTGTACTACTGGTAGATGTAACCATAAACGAACGTTTAAATATGTGGTGGCAACAAGATGGTTTAATGTGTCAAATTTTTAAAATAAATCTTTTGGAAATAAGTGGCTAGCTAATCAAGGACCAGTTGACACCATTAGACTATTTTTATGAGATTATTTAAAGAATGAGGTTTACTGCAGGGAAATATCCCCACAAACTATTAGAAATGCATGTACCGGGGAGCTGCTTAGAAGGTATGAGTTTTGCCATACCGAAAATGGACGCCAGTTTGAGTATCTCTTATAAGTTTAGGTTTTAACAACTGTACTGAGTGTTAGTATGTTTTTGTGAACTTCTCGAAAATTATTGAAATTAGAAAGAAAAAGTGTTATACATTGTTGATTGAGTATTTAATCTCCATATAATCTCCATTAAACTACAGAGTGTCCCATTGAAAAAAAATAAGTTTACGTCAAAAGTACGTTTTTGCTTGACCCTGTTCAGCGCGTTTCATTAACTTTGATAACATTTGGATCAGCAACTTTTTTGTTTTTAAAGATATCGAAATGAAGCAAAAACCAGATTGCAGAGTTGACTAGCAGGTTTTTTCCCATTTGAAGAAAAAACAAAAGACCAATGATTTCGAGAGATCTTAACGTAACTTATATTTTTTTTAATGGAACGCCTTGTATATTATTGGATATTTGGATTCTGCTCAAAATTCTAAGTATATTTATAAAGCATACCCTATACCCATCTTCAACTGTTTCTGAGAAAATGGAGTCTGTATAAGATGTTCATATAAACATACAATAATAAATAAAAAGCAAAGTAAATTTGAGCGGTAGTATTAAACAAATAGTTTTATAAACATGCAAAAAAATTGTTCTAGTTGTCGGCCATTTTCCGCAACACAACAAAATACTTAAGGCTCGACTGTTACCAGCACGACACAAGCAATGCTAAACTTCAGCTTTAGCTAAGTGTAAAGTGTGCCAAAACAATTTGTTTACATTTTAACATATTGATACCAATATTTTGTCACATTAAGTATGTGATTAAGCTTAATATATGTCTGTTTTTTTAATTAATTAACATGTTCAAAATGGTACGATTTAGTAATAGAGAAATATCGTTGACTTTATCCAGAGCACTCAGTTCATTTCAAATAAATATTTGCAAGGTTAGTTAAAAAAATGAATTCCGTGTTAGATGTAAGAAGCATACGTAGAAGTCGTAGAGTTGAACACAATGAAGTAAACATACTAGATTTTTTTGAAGGAGATCCATCGGCTTCTATTACTAAATGTTTTCAGGAACTACTAGTTCAGTTCATAGAGTTTTGAAGAAATACCAATATAAAGCATATAAGTTTTGGAAAATCCAGAAACTAAGCGGCAGAGACGGCTCATTTTGTGAGGAATTCCTAAACAGATATTACCAAAATCCTGATTATTTAAAATACATTGGCTGGACTTACGAAAGTTCCTTTTCTACCAAACATGGCTGTAATAGTCAAAATAGCCGACACTGGTCTACGAATAATCCTCGAAAGATCCATCAAATGAAATGTCAAGGCTCAGTCTGTTAACGTTTGGTGTAGTGTGATAGACCGATATACCGGGTGTCCAGCAGAACCCTAGACATAGGAGATTAACATGGGAAATCGGTTTTTATTTTTTTTTGCGCCTGTACGGTTGATTTGATTGAAAAACTTTTAAGAGTAAAGTTGTAGAGCGTATGGTCAGCTATCATCCTGTAATTTTTTCAGTACCCCAGTTTCGCCTCGAAAAGTGCAAAAATTTAAATTTGGCGCGCCATGCATGTGCGGTGTCGCCAACATAATAATTTCTTATGTCAGAGTCCGAGCCGATTTTCCTTTCTTATTTATTTTGAGGGACTATCATGTAGTAATTAACGTGATTATGCAGTGAAAATTAACCGAAAGCCTGACGATAATGTTCTTAAATCATACGATAAGTAAAAGTTACGTTTATTATTATCATAATTAGTAAATGGAAAATAATTCCAATTTGTGTATGGTTGGTTGTCTAATTCATTTTAGATTAGCAACAGACAACGGATCGACGATATGTCTCTTGTCTTTGTCATTGGTAAAGCTAAAAGCTAGGTTAATGTTAAGAATTATTAAGGACGGCGAGGTGGGTGGATACATTTGTTGAGCAAACCAAGAACCAAGATTGAAATGTGATTGTACTTTACAAATGAGTTATCGTGGAATTGGCGAAAAGAAAATACGGATTGGCGGCTCTTAAAACAACCATTTAATTACATACTACAAAGAAAGTGAATAACCACCCATGTGTTTAACATCAAACACAGAGGTAAACAAGAACAATAAACAAATAAATAAAATACAACACTAGATGTGGCACATCAGAGAAATTGTTCAAAATGACCACCTTCTGCAGAGGTACAATATGCTCACCTCTGTTCAAAATTGCGACATGTATTGTCCAACAACACCACCGTGACTTGACTACAAATTTCTTGAATGGCAAGTTTCAACTCTTGAACATTTGCATATTGTTTATTTCTCTGGTAGAGACGATCTTGAATGAATCCCCAAACAAAAAATCACAGGGATTCAAATCCGGAGAGCGAGGTGGCCAATTAATTGCTCCAAACTTTCCGATCCACCTATCACCAAATGTTTCGTTTAAAAAATCGTCTATTTTGCAGTGCAGTGTGACGACGCCCCATCTTGCATGTAAAAAACCCGTTCTAATGGCTGGATGGCTTCTACAGCAGGCAAAATGTCATTGCGAAAAATATTGCAATATTTGTTGGCGTTCAAACTGCCATCAATGAAAAATGTACCTATAACATGGCGCCCCAAAATGCCGATCCACACGTTTACAGTTGCTCGACGTTGGTCCCGATTGTCATGCACTATATGTGGGTTTTGGAGTGCCCAAATCCGATCATTTTGTTGATTTGAAGAGCCAGTCAATCCAAATGAGCATTCATCCGTGAAACAAATGTTTCTAACAAATCTTGGGGCTGCAATAATTTTTTCGGTCAGGATTTCATAAAACTCCATTCGGGGGAAAAAGTCGGTCGGTAAGAGTTATTGATGGTTCTCTTGTTTGTAGCTTTTAAAGCCTTCTCTTTGCAGATAATTATGGATGGTCGATCTACTAAATCCAGTTTCTTGGCCAATCTTGGAAGGATCATCGTTTACTGTAGCAAGAACAACAAGTTTTGCCACATTTTCATCCTCTGGAGCCGCACCAGCTTGAGGTCGTCGCTTTCGCTCACAGGAACATATCGGTTTAATACTCCCAGTTTCCTCAAAATGAGCAACCACCGCCTGAAGTGAACTGCGTGCTGGTATTGGTCGTTCAGGAAACAATGCAGCAATGTTCTCTCGAATTTGAGTAAAGGAATTACCAGCCCAGTATTGTTTTAAAACAAGTTTTCTCAAAATTCATAACTAAGGAAACATTTAAATAAGCAATAATAAAAATAAAATTTTACACTGTAACAAAATGTTTCCTAATTTCGATGTTCAATTGTTTTAAGCTGTCAAAGTGAACAAATGAAAATCGAACCTTAAATATCAATAAATACAAGCTTTCTGTATACATTACATTTTTATTTCGGAGAAATTGTGTGTGAAAAAGTGGATGCAACAAGTACCAAAATAAGAATATTTCCATAATCAATCTATACATAAATTTCTTAACGGAAGAAATTAACAAGTGTACATAAAAAAGAAATGTAACATAAATTTAGGTAATAACACAGAAAACAACAATTATTCCTATAAAAACACTATCACCTTTATTAAGATTTGTTGTCACTGAAAAGAGTTTTTTTTCACAGGCACTATAGTCTCCAGATACATAGATAACACATGAAAGAAACTGCTCTTAGCAGATCAAACATCCATCGCTATCTGCTTACTGGTCTTGCTTGTTTGCTATAAACATTTGTTCCACCAATGAATGTTAATTTGGATTAATGGGCCCTTCTAATCAACAAATTGAATGAGTTTGGACTCTCTAAAATCCGCATACAGTGCAGGACAACCGAGACCAACGTCGAGAAGTTGTTAATGTGTGGATTGGCATTTTGGGGCGCACTGTATTTGGTTTTCCAATGAGATCTTGTCTGTCATAGAAGAATCCAGCACTTAGCAAGAGTTTTTTACATGCAGGATGGGGCCTCGCGTCACACAGCACTGCAAGATAGACACTTTTGAAATAAAACATTTGGAGAGAGATGAATTCAACTCAATAATAACAACGAACACCCTTAATTGGTGAAAAGAGACAAATTGTCATGTCGTCGTGGTTGTCGTATTGCTAAACTAAAATGAATTTGACAACCAGCCATACACATATTGGAATGATTTTTCTTTTACTAATTATGATAATTATAAAAGTAACTTTTACTTACCGTATGATTTAAGAACATTATCATCATGTTTTCGGTTAAATTTCGCTGCATAGTCACGTTAATTACTACATGATTGTCCGTCAAAATAAATAAGATAGGAAACTCGGCTCTGACTCTGACATAAGAAATTATTATGTTGGAGACACTGCACATGCATGGCGGGGGTGACGCGCCAAATTCAAATTTTTGCACTTTTCGAGGAGTTTTTCCAAAAAACAGCCAAAACTGTGGTATTGAAAAAATTAGAGGATGATAGCTGACCATAAGCTCTACAACTTTACTCTTAGAAGTTTTTCAATCAAATCAACCGTACAGGCGCAAACAAATAAAAACCGATTTCCCATGTTAATCTCCTATGTCCAGGGTTCTGCTGGACACCCGGTATATTAGGCCCCATATTTATTAACCACAAATTGACTGGAGATCGTTCTTTCCATCTTCTACAAAATGATATAGGTGGACAGATTGATGATATACCGGTGAACATTTCAGCAAGGATGATGAGGCAGCAAGATGGTGCTCCGCCTCACAACGTAACTCAAGTTCAAAACTATCTTAATGTGGAACATCCAAATGGTTGGATAGGAAAATGAGGAACAATTCCGTGGCCACCAAACAGTCCAGACCTGACAGTAATGGATTTTTTTTAAACTTATATTAGACAATGAAAAATGAACACTGCTAAATTTTGTACAGAAAATGTATGGGCACGTCACTCTATCACGTGAGCGCTCCTTGCTAACAATTCTTCCCCTCTTACTTCGCCTACGATTTCGACAAAAGTAAACAAAAGTTTGACCGCTTTACGCCACCGGCCTATACTGAATACATTGCCCAATTACGGCAAACGGCGGCAAAACGTTTTTGAAATCGAAATTTCTTTGATCTTTCCGAGAGTGACGTTACTGATAGATATTCTCTATATTCTGATAAAACACCATGCGATAATATGAAGACCTCAGACAAAGAATCATCTCTGCAGTCAATGAGATGAAAGAAAATACAGAAATGTTGCTCATAACTCAGTAAATCATACAATTAGAGTGTATCAAAAATGTGTTGAGGAAAATGGAAGACACGTAGAGCAATTTTTATGATAATTTGACATGTTCGTAAAACTATTTGTTTAATACCACCACTCAAATTTACTTTGCTATGTATTTATTATTTTATGTTTATGCATATGATCTACTATGCGGACGCCACACACGTTTCACAGAAAGGACGGACACGTTTCACAGAAACAGTCGAAAAAGGATATGCTTTATAAAAAATACTTGCAGTTTTGAGTAAAATCCAAATATCCAATAATCTACCGGGCTTTCCATAAAAAAAAATGTAAGTTAGGTTAAGATCTCTCGAAATCATTGGCTTTTTGTTTTTTTTCTTCCAATAGGAAAAAACTTGCTAGTCAACCATGCAATATGATTTTCGATTCATTCTGATATCTTTAAAAACAAAAAAATTACAGCTGATAAAATGTTATCGGGGGTAATACCACAAGAGCTTTAAAATTACCGATAATTTTTCACGATTGCATGTTTTCCATAATTTCACGAGTCCTTTAGGACGAGTGAAATTTGCAAGGAAACGTGTCAGAGTGAAAAATTTTCTGGTTCATTTTAAAGCTCGAGCGGTATTTAGTGAAATTATTTCTCGAATCAAATTAATATAGACAACGACATTGATTACGGTTTAGGTTAGTGCAAGCGATAATACCACGTCGTCTAGACAACGTGGAATTACCGCTGTAATTTTTTGATAAACACACTTTCCTTATGGTAAAATTTATGCATGAGTGAAATCCAAGTTATTGAAACGCACTGTACAGGGTGGCCTAATTTGGGTGTTTTAAATGGGAAACTCATAAACTAATAAGAATATTAAAAATCAAAAAGTCGATGCCGGGGTATTTTTTCGAGTTGATTTCATTGCCCCAAATAGAAATCTGCTATGGTCATTTGTTTTCTTGCAAGTGATGAAAGTTCAATTTTCGCCATTTTCTAAAATACCTTGTAATTTTTTTATTAGTCTAGTTTGGTAAAAATGGTTTTTACATTATTAAGGCACTTTTTCCAATAGATTCCAATGGTGATTTTTTAATTTTTATAAAACCATTGTTTTTTGAGTTATAAGATAAACTTCTATTTTTTTAAATACAACCTATAACTTCTTTCTACTTTGATAGAAAGAGAATTTTTTTCTATTTAAAATGACATATAACATATTAGGTTTTACATTGAGCTTATATACTTTATTTAAGAAAAACTCCTTTTTGGAATAGTTGACCATGACGCGTGGCGCGTTAGACGCGTGACGCGTTAGCTCTTGTGTGAGTTAGTGAGATATTCTAATATGGCGTACCAAAACAGTGTGTCCCCCGACTCTGAGCATTCGCTGACTAAACTTCTAAGTTGCTGCCGTCGGCCGAACTTACCCAATAATTACACTTCTAACATGTTTTTTAAAACTTTGAATATCCCTGGTCAAACGATTGCAACAGAAAGTTTTGTTGTTCTCTTATTGTTTTTAAAATATGGGCATCATATAATCATAATTTTAGTTCAAAAATAATTTCAAGGTAACAGCAAATTTAAAGACGCAAAAACATAACTATTTGAATTTTAAAACTAAACATCACAACCATAACAAGTTCACTTACTAATTTTAACAAGTAGATATACTAGTTTTTTAATTTAAATATAATGTGACACAGAAACGACAACTATTTTAAATAATGTAACAAACAATAAACTACAAAAGATGTTCCAAAGTTCCTTCGTTATTGTCGATACATAATTGGCACTTCCTGGAAACGCCTTGAATGGCATTTTGTGCATTTTATGCAGATTTGAAGTTGAATTTAAACAATTCACAAATTTTTTTGTTTGTAAATGGTCCATGATGTCATTAGTAAGCCTATACAATTTATTTTTTAAGTGACCCCAAAAGAAAAAATCTAGAGGTGTCAAATCTGGCGATCGCGGCGGCCACTTGATGGATCTTTTATTTCCTATCCATTTGTTGCCAAAGTTTTCCATCAAAAAATTTGAAATAACCCGTGAGTTGTGGGCGGGTGCGCTGTCTTGTTGCAGAAAATAGAAATTTCTACCATTTAACGGAATCTCGTCCGTAAAAGCATCAATAATGTGTGTCAATAATGACTCTATACAAGGCTGAAGTTAGGTTTGTATCATATATTCTATATGCAAGGTTTCTATTGTTGAGCAATGCGCACCAAACACTAAATCCAAATCTACTTTGATTACGGATGTCTCGTACTTGATGAGGATTCTCGTCAGACCAGTGATATTCGTTATTTCTGTTAAATATGCCTGCACTGCTAACAAACGTCTCATCCATTCAAATAACTTTTTCAAGAAATCTTGGATCTTCTTGTAATTGGCCCAAGAACCACCGACACCATATTAGTCTCTTTTCATGATCTTCGGGAAGGAGATGCTGTTTTCTCAATTTGTAGGGCTTAAATTTATTTTTCTTTAAAATGCCTAATGCCCTAGCAACTACAGCTCCTACTACTGTTATGGTTGCTGTTTCTTCATCCACGACATTATAGATTCTTCGTCTTGACTTGGAAAAAGACCCAAAGTTCCTTAAGCTATCCTTCAATCTTTTGCACGTAGTTTTATGAAGCTGTCTCCTCTCAGGAAAACGATTCCAGTCAGAGAGAGATTCAGATGCAGCGTCTGCTTCATAATTACTTTGAATATAACACTCTAACATGTCGTATTTTGAAATGCTTGAAATTACATTTTTTCGTTTCGTCCTTATAAGGGTAAAACTTAATGAACGTTATTGAACTGTCTATACCATATTCCATTATTTTCTGCATCTTACATTGCCATGGAATTTACCCTGTGTAGCATCGATGGCAATTGTCGTTTACTTGTCGTCAAAGCAGATACGGTAAAGACAGAATTGGAAGGTGATAACTAAAATCGGCAATTTGAAAGCTGGCCAATAAGATCGCTTGACATGTTTTTTTAACCAATACAGTCAAACTAATTACTAATTGATATTTTTAGTCGCAATTGTCTCCAATAAGCTTTAAGATTTTGCCAAATTGAATTTGCGTCGTTGTCAGTTTTCAATACGTGTATCAACATTTTAAGTGGATTAAAGAGTATCAGAATTCTAAAATGCCCAAAATAATCGACAAGAAAATTCGAGAATTTATAAAAAAAGAGCTTTCCAAAAAAAGATTTGCAATATTTTTGAGGTAAGTACAATTTTTTCTTGCATTAGCTGTAGAATCTATTTGAGGACTGGAAATGCTACTGAATGTCTTCATTCATAAGCTGTTAATGGTTTAAGTATAAAAGTATTATGTACTATAGTTAATTGCTTTTTGTAGTTTTACTTAATATAGGATAGAGAAATACAACAATAATAATTTTATTAACCAGGATATGCAAAGCAAAATAACCTAGGTATAATATGTTCCAGTTTTTTCTGCATCTCGTTAGCCTTGGAAATTTGACATATTTCACCCTGTATATATAACGGACACTGACAGTGATTGATAAATGGGTTTAAGGTTGTGAATATTGTTTACACTTAAGCCTACATAGATGCCAGACTCTACCAATTATTCCAGGTTTTAAGGCAACTAATTTATTCATAGTTCTTAAGTCTCGCGATTCTCTATGTGGTTTTATTGGTTAATTTAAATATTGAACTTTGACGGTTATTAGCAATCAATCGATATAACAGACTTTTCTTCACTTTTCGCTACTTTTCATTCAATTCCAAAACTCTAAGCTTATTGTCATTCATCATCATACCTATAATATATACTAAGGTATTAAAATTCGTGAGCCTTATTCTTTTTACATATATTGAGCGTTCCAAAAAGTGAAATTTTACAGTTTTACAATTTACCTTGAGGTTATAACATCATTTACATCATATAAATAATAAAAATAATAAGCTATAGCTATATTATGTTTAACAGTAACATTCTGAGGAAAAAATAAAGAAATTACAATAATTTATTCTGTAAAAAGTAAAAAGTGTAAAACTTTTTTTTTACGTCTTTTTATTACTGGTGTCACATGGTCTGCTTCATCCTTGTCGAGGGCGTATTCTTATATAATGATTTGTACAGTTCTAGTAGGTCCCCAACCAAAAAAAGAAATACATCTAAAAGTATATTGAAAACTCATCTATTTAATAAATTAAATTCAATAATTTCCTTTGTTTATCTTAAACTGAAAGTGCTACTAAATATTTTTTTCTAATTTTGACATATAAAGTGGCACTTTTCAATACTGATGACAGTGACGTAACGTCCTACTTTTCGTAACTAGTTACGAAAAGTAAAATTTTTCGTAACTAGTGATGAAAAGTTGGTGTCACCACCAGTTGCAGGTTTCGGCTGTGGCACACCGTTGCTATAATTTTACGGTATTAAGTAGATACAAAGTGGTTTAAAAGTAAATATTGAACTTTATTAATAATAATTCTCTCTCTAAGTAGGTATTTGTAGTCAAAATTAGAAAAAATCTTGTATGAAACACGTGACGAAAAGCCTTTTTTGTGTATTTCATTCAAGTTGCGGAAACTCGCTGCGCTCGTCCCGCAAACATTCATTCGTTACACAAAATCGGACTTTTCGTAACTGGTTACATAAATAGCTATTATCTTTACCAAGCAACCAGAATATGCACGATCTTTATCACATTTGGTAGAGTAGTTTTTGGTATTTGTTATTTACAGAACTGAGGTTCTAGTAGGTATATAATAGCGCAGTGATCTGCATGATACAATATCGCATGATCTCTTTTGTAAACCCAAGCGAAATATGTACTCGTATATGAAAAATTAGGCTTCTACAAAATAATTAATGAATACCTGGTAATAAGTAATTTCCTTACAGATCGTGTATGAAAACGCTTCTTTGCACCCCCCCTACACGGGGCAATTTAAATTTGAATGGCGTTTTGGTATTGGTGTTAGTAGCTTTCTATTCCAGGAAATCTTCTAGACGTGAGTCGCTTTGCAGCTAATCATCGCGGGTCAGGAGACCTTTAGGTTTTCTGGATGAGCGTCTACTGCTACTCAAAATGTCTTGTTCTATGATTTTCCTTTTCGCCTGGCGCACTTTTTGTAATGTTTGCGTCTCAAGGTTTCACGCCTGACGTTCAGCCCTTCAATAGTTGGCAGCTGGAAAGTGAATTTGTGCAAGGGCCGAGGAGCGGAGTTAACTGACATGTGAATTGTAGTACTGTCGTGTAGACGTTTTCGGGGGTCGGGGGTGCTGGTATCTACCTAGGTTATTTTGCTTTGCATATCCTGGTTAATAAAATTATTATTGTTGTATTTCTCTATCCTATATTAAGTAAAACTACAAAAAGCAATTAACTATAGTACATAATACTTTTATACTTAAACCATTAACAGCGTATAATGCAAGAAAAAATTATACTTGTATGCGTACTTACCTCAAAAATATTGCAAATCCTTTTTTGGAAAGCTCTTTTTTTATAAATTCTCGAATTTTCTTGTCGATTATTTTGGGCATTTTAGAATTCTGATACTCTTTAATCCACTTAAAATGTTGTTACACGTATTGAAAACTGACAACGACGCAAATTCAATTTGACAAAATCTTAAAGCTTATTGGAGACAATTGCGACTAAAAATATCAATTAGTAATTAGTTTGACTGTATTGGTTAAAAAAAAACATGTCAAGCGATCTTATTGGCCAGCTTTCAAATTGCCGATTTTAGTTATCACCTTCCAATTCTGTATTTACCCTATCTGCTTTGACGACAAGTAAACGACAATTGCCATCGATGTTATACAGGATAAATTCCATGGCAATGTAAGATGCAGAAAATAATGGAATATGGTATAGATACCAGCACCCCCGACCCCCGAAAACGTCTACACGACAGTACTACAATTCACATGTCAGTTAACTCCGCTCCTCGGCCCTTGCACAAATTCACTTTCCAGCTGCCAACTATTCAAGGGCTGAACGTCAGGCGTGAAACCTTGAGACGCAAACATTACAAAAAGTGCGCCAGGCGAAAAGGAAAATCATAGAAGAAGACATTTTGAGTAGCAGTAGACGCTCATCCAGAAAACCTAAAGGTCTCCTGACCCGCGATGATTAGCTGCAAAGCGACTCACGTCTAGAAGATTTCCTGGAATAGAAAGCTACTAACACTAATACCAAAAAGCCATTCAATGTTAAATTGCCCCGTGTAGTGGGGTGCAAAGAAGCGCTTTCATACACGATCTGTAAGGAAATTACTTATTACCAGGTATTCATTAATTATTTTGTAAAAGCCCAATTTTTCATATACGAGTACATATTTCGCTTGGGTTTACAAAAGAGATCATCATGTTCACTCAGTGCCACTGCGCTATTATATACCTACTAGAGCCTCAGTTCTGTAAATAACAAATTGTATAGGAGTACTCCAAGTACTCCACCAAGAACTACTCTACCAAATGTGATAAAGATCGTGCATATTCTGGTTGCTTGGTAAAGATAAAAATATTTAGTAGCACTTTCAGGTTAAGATAAACAAAGAAAATTATTGAATCTAATTTATTAAATAGATGAGTTTTCAATATACTTTTACATGTACTTTATTTTTAGGTGAGTACCTACTACTGTACAAAACATTATATAAGAATACGCCCTCGACAAGGATGAAGCAGACCATGTGACACCAGTAATAGAAAGACGTAAAAAAAAAGTTTTACACTTTTTACTTTTCACAGAATAAATTATTGTAGTTTCTTTATTTTTTCCTCAGAATGTTACTGTTAAACATAATATAGCTATAGCTTATTATTTTTTATTATTTATATTATGTAAATAATGTTATAACCTCAAGGTATATTGTAAAACTGTAACATTTCACTTTTTGGAACGCGCAATATATGTAAAAAGAAATAGGCTCACGAATTTTAATACCTTAGTATATATTATAGGTATGATGATGAATGACAATAAGCTTAGAGTTTTGGAATTGACTGAAAAGTAGCGAAAAGTGAAGAAAAGTCTGTTATATCCATTTGTTGCTAATAACCGTCAAAGTTCAATAATTAAATTAACCAATAAAACCACATAGATAATCGCGAGACTTAAGAACTATGAATAAATTAGTTGCCTTAAAACCTGGAATAATTGGTAGAGTCTGGCATCTATGTAGGCTTAAGTGTAAGCAATATCCATAACCTCAAACCCATTTATAAATCACTGTCAGTGTCCGTTATATATACTGGGTGAAATATGTCAAATTTCCAAGGCCAACGAGATGCAGAAAAAACTGGAACATATTATACGCTATGAGATCATTAAATTTCTCCAACCGCGGAATATCGGCAGTGACAAGTGACAGCTGCACGACAAGATGGCCGCGACATCGGCATCGGAGCGTCATCGCGTCATGGCCTACTACTTCAAAAAGAAATTTTTATCAAAAAAGTATATAAGTTCAAAGCAATACCTAACATATTTTACGTCGTTTTAAAGAGAAAAAAATTCTCTTTCTAACAAAATAGAAAGAAGTTATAGTTTGTATTTAAAAAAATAGAAGTTTATGTTATAACTCAAAAAACAATAAGTTTATAAAAATTAAAAAATCATCTATTCAAAAAAGTGCCTTAATAATGTAGAAACGATTTTTACCAAACTAGACTAATAAAAAAATTACAACCTATTTTCGAAAATGGCGAAAATCGAACTCTCATCAATTGCAAGAAAACAAAAGACGATAGCAGATTTCTGTTTACGGCAATGAATTCAGCTCGAAAAAATACCCCGGCATCGACTTTTTGATTTTTAATATTCCTATTAGTTTAGGAGTTTCCCATTTAAAACACCCAAATTAAGCCACCCTGTACAGGCTCATTGATCATAAGTTAACCACCCACCTAGATGCTTTAATTTAACTCGAAAAAAAAATGTTTAATGCAAAAGTTAAGTGAAAAAGGTAAGAAAGAATCATACATTATGTTACATGTTAATAACTTAAAATTCGACGGGGAATCCGAAAATGAACAAATTCTACAGGGTGTTCCTTTTAAAAAATGAAATATGGCGGTACTTCCGGTTAAACGGGAAGTTGTGCCTAAGTGCTTGAAACGGGATCTGAAGAACATTTACTACATTCATTCTATATCACCCGGTTTGGTGCCTAAATTTCAATACTAAACAGTATTTAGCCACCTTTTTAGAGGTTTTCTTTTTAATCGTGTGAAACCATGTTAAATGCAAAAAATTATGGATAATCATATGTAGTTTTTCATGTTGTAAAATTTTATACAGGGTGTACCCAAAATGATCTGTTATGATCTCACTCACCCTGTTGGATTTGTGGATAAATGACCGGCTGAACAGGTGATGCCGCGGATTGATTTTTTTTGTTATATTTAATATGTTACGTTAAGGAGGTAACAGGAAAACCTTAAAAGCGGTAAAGGAAAAATGTCCATGCCTTTGGCATTCTTTTCCTAGTAGTAAAAGATATCTTTATCTCATATTCTCGATTTAGTACACCACTTCAAAAGTGTCTTTATAAAAGTTGCATATAGATTGGAAGCGCAAACTTAAATTTAAGATTTCTTAATAAAAACTTAATAAAAGATTTCTTAAAAGAGTGCTCTTCTCGACGCTTTCTTCTTCTAATAAACAAATTATTCCAACCATAATTTACAGTTTTGCTCACATATTAGAGTAAAGAAAAAACCTAAAAGGCAAGTTTTTTTTTATATCTAGCTGTGGTCTCAAAGTATACACTTTTTTAAAGCCTGGAATGCAAGGAATTTCACCCATCAATTTTTCGAAAATGGGAGCTTTTGTTTAAGAGTATGCTGATTAAAAAAAATGGTGTACAATACCAAGTTGCAAAAACATACTAAGTGGTCCATTAAAAAAAAAAAACCTTTGATATGCTGCCGGTTTTGTGCACATCCTGTATAAGATTTTACAGCATGAAAAACTACACATGATTATCTATAATTTTCGCATTAACATGGTTTCACATGATTAAAAAGAAAACCTTTAAGAAGGTATCTAAATACTATAATATCGAAATTTAGGCACCACTTATCAAGGAAACCATTGGCGATATATATAGGACATGCTTCATAAAAAATACTTAGAAACGTTTACTGAGTATGAAAAAGCATAAATATAGAGTGTGTTTAATTTAGAAAATTATAACTTTGGTATGCCACGAGCTTTGGGTAGACCCTGTATAAAGGATTTTGTATTGGAAAGAAACTACACCTATTTATCAACAACTTTCGTATCTAACATTTTTTTCTTCGAGTTAAATTAAAGCTTCTAGGTGGGTGGTTAACTTATAATCAATGACCCTGTACATATTAATAAATTGTCATTGAAAGCACCTTTCCAAACTATGAGCTTTTTATCTAAAACTTTTTTTTCTGAAATATATAGTGGCGTAGATATTTAGTGTCTAAATAGAGTTGAGACAACTTGTATACCAATACAGAGTGATTCATGTTATTCGACACGGAAGATTATGGCTAAACTTTTAGATTTTAAAAAAGTTTTGTGTATGGAATGGGTGGGGGTCTATTGGAAGTAGATTTTAAAATTATTGTTATTGTATACAGGTGGTCCCAAAAGTATAAAATTGATTAAAGTTGTAATTTTTTAGTGAAACACCTAGTATATTAATGTATTGTCTTATCTATGGATAAATGTATGGACTACGGACAAATTCAGGAAAAATCCATTTTCCAAGCAAACGCAAAGACCAAGCTGTAGGAATGTTTAATAGTTCTTCAGAGAGAACTAAATTTTGCATCTAATGATACTATTAAATACAAGGTGTCTAATTTAAATTAAACGGGTTATTACTGTTTGAAGTTTGTAATAATTTAGTGTCCATTTGTTGACACACTGGTACACAGTAGTTAATATTTAATACATAACGCAAAAAATTCAATGTACTAGTAGCCCACCAGCCAATTTCGGTAGTTGAAAAGACAGCAAGTGCTAAGATTTTCAACATTCAATTTGTTGCTGCATTTTTGCAAAATCACGAATATCTGAAGAACGGTAGGGTTTAGATGCCGGAAACCTTAATAAAACTACCTTTATCTTTATCGACTAGGTCACCAATTTCTACATACTAGTTTCGGGGTCTACCCCTCATCAGTACAGCTTTGGCTGGTGGACAAATTGGAGACCGGGAGTTCGCGGCCTAAAGCCAAAAGTCTATGGAAGAAAGGTGAGATGTTGTACAGAGCAGGAGCAGGCGACTCTACCAGCGTATTAGATCCAATACATGCATGGCAAATGGCTCTCAGTTCGAGAAGTAGCCCATATTGCTCTGTATCTCGCAAGTTATAGGAATAATATGATAATACGTGTAATTCCGATAACGAAGTGTAAAGAATAGCTGGTCACCAATTTGTCGATCAACCCATATGCATATTAAACTGCTGGACAAAACAAACAGGACAAACATATATTTCGATAAATTGTTAAGCGAGATATTTTGAAAATAACGCAAGATAAAAATATGAAGTTTTCAGCAACCTCTAGAAGGATCTATAGAGGAGGTATTCCAGACTACTTTGAACAAAATTACCTGTTCAGATGGTTCACAAGGTAATGAATAAGTTGACTACAATTTGAAAAAATTTCTTTTTTTGCCGAGAATCTAGGATTCAGTTTTCATTTTGTTTTTTGTGAATTAAGGACGATCCTTGACAAGTTTAGAAAAAACACGTTTAACTGATTTTAAATATCATACCACATGTCGGATTTTTTAAACTCTTTCTTCAGACATTTACCAATCTTTAATTTCAGCCTCCTGCTGATCAGGTAACTGATATGCGATTGATTAATTTTACAAAATTGATTTGATGCGTGTGCAAGAAGAGATAGTGGTATAAGATTTTTCTACAGGGTGTTGACCCTCAAAATCTTTGATCATTAATATTGATTGGAGTGTCTTCTCAACCATTAAATGAACAGATGTTTAATTGCTTGCTGATGGAACAATAATAATTCTTTTGACCGTTCTATGCAAATTTTGAGCTCAATAAGTAAAACACCCAGACGGATTTTTTGCTTTTCATTTAAATTAATTTAAACAGAATATTGAGCGTCTAAACTTGACCTTACTACAAAAAAGGGTAAATAACTGATGTTGCCTTTAAATGCTTTAATACTTGAACTTTATTTCGGAAGTAAATTTCAGCTAGATACATAAGAGGCGGAATAAGGGATTTGAAAACTCTGAGAGCAATGACGTCATTTTTACAAGGTGGTGCTAAGAAATTCTTGTAGACGCAGGCCCAATGTTAAAGTTATCTGAAACAGACTGGATGAGAGTTATTGAGATGTGAAGTTGACCTGAATTTTGGAAGTTAGGTAGACCTACAGAGTGTCCCAAATAAAGTGACTTACAAGGAAATAAAAGAAGCCTATTATAATTTCCTTTCAAGAAATATTAAGTGAAAAATGTTTACTACCTCAAGTGATATTCTAACATGGTACTTCCGAGTTAATCACTGCATGCTGAAAATCTCGGATTTTTATTCCTTGTAATTTTAAAAATAGCTCGTTTCACAAATCATCCTGAAATATGTTTGTCCCGTTCTTATGTCCAGCAGTTTAGTTTCGGGGTCTACCCCTCATTAGTACAACTTTGGCTGTTCGACAAGTTGGAAACCGTGAGTTCGCGGCTTAAAGCCAAAAATCTATGGTATTTGCTATTATCCGCAGATACCGAAAATACATTAATATACTAGATAGGTGTTTTAATTAAAAATACAACTTTAATCAATTTTATACTTTTGGGAGCACCTGTATACAATGAAATAGTAGATTATGTCACTAGGAGTAAAAGTGGGTCTTTTTGTGCTGAGCCCAGAGATTGACGGCCGAAGCGAAGCTGAGGCCTGCAACTGGGCGAAGCACAAAAAGACCTTTTACTCCGCGTAACATATACTATTTTTTTTTCAAGCATGCAGGAAAGTCTATTTCAGAGTGATTCAGTGTTGCAATTTTCTTTCATCCTCTTTAAGCAGGTCTAGGTACTTACCCAATTAGTGGTATATATAAATAGAATGTGTTAGAACGGTGGTGTTCAATGTTCAATAGTTTTAATGGTATTAAATCATAACCAATGGTTTAGATGGTTGAGGTAAATTATGGTAAACTAAAAATTTATAGCATTATTATTAATATTAATACTAAATTAATAAAAATGACATTGACAGATAAAAATGATGACAAGAAACGACATTTAACAGAATTCGAGAACCTATGCGATTTCGACTAAAAACGGTTTCGGGTGGTGCTCTCGAGCGCTCTGAGAGTATTCCTATCCTTTGTTTTTTCAACAAGAATGCAAAGATGGCAATAAGATGGTTTATATATGCGCCACCATGACAATAGCGGTGACATTTGACTTTACTTTTACTGCCTAGGACTTTTCTGCTACTTTTTTTGGTCTCAGGATTAGAAAGCCCACTTTAGGTGTGCGTATGGAGAGAACAAATGACGTACTTTTAGTCCGTTTGATAAAAAAATAATTTTAAAATGTATTTAAATAGACCCCCATCCATTTCTTATACAAAACTTTTTTTAAATGTAGGACTTGAAAAATGTACTTCACAATTTCGAAATTACCAAAGTTTTGATCCTTTATTGGATCTTTATCAGGGCATTTTCGTGAGTGAGGATAGTCGAGTTGTAAGGTTTAAAAAAATCTTATCTATTAAAAGACGCGTAAAGTCAGGCCTAGCGTGGTCCACGCTAAGGCTACTTGAATGCCGCATGTTCTTAAACCAGATTTTACGCGTGTTTTAATGGATAATATTTTTTGAAACCTTACAACTCGACTATCTTCACTCACTGAAAAAGCCCTGATGAAGATCCAATAAGGGATCGAAACGTTGGTAGTTTCGAAAGTGTGAAGTGCATTTTTCAAGTCCTACACCCGAAATACTTTCTACACTTATATCTTTTTTTAAATCTAAAAGTTTAGCCATAATCTTCCGTGTCGAATAACGTGAATCACCCTGTATACCTTGAGTGTCTCTTTTAAGTGCGTGCAGTATTGCTATCTCCGAAACGGCTGAAGTAATAAAGTCGGTTAAATTAGCAAAAAGTTGTCTTTTGTGGAGACTTTTTAGAAAACCTTTACGGTGTTGCCACATGTTAAGCAGTTTTAGAAATATTTGAAGTAATGTAAAAGCTGCAAAAATCTTAAATATCTCCTATTTCAAAAACTATTGGTGACACAAAAAAAGTTTAAAGTACAAAGTGTCACTACACTCTAACCCCACCCATATGTCATCTCGATTAGCTTCGTGTGACGGTTATAGTTACCAATATAAAGTTAATTTTTTAAAATACGGACCTGGTTTTTAGTATCTTTTACATTTTTTTTTAATATTTCAGCAACCACTCAAAATATGGCAACATTGTAAAGGTTTTCTAAACAGCCTCTACAAAAATCAACTTTTTGCTAATTTAACCATCTTCGTAACTACAGCCGTTTCGGAGGTAGTAATACTATACGCGCTTAAAAAAACCCCTATATAGACAATAGTAGTAGTTAAAAAATATATACTTTTCTAAAAAGATTGAATTTCGCTATTTTAAAAAGTTTTATTAAGTGTAGTAAATAAAAAATTGCAATTTTTGGCTCTTATTCCAAATATTCTAAAAAATGTTATATTATTTCCTTCAGTAGAGATTTCTAATGTATAATGCATTGTCTGAAAGTACTTGACGTCTTTAGTTTACATGAATTCATATATATTTGTTTTAATCACATAAAACATTTTTGGCGTTGTTAACTAACTCATGCTCATTTGGCAACATAATTTTTTACCAATAGTGGAATGAAATTTCCTCAATAAAAGGTCAGGCATACCGGTAACCTTAAGGCATACAGTTTCATCAGACCGTCGATTTACTGATAAAATAATATTCAATACCTGTATAACAATGAAATTACATTTTTTACGCTCGTCATAAAACTCTTCTCGGCCCGGCAAGAGTTACGTATTACCCGGCGTCCCACGCCTCAGACAACAGAAAGGATTGTATATATTTTATCAGGATTTTGCAAAACGTGTACACTCCTCAGGGACGAAATCCGTTGTAAAACAATATTCGCCACTTAAAGTTTAATGAATCCGAAAAGCAATTTGCATCGAATATCCCTATTAAAGACCTGTGTACTTCGCAATATGTGATCCGAGTAATCTAAGAGCGACTCGCACCTCTTCCTCATAAAGTTGAGACAAGGTGGACCCCGATGAAAAGAACGATACATAATTCATTAACTGAATAAAAAACCTATTTTTAGAAAAAAAATTGGCCACTTTTAGTTAAAAATAAAAATAGCAACTCAATAGTTATAAGCATGCACAAAGTCGACTACTTTTTTAGCATTTTTTTTTTAAGTGTTTGAACAAAAAGATTATATGTGAGGTTTAGTATGTTCTTCATTACAAACCATTTTAGTTTTCTTCTTTATTGCCGAATTGAAGAAACTATTTCTCTTTGATGCAGACGATTCCAACTTTCATTCGTTCTTTAAAGTTATTAATATCACGAGTTTGTAATTGATCGAAAATTGATTTTTCCAAAAAACTTAAAATGAAGTAATCTATAGGACTCAAGTCTGGACTGCAAGGTGGCCATAAATTGCGTCCCGCTCCTGTAGATTTAACAAAAAACTATCTAAACGATATTATTTTTTGCAAGCCTTTATTTTCTATCACATAACTATTTAGTGACTAATATTTGAAGTGAGTTCAAACTAAGTGATTATCATCTTTTTTTTTTAATTTTGGCTTTTCAATGACATAATGAAAGTTCAAAAAGCGAAATAACTTACGAAGGTACGAAATTTGCACAGTTGGCCCACTGTCTAGAATAAATTGCTGTTAATCGATCTGTCACTCATGAATTTTGTAACATCAATGCATTTTATATGGACACTTTAAGTTTTTTTGTAGCTAAACTTTATTAAGAAGTGATGAAAATGGCCCTGATATAGTATAGAGGCAATATAGTGAGGTAATCTGCTCGCAAGCTTCTTTGTTGAAGACATGATTTCCAACAGGGAAAATAAATATTTGCATATTCGCACGCCTATGCTTATTGCTCCGCTCTGTGTTGTCTCGCTGTCTCTTTCTCTGTTGCCACCCTGAAAACTTGCTATGAAACCCCCCCTCCCCTCCGCCCGCAGCCATCAGCGACATCAAAAGCGTCACGTAAGCAGTGCCCGTGCAAGGTACAACCCCAGTGCAAGAAACCCCCAAGTAGTGTCTGTTTGTCTGTCGTCGCCACCACTGACCACAGTATCGCGTCGTTCGCTTATCGGGAGCATTTTTATGCTCAATTTCGCATACCAACGAGTTAATTTCGCATAGTTTGGACAAAACACCCTTGGTTTGTGTCTCACCGTTTTGTCATCCCAGTTCTCGTTGTGTATTAGTAGTTAGCGTGATATTTTCGCACCAAAAGAACTCCCAACTTCGCGTAGTTTTGACAAAACACCTTTGGTTTGTGTCTCACCGTTTTCTCAACCCCTCTTGTCGCGTTGTTTTCAAGAATCTCTCACAATTACTCGGCACCTGCCAATTGACCCTGAGCTGGAGATTGAGGAAGCAAAAATCCGCCTATGGTGCACTTCTGGGACCCTAGAGAAGGCTAGTTCGACCTAATTACAGCCCAATTACACAATTTGCTTGCTTCCAATCCAAACTCAATTGAAGAATAAGCTGGCGGACAGAACCCTGAAGATTGGTGAGAATTGGTGTAATTTGCGTCCTTAAGTTGTAAGTTGTTGGTGAAGTTAGCAGGATTGGGACAAATAATGCACCTCTTCTTTATTCGAAAATGGCCGACGTTTCGACTATTTATTTAGTCTTCATCAGGGCTATTCTCACTTAGAGAGGGTAGTCAGTTAAACATCTATTCAAGATGGTTAAAATAGCAAACTCCATTCGATTGTTCGGTGACACTGGTATCTTAGGCTCGACAAACTACACGTCCGCTGCATAAGGTACCATGACCAATACCAATAACCATTCGCAAATTTTGTACCTTATGCAGCGGACGTGTAGTTTGTCGAGCCTAAGATACCAGGGTCACCGAACAATCGAATGGAGTTTGCTAATTTAACCATCTTGAATAGATTTTTAACTGATTACTCTCTCTAAGTGAGAATAGCCCTGATGAAGACTGAATAAATAGTCGAAACGTCGACCAATTTCGAATAAAGAAGAAGTGCATTATTTGTCCCAATCCTGCTAACTTCACCAACAATTGGTGAGAATGTTCCTATTTATTTATTAATGCTCAGAACAAAGAGTTGTGCTGCTTCACGGTGATTTGTGATTTATTGACTCTCTCTTTCCCTATTTGTTCTGATCAAACGTAGCACGAACCCTCAACTTTAAAGTAATTTCCCTGGATTAAAGTAGTTTTGAATTTCTTTCAAAATTAAATTGCCTGTTGACTAACACGCAGCGGCGTTCGCTTGGACTTTATCTTATTGATAATATCGGATACCAAGCAGTGGCGTCTCACAATTTGATTTCCCTTTTTAACATACGTTGTTTATTTAACGTTTAGATATTTTAAGGTTTAGTTTAAGGTTAAGTAAATAAGTTTAGAGCCTTATGCTGTTCAGGTTTGAACATATTTAGTTTAGTTTTTTAGATAAATTAATCTCATTCATTTACAAGTCAAGGTAACAAATCAAAGTGATTTTGTACATAAACATTGTAATAAATTAGTGCCTTTTAGAGCATTTGGTGGGTGGTTTGTTCATTCCTTATTCAGAGATCTGTTAATATAAAAAAATCTGACGACAGGTGACGGTCCGAAAGTCTTCTTAGATTTTCACCCGCTTTATGTCAGAGTTGACAGATATATTCTAGTCAATCTACAACATAAATTTGGTCCTTCGAGCCGGATCTCTGGATTCTGGATTGAATAGCCCTCATTTTACATTCACAATGGAAGCCGAACAAAATTTGAAAGAGTTAAATTTCTGCGCGGTAGGGCTAAAGCTACTATTACAAGCGTAGTTACTTGGCTGGACACTAATGCAAATGTGGAAAGTGATGTCGCTCAGTTTCGTATAAAGCAGCTGTGCTGCAAAAAGCTTTTGATAAATACAGTGAACTTCATGAAAACATTGAAAGTTTTGTCGCGATGAGTGATGGTAGAGAGTCGGACTCTGAAGATTTTGTGCTAAATGAAGAAAGATATTGTAATGCGCTCGCTCTGATACATAATTGTATTGACAGGTTAAGTTTGTTAAATGATCCTTCCGCATTACAGCCCTTAGTAAAACCCCCCCTGCACCAGTATATGTAAAACTTCCCGAGGTACAAATTAAACCTTTTAGAGGCGAACTGCTCGAGTATAGGTCATTTAGACAGTTATTTAAAGCCACAATTATAGACAATACTTCACTTTCTGACGCTCAACGATTCACATATTTAAAATCTTTTTTAAGAGATGAACCCTTCAAATTAATTGAAAATTTAGACATTATAAATGAAAACTTTGCAACTGCTTTGAATTTACTTGACAGTCGCTATGATAATAAGACAGATACGATAAACGCTCATTTTCGTGCACTTTTTGATTTTTCTCTCTCTCTATTAAACACCCTTATTATTTGTCGGAATTTACTTCAAATCACAAAAAGTATCACGAATCATTGAAAAATCTAGGTTATGATGCTGCACAACTTTACGAATTTTTAGTAGTGTATCTACTTGAAAAAAATCTTGATCCGCATACCAACAGAGCTTATGAACAAAGTAAAGAGGTTAATAACTTGCTCAACATAGATGAATTTTTTAAATTTTTAGAAAAACAACGAGATGTCTACGAAAATTTAAGTTTTGTTGAAAATACAAGTAACATTTCTCACACTAAGAAAACATACAAAACAATTAATTTATTCTGTAAAGTAGAAAATGACTCTAATTTGAAGTGTCCTTTTTGTAAAGCTGCTCATAAAATATATACGTGTTTTAACTTTAAAACTTTACCCTTTACAGAAAAACAAAAGTTTGTAAAAAATCAGAAGCTTTGCTTCAATTGTTTGGGAAGCCAGTATCGGGTAAGTTCTTGCACCTCAAGAGGCTGCTCAATATGCAATCGAAAACACCACACTCTTCTCCATGAATCTAGACAGGGTAACTATCCCAATACTGCTTTGCCAGGTACACCTCCTCCTCCACCTGCTCAAGATGAGGTGGACCCTCCTACTCACTCAATGTCCGTGTTCTCTGCAAAAAATCATTTGTTCTATTGGGAACAGCCATAGTCTGTGTGCGCAACTCACGTGGTGTCATGGTTCCCTTGAGAGTGTTATTGGATAGTGGTTCGCAAATCTCTTTTATAAGCCAGCATGCCATTGACCAGTTAAGACTCAAACCCTATGAACATCAACTTGAAATTTCTGGTGTTTCCTTAAGCAAAACAAACTGTAATAAAATGGTGTATCCTACTTTGCACTCAAGCGTATATGAAGACAAAAGGTTTAAGGTTTTGTGTTCAGTGCTTCAGGAAATAACCGGAGAACTTCTCCAGTTATATTTAGATATATCACTACTCTCTATACCCACAGATAAAGTACCAGCCGATCCTAGTTTTGGCACTCCTTCCCAGATTGACCTGTTGTTGGGGGCAGATATATACAACGACCTCCAAAGCGATGGACTTGTCTCTCTTGGCGAACAGCTTCCCTATCTTCAAAATACTCACCTTGGATGGATAGTTGTTGGATGCATGTCTCGCTCTGTCACTTATTGTGTTACCACAGGTCATTCTAATGTCAACTTCTCTCACCTCGCACTCCACACTCACACTAATCAGGGCTCCCTTGAGAATTTGGTTGAAAAGTTTTGGCAAACTGAAGAGATACCTGAGCTTGTAGTTAATACATTTGAGCATGAATTGGCTGAATCAATGTTTGCCAATAGCACTAAGATACTCCCAGATAACACTTATCAAGTTGATCTTCCTTTTAAAGAAAAATCGGAATACCTTAAATTAGGTGACTCTTTTCGCATTGCCTATAAAAGATTTCTTGGGAAAGAAAGTAAACTTCAAAAACATCCCCAACTCAAAATTGACTATACTGATTTTATTAATGAAATTGTTAAATTGGGACATGGCTCATACATTCCCTTGGAGCATACTTGTTGACCAGCAAGTGTCAAATAAGTTCTTTTTACCTTACCACGCAGTTATTAGATCTGGAAGCGTCACTACTAAAACCAGAGTGGTTTTTGATGGCAGCTGCAAGAGTGATACTGGTCTTTCATTGAATGACATGCTGAAAGGCTATCAAGTTCAACTCAATTTCTATGACATTTTAATTGGTTTTCGTTGTTTTCGCTACTCTCTGGCTGCTGACATTGAAAACATATTTCGGCAAATCAAAGTTAATCCTGATCATCGGTTTCTTCGAAATATTCTTTGGAGAAGCAATTCACAGGAGCCCTTACGCTGCATTGAATTGTCCACAGTCACATACGGCACTAACTGTGCACCATATTTGGCCACACGAGTACTAAAACACCTAGCAGAAAAATATGCTGAACAATTTCCTCTAGCTTCAGAAGCTCTTTTGTACCAGACATATATGGATGATATTTTGGCTGGTAGTGACACTCCTGAACAGGTAAGATTGCTGCACTCCCAACTCCATGATCTTTTGAATTCAGCTGGATTTAATTTGCATAAATGGAACACTAACGTACCTGAATTGTTGAATGAAAGCAGCATTGACCCTGCTTAACAGAACGACATTTCCCAAGAAAATTGTCCAAGTAAGATTTTAGGCCTTAAATGGAGCTCAGTTGGAGATGGTTTTGTTGTTTCTGTTCCTGAGTCTAATATGATTGACATTCTTGACACACTCACAAAAGTAGTGGTTGGCAAACTTCTTCTGCAAAAGCTCTGACTACAGAAATTGGATTGGGACTCAGAAATTGAAGATGAGTCTATTCTGGCCACGTGGACAGATTTTATTGTAAACTTACCTCGATTAAAGGAAATAAAAATTCCTCGCCCTCTAACTCTTTTTGGCCCCATCATCTCTATTCAGTTGCATGGCTTTGCAGATGCCAGCATGTGCGCTTACGCTGCTTGAATTTACATAAGAGTCCTCTATGCTGATCAATCAGTCTCATGTCAGCTTGTCACCTCAAAGCCTAAAGTTGCACCTCTGAAGGTACTCTCCCTACCCCGATTGGAGCTACTTGCTCGCAAAACTCGTGACCCAAGTGCGTGAGATTTTAAGCCGCAAATTTGATTTTGACTCTATCAACTTGTGGAGTGACTCCACTATTGCCCTTTGTTGGTTGAATTCGCACCCCAGTCGTTGGACTACCTTTGTATCAAACAGAGTAGCTCAGATTCAGGAGCAGACAGTGGGTTGTGTGTGAAAACACGTGAAATCTGAGGATAACCCGGCTGATCTCCCATCTCGTGGAATTTCCCCTCAGGAACTTGTCGTCAAGTTTGTGGTTCTCTGGTCCAGAGTTTCTTCATAGAAATGATTTTGAACTGAGTGAGCATGATTTTGATCCTAACTACCAATCTATCCTTGAGACTCTTCCAGATATGAAAAAGGTAACACTTGTCAACGCTGCATCCGTGGAACGAAATAGTTTTTGGAATGATTTATTTGGTCGCTTCTCTTCCTTCACTCGATTGCAGCGTGTCTTAGTTTACATTGTTAGAGCGGTCAAAGTCTTTAAAATGAAACACTCTGATGTTGGTCCACTCACTGTTAATGAATTGAGACAGTCTCAACATCTGCTCATTGGAAATTTACAGCGCATTCACTTTGAAAAGGAACTCATGGAATTGACTAATAGTGTAACGCTCGCTAACAAGAACTTGATAAAATTTAAACCCTTTATAGTCCAAGATGGAATTCTCAGAGTAGGAGGAAGACTCACTTACTCAAATGTGCCATATGATCAAAAACACCACTATTGCCGGCTAGGAATCATGTTGTTTCTATGCTACTTAAATTGGAGCATATTCGTTTGGGACATTCTGGCCCACAAACTGTTCTTTCTCAACTGCGGCTGAGATACTGGCCCCTGAATGGTCTTCGAGAGATTAAGAGAATAATACACAAATGTTTGATATGTCATAGACTGAACGCCACGGCCGCTCAGCAGCAGATGGCTGACCTGCCAAGAGATAGAGTCCAGCTCACCCGGCCCTTTGAAAAAGTGGGAGTGGATTTTGGTGGTCCCTTTCAAATAAAGTCTTCCCATCTTCGCAAAGCACCTGTTACTAAAAGCTATCTGGTTCTTTTCGTATGTATGGCTACCAAGGTTGTACACTTGGAGCTTGTTTCCAGTCTCACCACTGAAGCGTTTCTACAATGTTTGAGTAGATTTATTTCTAGAAGAGAAAATCCCACAATCATCTATTGTGATAATGCAACTAATTTTCAAGGACCAACTAACTATCTGAAAGAACTTCGTGAATTTTTCAAAAAGCAATCCGTTTATGACAATATAAGAGAGTTTCTGCCGAGAAATGAAATTAACTTCAATTTTATCCCTCCTCGCTGACCACATTGGGGTGGTCTTTGTGAATCTGGTATCAAGAGTGCCAAGTTCCATATCCGCAGATTGATTGGAGAAACTATGCTGACGTTTGAAGAATTTAGTACCCTGCTCACTGAAATTGAAGCCATTATGAACTCCAGACCTCTCTGTGGTCTATCTTCCGATCCTGGTGACTTACAACCATTGACTCCTGGACATTTTTTGATTGGCAAAAGTTTGATGGCATACCCAGATAAGGACATTACCCAGATTTCATCTAACCGACTTTCTCTTTGGATTGTTCTCGAATTTATCAATTGTTCTGGAAGAGATGGCATGTTGATTATTTGAATCGCCTGCAACATCGACCAAAGTGGTTTTCCCCTGTTCCCAACCTTAAGGTTAATGATTTGGTACTGGTTAAAGATGAGAACAACCCCCCTTTGAGGTGGCCTCTTGCTCGAATCATTAAGTGTACCCGGGTCGTGATCCGAAGTTGAGAGTTGCCAAGGTGCAGACTGCAAATGGAATCTTCACTCGTAGTATCACTAACCTCTGCCCGCTACCTATTGGTGACACGTATGATGAGGTCACAGATTAAGACCCTATATCTCCTCACTCATCTTAGTTTTTGGTTGAAGTTGATAACTTCTACAGGGGGCAGTATGTTGAAGACATGATCTCCAACAGGGAAAATAAATATTTGCATGTTCGCACGCCTATGCTTATTGCTC
This sequence comes from Taphrorychus bicolor, assembly GCA_951812265.1. NCBI lineage: Eukaryota > Metazoa > Arthropoda > Insecta > Coleoptera > Curculionidae > Taphrorychus > Taphrorychus bicolor. The sequence goes on from OX638297.1 coordinate 65,614,819, forward strand.
CGCTCTGTGTTGTCTCTCTGTCTCTTTCTCTGTTGCCACCCTGAAAACTTGCTATGAAACCCCCCCCCTCCGCCCGCTGCCATCAGCGACATCAAAAGCGTCACGTAAGCAGTACAGGTACAGCCACAGTGCAAAAGTCCCGAAGTAGTGCAACGCCACCTAGACAATATAAGGCCTGGAAGCGACCGAGCGGGAGAGCGGTGACGTCATCATATGTGGTACGAAAATTCGACGACCGATTCAACGTTCAAAACCCGAAGGTTTTGGAAAGCTTTTTAGGTGAATACTTTGGTAATTGGGATCATTATGCTCTAAATAGACATACTTACCATCTGATTTTCAAAGGTGCCTGCTTTCGTAATAGGGATTTTGATAGAAAAAATAAAAATATTTGATCATTTTAAAACATTATAATATTAAATAAAAAACAAACAAATTAAATATACATGTGACAAAATACCCCGCAGAAAACACTATTTGGTTCATTGCACACACTACCTACACACTTTGTCTTATACTAGAGGAATTCCTTCTTTTGCAAACAGGAATTGGTTGATTTGATTCTCGACAACTAGGCCTAGGAAACAAATATAAAAATCTGTGATGGATTTGGATAAGATATTTGTAACAAACTAACTATAGCACCAACATAACACAACAAAATGTTTAAAAAAAAGTCCTACCTGGAATTAATCTTGGAACATGTAATAATAACGGTAGGGCTTCTAAGGACTGGCCAGTTCTTTCACACATGTAAGTATGTTACTTTCCTCTACATTTCATGTGAATGAAAATGTAACTCGCATGCCTAAAATTAAAAAAAACCCAATTAATTCTGCTGATTTTTTTAATATGAGAGTTTTTTTCCGAAGATATTCCTATACTTACGTTTATGTAGTGTTGTATGAGGTTATGTTAGTTACAGACTTACCCTGCTAGGTATGTATATTTGGTATAAAATTATCCCTTCTAATACCGCAAACCCACTTTTCTTTTAAAATAACATTCTCTGGAAATCTAAGCACTGAATTTCGCGGACCAGTTTTATAATTACTTGCAATTGCATCTCTCTATACAGCAACCGTGAGGCATGCGATGGTTTGCTAACTTTTGAAACTTTAATTCCGAGCTAATCCACCTAAAACTAAAATGCACGTTTCTAGAAAAGACACAGAACTGTTAATTATACAAATGTAGGCAAAAAACAACTTGAATATCCACGAAAAATGCAAAACTAGGAGCAAAATACTACTAAAGTCCTTATGGAACAGCTGACCCGTCGTACCACTCTGGCGGCCATTAAAATATCGCTTCCAGGCCTTATGTCTAGGTGGCATTGAGTAGTGCCTGTCTGTCTGTCGTCGCCACCACAGTATCGCGTCGTTCACTTATCGGGAGCATTTTTATGCTCAATTTCGTATAACAACGAGTTAATTTCGCATAGTTTTGACAAAACACCCTTGTGTCTCACCGTTTTGTCATCCCAGTTCTCGTTGTGTATTAGTAGTTAGCGTGATATTTTCGCACCAAAAGAACTCCCAACTTCGCGTAGTTTTGACAAAACACCCTTGGTTTGTGTCTCATCGTTTTGTCAACCCCTCTTGTCGCGTTGTTTTCAAGAATCTCTCACAATTACTCGGCACCTGCCAATTGACCCTGGAGCTGTGTTTTGGATTGAATAGCAAGCAAAAACCCGCCTATGGTGCAGTTCTGGGACCCTAGAGAAGGCTAGTTCGACCTAATTACAGCCCAATTGCACAGTTTGCTTGCTTCCAAACTCAATTGAAGAACAAGAGAATGTTCCTATTTATTTATTAATGATCAAACGTAGCACGAACCCTCAATTTTAAAGTAATTTCACTGGATTAAAGTAGTTTTGAATTTCTTTCAAAATTAAATTGCCTGTTGACTAACACGCAGCGGCGTTCGCTTGGAGTTTATCTTATTGATAATATCGGATACCGAGCAGTGGCGTCTCACAATTTGATTTCCCTTTTTAACATACGTTGTTTAGTTACGTTTAGATATTTTAAGGTTCAGTTTAAGGTTAAGTAACTAAGTTAAGAGTCTTATGTTGTTCAGGTTTGAACATATTTAGTTTAGTTTTTTAGATAAATTAATCTCATTCATTTACAAGTCAAGGTAACAAATGAAAGTGATTTTGTACATAAATATTGTAATAAATTAGTGTCTTTTAGAGCATTTGGTGGGTGGTTTGTTCATTCCTTATTCAGAGATATGTTAATATAAAAGAATCTGACGACAGGTGACGGTCCGAAAGTCTTCTTAGATTTTCATCCGCTTTATGTCAGAGTTGACAGATATATTCTAGTCAATCTACAACACTTCTTAATGTAATGAAAAATTTGAACATTAAAAACCAAGAAAATATGGCACATGTTTTTATGGTTTTTTGCTCTTAAACGTATCAACAATTTGCTAGTTTTTGGTTAATTAAAACTAATTGAAGTAAATTGGACAACTTTCATGTCGAAACTTGATATATGAAAGTACGAGCATTAGGAGATTGCATTTTACGAGGAACAATTAAGTCAAATTCCTAGAGAAAAAAAACAACTTTAATATTTCCCATACTTACATGATTGTCGCCCTTATTTGCTGAACCCTTATCTTGGAAAAACATGATAAATAGAGGTAATCGTCCCTATTCTTAATTAGTACGCCCTGAAATTGGCTTTTAGGCACGCAACAGGAACTGTTTATAGATTTAAGATTATTTGGGGCCGGCTGAGCGCTAAAAATAACGTGAAAATTGCTCTAAAATTACCCCTAATTTAATTCTATATGCGGAAATATTCGTGGCTCTGAACTACCTGTCGCTATCGGATAAGAGTTAAGCTTTGTGTACATATGCTAATCTACGTCCATCTAAAGTTAGAAAGTGTAAGATAAAATGTTTAACCTAGATAATATTATTCATAATTTTTTTTTGTTCTTATGGTCCGATAAAAATCTATTTTTAATTGTAACAGACAGTTTCGCAGCTTCTATACTAGTCTCCCCATACTCCCATACCCCTGTTGCTGGTTCTTGGATTCCTATATGCTATTAACTATCGCTGTGGTTTAGGGAATAGTTGCCTTTTGTACCTCCTGTAAAATTCCTCTTCAAGGTAGCCACATTTTGCATTTCTCAAAACTTCAATCTCTTATAGTTCGTGACCTTTTTGTGATGTAATAAATTTTTTAATTAAAATGTGTAGTAACTCTTTAATCTCTACAAAGTGGCATATCGCATGTCATTAAGAATCTTTTAATAACTCAGTTACAGTTACCAACTAATTTTTCTTTAAATGAAAACCTGAATTTTTATTCCATATTTCAAAAGCTCTGGTCCTTTAATTAGAAAATCCATCATCATAGGAACTCTTTTTTTTAATTAGTTAAAAAAAAAGCGTCTAACTATCCTAAATGTTCAAAATGCCCTCCGTTGTCTCTAAAACATAACCGAACATTATTTATAAGTTTCTTCTGAATATTACTCAGTGTTCTGGGTGTAATATCTTGACATGCAAGGATAATTTTATTTTTCAAGTGCTTAATATGTTCTGGTGTGGATTGGTAGAATTTATCTTTAATAATTTCTTAAATTGCAAAATCCTTAGGCACGATATAGGAAAAACGAGATGATCACAATATTGGGCTATTATTGATTATCCGAATTAGGAAACAACCAATCAAAAATTGCAACAGTCTTTGAGTTGATCAAAAAAAAGTAAAAAGCAAAAAATCGAAGAAAGTTTTGAAAATAGTTCCATCAGTACTATCACAATATACCTCGCCTCGTGCGCACACTGTGAACAAGTCTTAGTCTAGTCTCTCTTAGCTCTAATCGTTCCCGAGAGATGGCCGTTTAACCACTTTTCCAGGCGGTCATATTGGATTTTAAAAAATGTCATTTTTAGAGAGTTTTATAAGGGAATACCCAACATTCGATTTTCAACTCTATAGGAAAATCGCTTCATAAAACAGCTATACCTTAGCTACCGCCACCGTGATAACTATGTTAGCTATTTTACCATTCACGGTACCCCTATGGGCACACAAAATCCAAATCATAAACAGTTCTTTCGGATAATGTAACGTGTAAACGTAACTCAATTAATGTAGTATTAAGCGAAACATCTTGGACTTCCATTGTCTTTATTGAATTTTTTACACCACGTTTCGAGCAGTGGAATCTCTGCTCGTTTTCAAGTGAAACTGAGCATTAAGCTCGAGGCAACTTAATATGTACTAACACAACTAGCCACGCCCACCATTTCTATTGGCCGGATCCTTGACACCGTCGCGCGTTAAGCGACCAGCACTCGTCCGCCGTGCTTGTCCGCCAAACTGCTCTTTAATCTGAATTTATTAGCCTTTGAGGCAGCGGCGCAATAGTTCCATTACCCTCTCCACAGGCAGCGATCTTCTCTCCTTCAAAGATGCATCCGCCCTCAGCCTGACCTCGACGATAACCAACGACTCCTCTAACGGCACGTTGGTGTAGAGGCTTTCTACATCGAAATTCACAAATATGTCCCTATCACCCAATTCTAAGTTCTTAAGAATACTAACAAATTGTTCAGAATTTTGTACAAAGGAGGTTGTTTTTCCAACCAAAGGTTGGATAATTTGAAGGAAAAATCTACTTAGAGAACTTGTTCGCGAGCCTCTGGAGGTTGTGATTGGCCTTAGGGGCATAGTTGTTTTGTGAATTTTAGGTAACCCATAGAGATGTGGTGGCTTACTATGGTATGGAGTGAGAGACCTCCTAGTACCTTCAGGAATGTGACGTTCATATTTTTTTAGGGCTCTGTAGACTTGTCCTTCAACTCTTTTAGTTGGGTCATTAGATGTTATTTTATATTTAACTTTCATCAGAATCTCCTGTATCTTCTCGTCACATTGTGTGGCATCCATGATGACGGTCGCATTTTCTTTGTCAGCTGGAAGAATCTTGATTGATTTGTCCCTCCGCAATTTCCTCATGGCTAACTCCTCTTCTGTTGTGATATTTCTCTGTGGGTGTTGTGGTTTGTCCAATAGTGTTCTGACTTTCCACTTGAGTTCCTCTCTCTGGCCCCTGGAGTGTCGTTAATTCTACAGCACTTATTATATCAAGCACTGGAGTTGACTTTGGAGCAATTGCAAAGTTAAATCCTTTGCTCGGCAGTTTTTCTTCAGTGGAACTCAAGATGGTCGATGGTACGTTGACTATTGTCCTCTGGCCTTGCTGGTGGTGGTCGATTATTGACTCCTTTCTTTGAAGCTTCATAAGCTTGTCATTGTACTCTTTGGCCAGCTTTTCTTTCAATTTGATGCATAGATTATCTATTGTCTGGAAAATGGGTGTGTGGTCTTGCTCCAGTGTAAATTCCTTGATTTATTCAAACCTATATAGGATATCGCCCAGGAGCTGTAACGGTTTTTAAAATATTCAGCTCCGACCTTGTGTTTTCTAACCTGGAATTGTATTTTGTGTCTTATAAAATAAAACCCTAAAATACATTTACTGATGTCATATAAAATATTCATTCCTTCTGAAACAATTACTGGTCATAAGTTGAGAATTATTAATCACTTTTGGCATGTTTTGTTTTGGTACTTTAAATCAAAACAAAGATCCTGATTGGTCGAATCCAATGAGAGACTGACCCAGTACGGAGTAAAATTTGCTAGGAATTTGAAAAAAAAAGAGGAACAAATGAACTGAGGATTTTTGCACTAGATTTTGATACTTCTTCTCTTGTGCTTGGCTCGGGTTAGCTGCCATAGAAAGGAAATAGCTCTGGCGGATTTTTAGAGTTTTGGTTTCTGGTATTATACCAATAAATTATATTTACTGTGGAAAGTTAGCGCTTCTAGGGGATAAATTGTAGTACCAGAAAACCACAAGCTTGAATTTTGTGGAAGTCCTCAGGGACATATACACTTTAAGGCCATCCTCCATCCAAGGTATGTACCAATTAATTTAATATGTCACATATATTTGTTCATTACCTAGCAAAGATTATTAATAGTCTTATTCGTACGTACCATTCAGAACGTACATGCTCGAAGGTGGTTATAGTTCATTTTTCTTTGGCCTGTAACTTCAAGTTCAGCTTCATCTTTAACTTCAAGTTCAGCTCCACCTTTAGCTTCAGCTTCAACTTCAACTTACTTCGGCTTCAATTTCACTCAGCTTCATTTGCTCTATACTTCATTCATTCTTCATCGAAACCGAACCACTACCTCACTGCACCTTAAAACACTTTGTGGCAGTTTTTGGACTCAGCTTGATAGCAGCTTGAATTTGGTCAGCTGTACTTGGCTGTGACTGGAGCACTGTATAGGGTAGCCTAGGGTTCCAACAGAACGAATGAAGAACTGAGGTATTTGTGAGCAGAGACTGAGGTAGGCTGACTTACTGTTTTTATTGGAAATCTATCCATCCTGGTGGACACATCCAGTGTTGAAACTAGGGCCTACCTTCCTATGATTTTAAGTGGATAGTTCTTTAGTTTAAGCGAGACATATGTACAGGGTATCCCATTTTCGGCACTTTTGCGGGGTATCTCCCTGATTTTTAAAGATAGAGGGTTGCGGTTTTCTCGACAGTGTGCTACTTTTTTGTGAAACTAAAGATGGCGCCAGCAGAATTTTTATAGCCCTTTTGGTTTTTGAGATACAGGGTGGAATTGAAAAGTATCGCTTTTGAGGCACCCCCCGCATCACAGTTATCTTTAAACTTATCCAAGAAGTTAAAACGCAATCTTAAATAATTTTTTCCGTAGAATCCAATGGCGTAGTCAGTTCTTTCCTAGCAACTTCAGTTTTTGAGTTACGAAGCAAATATATGTTTTTTTAAATGGAACACTCTGTATATTATTTTTCTAGTTTATTAGTCATAATGTGGGCTTTCCAAAAATATATAATTGTATGCAAATATTTTCAAAACAAAGCTCAGAATTTAAGATTTTCTTAAATTTTTATTTTTGTCCAATTCGTAAGTAGTAGGCTATGGCTAAAATATTATTAGGAACAAAATCGATGTAAGTAATAATTATTCTAATTTATAACATCTTCAAATTTAATACAAAAAATCTTTTTTAAATCTCAGTATCTCAGTTATTAGTTATTTATTACAGCATTCAACATAATTAAGTAAACAGTTTTTAAAGGTGGTTTTCAAAATGACGGCCATTTTCCTGTATGCAAAATTGGCACATTTTCGTTATTCTTCTAATCGCGTTAAAAAGAATCATAGGCCTTCTTTGCAAATTTTGGAAAGTTAAATTGATTGCCGCAAGAAGCTCCGCTCGAGACTGATACTGTGTTTTATAGACTTCATTTTGCATAAAACCCCATAAAAAAAAATCCAAAATTGAAAGATCGGGAGATCGAGGGGGCCACCTTACAGGTCCGTAGGTACCAATCCACCTTTGAGGAAAGTTATCGTCTAAAAATTCCCTTAAAAGGGCAGAGTTGTGGCTTGGGGCACCATCTTGTTGAAAAAAAACGGCATTATAAAGGGCCAAGGGAACATTTTCCATCAGTTCTGGAATAACTTCCTCAAGAATTTCTCGGTAACGATGCGCTGTCAAACCTCCTTCAATAATTCTGTAGACTATGCGTCTTCCAAAAATGAAACACGAGACTCCAACCCCAAAACGTCCTTGTTGTGCCCTCTCAAAAGTTAAATGGTGATTTTCTGTGGACCAATGTCTAGTATTATGGCGATTAAAAATTGCCGCACTTGAAAAATAACATTCATCGGACCAAATAAACGAGTCTGCCAAAAGATTCATCAGTATGGATTTGTTGTAAATACCATTGGCAAAACAACATTCTGCGCTCGGCATCGCCAGGGTGTAAACGTTGAACTATGTGGAATTTATAGGGGTGATACCTATATTTTTTCAAAATTCTCTGAGCATCAGACTTGGATACACCAGTTGCTTCCTCTATATGCTTGCAAGAAGATGAAGGCTTTGCTTCTACATAACCCAATACGTTTATCTCTTTTCTCTCTCTATCTTGTTTGGAGTATGAATTAGGCCTGGGCTGGACAAATGATCCGTGCTCTACTAGATTTGATTTAATTCGGGCAAATATGTCTGGGAAAGGTTGCCTTCTCTCTGGATATCTAATAATAGCAAAAACGACCCCTAAGATGGTATCCTAACCATAGCGTGCAAAATACTTTACCTTTGGAAATATACTTCCGAAGCTTCTTGGGGATTTTCATTAGATTGTATAAAACAAACCAACATATCATACTTCTCATAATTTTCGTAAACCGCCATTATTGTAACAAAATTAATTTAATTAGCAGCTAAATAGTAAAATAGAAACACCAAAACAACAAGCATATTACTAATAAAAACAAAGAGTGACAAAACCACAAAGTTTTTGACATATTGCCTTTTGTTTCAAATAAGCTAGCCATCTAGCCATAGCCTACTACCAACGAATTGGACAAAAATGAAAATTTAAGAAAATCTTAAATTCTGAGCTTCGTTTTGAAAACAATTCCATACAATTATATATTTTTGGAAATCCCACATTATGACTAATAAAATAAAAAGATAATATACGGGGTGTTCCATTTAAAAAAACATATATTTTCTTCGTAACTCAAAAACTGTTGCTAGGAAAGAACTAACAACGCCACTGGATTCCACGGAAAAAATTGTTTAAGAATGCGTTTTAACTTCTTCGATAAGTTTAAACATAACTGTAATACGGGGGGTGCCTCAAAAGCGATACTTTTCAATTCCACCCTGTATCTCAAAAACCAAAAGGGCTATAAAAATTCTGCTGGCGCCATCTTTAGTTTCACAAAAAAGTAGCACACTGTCGTGAAAACCGCAACCCTCTATCTTTAAAAATAAGGGAGATACCCCTCAAAAGTGCCGAAAATGGGATACCCTGTACGTATGCTCCGTATAACGTATACCCCAGGTTTTGGATCCCTTCTGCGAATATAGTAAGCCACAAAACATAGTTTCACTTTAAGACAAAATTATTAGCATATTGGCTGTAGTCAGTACCACAGTGAGGTTGGAATTCTGGTGGCTCACTAGCTGATTTCTGTCAGCTGTTGTCACTTGTTTAACCCATATATCACATATAACTCAAGATTTATTTTATCTACAGCATTAGGGTTGGATATTGAGGGTTGCTTTTGTGTTTATTTTGGGTTTTGGAATTCGTGCGGATCTTGTCCTGTTTCTGCTGGGTCACTATATAGTTTCTTTGGTCTCCCGCATTTACTAGTGCTCTAGCATCCCTCGAGTACTTTTGTCCAGCATCCTTGAAGAGAGAGCTTATTAAAGTGGGTGGCGCAATTTGATTAAGGTCTTTTATACTCACGACCACTCTCCGATCTGGGGTAGTTTCCGGGCAATCGCTCTTTTAAGGCTGGATAAAGCCAAGATTAGTTCAGCTCAGTAGATTCAGGGCATTGAAGCTGAGGAATTTATTTATTTTTAACCACTCCTTTTGCCCACCACAACCCCATGAAGGGAAAAACGTGGCAGAACTGTGATTTTTACATCTGTGGTAGCAGATTTGAGACCGAATAAATCCATGGCTGGCCCTATCCAGATTGCGGCGAGCTCGATCAGTAGGGATTGCTGATTTTAAACGAAAACCCACTGGAATGATATGTCTATCCCTCGCTGTGCAAAGGAAGTGGATGTGTTCTTCCTCCTTGGTAAGCTTGATTTTTGCTTTCTCGTAATCTCTGAATTTGGTTAATAGGTGATAGACAATGATGTAATATTAAGCGAAACATCTTGGACTTTGTCTGAACATTGTCTTTATTGAGTTTTTTACACAGCGTTTCGACCACTGGAATCTCTGCTCGTTTTCAAGTGAAACTGAGAATTAAACTCGAGGCTACTTGCTTATGTACTAACACAGCTAAATACACCGACCATTTCTATTAGGATCGTCGCCACCGTCGCACGTCAAGCGACCAGCACTCGTCCGCCGTATCAACGGATGCCATACCGAAAAGATGTCGCAACTTGGTTTACTAAAGACGCTCTCATTGCTTCATGCCCTCAGTCAATGTAGCTTTGATAGTTAAGTCAGCTATATCACAATTCATCGTACCCCAATAGGTACTTACCGGCCAAATTTGAACTCCTATATAAAATACATTGATAAACGTTTTTATTTTGGAAAACAGAAGCCTGCAAACTTTTTCGGAAAATTTCGTTAATCGTACTCAAGAGTTAGTACCAAAGATAGGTTCCGACCCATCGCAACTTGTAGTTCTTTCAGTAGGGAACTAATGTATCAAATTTCAACTCGTTGACTTTATTCTCTTCAGAGATTTTACTACTTTTTAATACTTCTATATTTTTTTTTGTGTTCATCCTTAATGGCAAAATTCATGTTTTTCCCATTTAAAAATCATTTCACAATGATATTTTTTTTATGAAAAAAGCTGAAAAAGTGGTAAAATAAAATAGTAATAATAAATTATAGTACTAGTAAAATACTAATATAATTATAGAAAGCATATAATGTAGGCCGTTATGACTGAAGGTGTCGTTTGAGCCCACGAGCGTAGCGATTGGCACAATTCACTTGAGGTAATGATGCCCATTATATGCAAGTTGGATACTATACTTTGTCCACTGCTTAATTTAAAATTTTTGCATAATAGTCAATTAGATAAATTGGTCATCAACACGCATTTGGTTTTGATTGTCAAAGTCGAAGTGACGTGCCAGTGTCACATATCAGATACGTATAATTTAGGGCCTTTTATGGTGGTTACGTACCAGACGTAAAAAATACAAGCCTAGAATGTTTTTTTGATACGTTCACGTTAATCACTACTTTCAAGATATAACAGATACATTACTTTGGATACAAATTTGAACGTACCTCCCTCAGAAGCTCAGTTTTGATGCTTCACAATAGATCATTCCAGAACAGCTGTTTTTGATTAGGTCCGCCATACTTTATTGTGGGACAAGCAAACCATGTAGCCAAACATACGAAACTTTCTGTGTTTATACAGAAATGGTCAACACGGATCCTGACAATTCAGTTGTTGGTGGTATTTTTAGGGTAATAAATCTTTTTTTAAATAATATTTTCCTGTTGGTATTCACATTTTTTCACATTATTTTTTCTCTTACCGATTTTAAAACAATATAAATAAATTTAAGTATAAAAAAATAGTAAGAATGGCAACCCCGCCGCCGGTTTATTAATTTGGATGTGTAAACATTTGAATAACATCGATTTTATTGGTTTGAACATTGAAACTTATTGAAAAAGTCGTTTATTTCTAATTTTTGTGCCGAAAATGTTTAGAACTGAATATTACTTCAAGCTTACTGGTGATGTCAAGTATCCTTATGACCAGAAAGTGGAAATTATAAACAATATTGATCCTTACTCCCTTTCGCCACAAGATTTGAGTTTCCCAATTTGTGATTTGCCAAATGTGATCCTACTGGATCTTGCAGACTATTTTATTTTAAGACACAGTTATTATACGTGCTTAAGTACTTAGCACTTAAGTACTAAGCAAGCTTAGGTACTAAGCAGCAGTTGAAAGCATATAAAAGTCTACAAGGTTTTAAACTGTATGAATCTGGTGCATTTCTTTCAATCCATGCAAAACAAGTCACCAAGGATGCTTATGTAATTTTAAGTAAGGTAAGATCAATTTAAACTAAGCTACTGCTTTAGCCAAAGTCATAGCTTATGCGGTTTTTTTATAGTTTTTGCTACAGGCTTAACTTCAAGACTAGCATATTCATCAAATGGTGTGAATAGCTATATGTTTCTGAATTCTCATATATCAATTTAGGGCCTGCTGTTTTTTTTTCACAAAATGAACCAAATTGAATTTAACCATACAGGCAGAAATTCAACCAATTGTCAGCTGTGTTTTTTCCTTATATTTTATACCGGGTGTCCAGCACAACCCTGGACATAGGAGATTAACATGGGAAATCGGTTTTTATTTTTTTGCGCCTGTACGGTTGAATTGATTGAAAAACTTTTAAGAGTAAAGTTGTAGAGCGTATGGTCAGCTATCATCCTATAATTTTTTCAATACCCCAGTTTTGGCCGTTTTTTGGAAAAACGCCTCAAAAAATGAAAAAATTTGAATTTGGCGCGTCACCCCCGCCATGCATGTGCAGTGTCGCCAACATATTTTCACTGCATAATCACGTTAATTACTACATGATAGTCCCTCAAAATAAATAAGAAAGGAAAATCGGCTCTGACTCTGACATAAGAAATTATTATGTTGGCGACACTGTACATGCATGGCAGGGGGTGACGCGCCAAGTTCAAATTCTTGCACTTTTCAAGGCGTTTTTCCAAAAAAACAGCCAAAACCGAGGTATTAAAAATTACAGGATGATAACTGATCATAAGCTCTACAACTTTACTCTAAAAGAATTTTCAATCAAATCAACCGTACAGGCACAAAAAAATAAAAACCGATTTCCCATGTTAATCTCCTATGTCCAGGGTTCTGCTGGACACCCGGTACATACTTAGGGCAGGACAACTTGACTTTATAAAACTGGGCATTAGCATAACCACATAACTTTTCAATTCCATCAGAAATCTCATTAAAGTAAAGTTCTTATTAAAGGTGCTTACCAAGACTATGTTAGGTTTAGAATCACTGGGTGTACACATTTTGCAGATTTAGTTGTAGGTATTGAGAAGAATTTATGGTGACGTAAATTAAATTTTTTAACTGATTTCCTCAAAATTCACCCCAGAGGGTCATTTACCCCAGAGGTGTAATTACAGGTGAGTTTTATTGTGGGCACATAGAATATTTAGTGAAATTTAATTGAATTTAGTAATATTTAGTGAAATTCAAGGAAATTTTACTTGACACTTAGTGGAATGAATTTGAACATATTTTATGAATTGATATACCTCTCGTGTTAGGTGCTGTGATGTGATAAGACAAGATATCAATTTACTTACACAATAAGCCTCATTTGCAAGGTTGTGATTTAACAGAGTCAAGTGGGCTGTGAATCAAGGAATCTCTCACCAAGTTAAAAAATGTACATATGTTGGTCAAGTGCAGACATTTTGTTTGCAAAGGAGGCAGAAAATGTCATAAAATTAACATGACTGCCATAAAAGTACATAGGTAACTCCAGATATAAGAAAGTGCATGAATGCAAAATGCAAATTATTTTCACTTGAATTTTAATGTGAGAGATCTCTTTCTTTAGGTTGTTGAAAGAAAATAGTGGGGTGACAACTCGAGCAAAATTCATTTTATCTAAATGCTTTTACTACTCCAACTTTTTGGGTCAAAAATTCATACCCAACTTGAGAACTTCTTCCTGAACTTTTCTGTTGAACTCCTACTGTTACATGTAAGTCATTCACTTGTTATTGACATCAAGTAAGCATTGGAAATTAGACTTTGACATTTTTATTGTATTTTCTCAACATGTGCTGAAAGGAGATATTTAGGTTTTAAAAAAAATGAGGATTTGAAAGATAATGAGATGACAAAAATAAGTGAATGACTTGTATTTACCTATTATACTCTACCTGTTTATTGTATTTAATATTATTAGTGTAAAATTGCAGTATTGTTAGGGTTGTATTAATTGTTATTTAATATCACTTTTATTGACATGCTCAGAACTGCATATAAAAACATGTTGTGTATCATATAATTTTACAGTGAAAATAATATACTTAATGTTAATATACCTACCTGCCTAATATCCAAAAACAATTTGTGTACTTTGTACAACTTTGACACCCTGTCCTAACTTCAGAGAGAATCGGACCGGAAGCTCCAAAAAGAAGCCCCACTTAGTAGTGTTTATAATTTAACCAGCACCAAGCCACACTTAGCTAGCTACAACTTTTGACAACAACAATTGAAGCTCCTCCTTGAAACATTATAAAATATTTTTGTAATGCTTTTATTCCAGCCAATATACCAAATTCTTGATTGTAAGACAGGAAATATGAAATAAGACATGAAAGTCTTGTAAAAGGATTCTACGTGGTTGGGCTAATGACAGATTTAGAGAAGTATTTAAATGGTACGTTTAACAGGACTTTTATAAAAGGACAGTATGTACTAAACTAGTGATATGGAAACATCTTGGACTTCCATTGTCTTTATTGAGTTTTTTTACACGACATTTCGAGCAGTGGAATCTCTGCTCGTTTTCAAGTGAAACTGAAACAAGCAGAGATTCCAGTCTCACTTGAAAATGAGCAGAGATTCCACTGCTCAAAACGTCATGTAAAAATACTCAATAAAGACAATGGAAGTCCAAGATGTTTTGGCTTAATAGTACATCATTGTCTACCACCTTTAAACAAAAATAGTGGTATGTTTAAAAGCAGATAGTATGTTTAAAATATTTTAATATGTTGTTGACAGAACTTTCTTATGATGAAAAAAATATAAACATGTCGTGTATGTAGTTGGACTAAAGATGAATTTAGAAGATAAGTATTTAAATGGCAAGTTCAGCAGGACTTTTATAAAAGGATAATATGTAACGAAATAGTAGTATGTTTAAAAGTAAATAAAATGTTTAAAGTATTTTAGTATAAATATCTATAATATAAATGATAGTATGTTAAAAGTGGCTAAACATTCTTGCAACGAAAAACTACAAACAAACAATACTGTATGGATCAGAACCAATTACATACCTACAACTTTTTGGAGGGCCTGTAGAAAGGCATGATGTTGGTTAACTAATTATTTCTAAAATGCTCATTGTTAATATCAGATTTTGTGTGTTTAAGTTTAAACTAAAATTAAACTACCTCATTATCAAAGTATGTATTTGTCTTGCTGACCTAACTTTTGACTGGAGGCTCTTAAAATTATTGTATAAAACTTCCTTTGCTTAAAAGAAACAACATAGCAATACACTTATTACCTAAGCTCTATTTACAAATCCTACCTGTGTTTGGATCACACTTAGCTTTTCTAAAATTCCTTTCAAGAACCGAAACTCTAGCTGAACAACCAGCCTGGGTTTGTCTTTCAGGGTAATGCAGGTTTTCCTACAATTTTAAACATAAATAAGTATATATAAGAATAATTACTGTTGAACTTACCAGTAATGAAATATCAGGTAATACGTCTCTTGCTAAGTCATTTTTGCTTCCTTTAAGGCTTGAAATTCAAAGCCTAGCATTTTCATTTCCATGTTCAGTGTTCACTAACCAAGCAGATCAGGAAATCGAAAAAATGAAACGGTATTTCAATTATCTCATTCATTACGCATTTGAACATAAACGACATTACAAGAATAAGACATTTCCAATAAGGGCATAATTCAAAGCAACACTTCAGATGATGATTAGGCCGCTTAGAGACTTTAGGGGATACTTGTAGTTAAAAATATCTTAAACAAAACTGAAACATGATGATAAAGATCGATTTTCAAGTTTCGTTTGACAGTGACATTGAGGGGCAAACATGTCAAATGACGTAATCTTGGAATCGTCTATTGACAATGACAAAGCTGACAGAAGACAGAACCTGCCGCGTAACGGAAAACGAATCAGGCTGATTTTTTTTTACAATTGTAGGGTTCGTTTCCGGTTTCCGCTTTATTTTTTCCTTGTTTTGTGCTTTCGGTTTTCCCATATTGAATTTTCCGTAAAGTGTTAAGTTGTATCAATTTAAGTTTTGAGTCCAGCGGTGGGTGGATTCGTTAAGGTACCTCATACCACAAATTCTTCGAATTGGTCAGTCAAATAAACTACAAAAAGAGGATTGATTTTGCAGTAGTCGCTAAGCCCCCCCCCCCCCCACTCCCCATTAAGTGTAGAGGCTCGGATTTTCTGGAGCCTTCTAGAATCCATGATGGTCATCTTAATTTCTTAACAAAGTCAAGCCTAATGTTTTAGTTTCCTTCCTTAGGGCTTGTGGGCTCTATAGGTAACTGAGATATAGAGCAATGAACATGTCCCATATATAAGATACACGCGGGTTTATGTCCTTTCTTTTCAATATTACGCAATTTAAATATTTGATTTACTGAGGAAAAACTCAAAAATATTTAAATAAAAAGATTAAGCAGGAATTAAAAAGTAAACAGTTGGGTTTGTTTGAGGGTTTGCTCCTCTTTGTTCTTTCGTTATCAAAGAATAGATTCCTATGTTCTGTATCAAATATAGCATTCTTGAGTTGCCAATCGGATCTGGATATTCTTCGTGTTCCCTTTTAGACTTTCTATTTTAGAAAACAAAGAAAAGTATCGGGTTACGCAGCTTGAATCGGTTGGTTCTCAATAGGGCTGCTACGGGGTCTGTGGTTTCACAGATAATTTCTGGATTTTAAATTTTATCAAAAATTACGTGTTCCATAAGTAAGAACTATTACCGCGGCTCTTGTCTTTGCAAATGTCTTTACAAATTTACAAAATTGCTTAAAAGCCAGATCATCAAAACTAGACAAGGACATAATGTAAACGCCACCTATAGATATTAGCGGGAACTGCTGTTGTTGCAACACACCCTGTATATAGAAAGGCGTTCATTAGAAAGTCATCGATATGATTGTGAAATATCAAGAGACAAGTGTCATCTATAGGTCGTACATTATAACTTTACTTGTGCTGGAGGCTATGATACTTTTCCGTTAGATTGGCACTGCTGAATTGTTAGCTCTTGTTTGCCACCCTGATTCTTTAGGTCGACTCCAAAGCCATGTTCATAATGAGGTGCGAAATCAAAATCTTCAAATAAAATTGAATTTTGCATAATTTAACCAATCGTCTCCAAGGAATCTGTTTACTTATGAAATTAGCTTAATGTCAGTACCAAATGGGCTCCCAGCAATCACTATTTAAAAATTGGACGTTGTCTAATAGTTTGATGTTTTTGAGTCCGTTTGTTTCTATATAAATCCTGCTATATTAAAGATCTGCCGTACTCTATAGTATTCTTTTCTGTTGGTTACCGCGAAAGAACACCTAATTGGGAAGACCATCAGGTGTATAAATCATACTAAGCAAATCGTTAATGTATGGCTTGAGAAGAAATAGTATCCGACTGGTAAGAAACTCATCTTCTAATAATCTAGTTAAACGGTGGAACTGATTCCTCTTACTCAAACTGGTAGCTAGGCAAGACGTAGGTTTAATATTCGAGAAAATTATGAGTTTTCCAATTTTAGCTGGTAATTAGAGTCGCATGAGTTTGGAAAATGAAAAGAAAGAAAAAAGCTTGCTAAGTTTATTCACTGCCGAACGAGAGCCTAACCTAATCCTGCCATAATTTCTACATATCCACGTATTTAAATACCTTAAGAGTAGTCGACAGGAATAACACGTTAATATGATATGAGAAAACAGAGAGAGTAAGCCTGTGAAGGCTTACTATCTAAAGTGTTTTCCGGGCTATAATGCCGTGGTCTAATGGATTTGCTTCCTGACGTTTCGGATACTACTGCGGCAGACATTATCAAAGGCGATGAGGCAGTGGGCGAAGTGCTCTCCCTTGCTTCCCGACGATGACCGCGATCCGTGATATTCGTACCGCCGCCGTCGCGTCGCAGTGGTGGGGCCGGGGTGGGGGTGGTGGCGCGGGGTTTCAACGCGCTCGATGTGTGTCGCAGAACTCGCTTCCAGTCTGCATTTAGAAACGTAATCTCCTCCTTCCTGATGAAATTGTTTTCGTGCTTAAAGATCTCAATGGCTTTCCTCGTTAGTCTCGGATAGTAGCTCTGTAATTGATGTAGGATATCCACTTCATTAAAAAAGGATGTTGTGACCTTCAGAGAGAGCGTGCTCTGCTACTGCCGACTTTTGCGTTTGTCCCAGCCTGCAACTCCTTTTGTGTTCTGTGATCCTCGTGTTGACACTGCGTTTTGTGGTGCCAATGTATACAGAGCCACAGCTGCATGGAACTCTATATACTCCGGGTGCTGATAGGGGATCCCTGCGGTCTTTAGCCGATCTCAAGCTCTGTTGAATTGTACGAGTGGGTTTGAAGACAGTCTTAACCTTGTGCTTTTCCAGTAGCCTGCCGATCCTGTCCGTGACTTTGTGTATGTATGGTAGAGTAGCCCAACCGCGCTTTTCTACATCATCTCCCGTTGTTGCTTCCTGTCGCTCTACATTCCTTGGGCACACGGCTCTATCGAACTCCTGCTTGCTGTATCCATTCCAACCAAAGGCTCTCTCCAGATGCTTCATTTCTCGTTCCAATTCAGCTGGCTCACAAATTCTCTTGGCTCTCACAGACAGAGTTTTTATGACTCCCCTTTTTTGTCTTGGATGATGGTTTGATCCGTTGTTGAGGTATCGGTCAGTGTGTGTTGGTTTTCTATACACGGTATGTGCAAGCTTTCCATTCGGCCTCCTTGCCACCAAAACATCCAAAAACGGTAGGCGTCCTTCCTTTCCTATCGCCATAGTGAATTGGATTTTTGGGTTAATAGAGTTTAGATGTAAGAGGAAGTTTTGAAGTTCGCCCTTTCCATGGCTTCAAATAACAAAGGTGTCGTCCACATATCGAAACCAGCACCTTGGCCTCCTCCTTGCTGTTGCTAACGCCTTGGCCTCGAAAATTTCCATAAAATAGTTGGCTATTTTATGGAACACTTTATCAGTCTGGAAAACTAAACAACGCTATCAACGAAATGAAGAGACTCAAAATAGACTTGCTGGGAATGAGTGAAATAAGGTGGCCGGGTAGTGGCAAATGCGAGAAGGAGGATGCAACAATGTTTTATTCGGGCAGCAGAGGGGAAGATGCCAATCATCGACATGGGGTAGCTGTTCTGGTGAATAATAAGATCAGAAAACACATTAAAAATTTTATACCGTATTCAGAACGATGCATGTTGATCCAAATAAGTTCGCGCCCTGTGGACTTAAATATAATTCAGGTATATGCTCCCACAGCTGAGAGCACTGATGAAGAAGCTGAAGACTTTTACCAACAATTAGACGACATAACAAAAAACCTGAAAAAACAAGACGTAACTATTATAATGGGAGACTTCAACGCCAAAATAGGAAGAGGCGAAGTGGGAGACATAGTTGGAAAGTTTGGCTTGGGAGCAAGGAATGAACGGGGCGATCGACTGATACAGTTTTGTCAAGAGAAAAACTTAACTTTAACAAATACCTGGTTTCAGCTACCACCGAGAAGGTTATACACTTGGAAGGCACCACAGGACAGACCGGAGCACCTCGTCAGAAACCAGATTGACTTTATAGCAATAAACAAACGATTCCGTAACGCAATAATAGCGGCCAAAACATATCCAGGAGCTGATATAAAGTCTGACCACGTCCCACTTGTAGCCCAGCTGCGGGTCCGACTAAAAATCCCAATCAAGAAGCATACGAACAAAAGTCTAGATAGAGGTCAGCTCAGAAACCCTGAAATAAAAGCTAAGCTTACAGAAAGCATCAATAATAATCTAGCAAGAACAACAGCTACTACCGGTGATATCGAAAAAGACTGGAGTAATTTACGAGACGCTATACGGAATAGTGCGAAAGAAGAAATTGGCCACTTCGAAAAGAAGAAAAAGAACGATTGGATGACAGACGAAATATTAGATCTATTCGAAAGAAGAAGAGAAAGTAAGAACAATCTCGAGCGTTATAAAGAGATAGATAGAACTGTCAACAGAAAGATAAAGGAGGCTAAAGAGAAATGGTTAGGAGAAAAATGCCAAGAGATAGAAGAGCTGTAACGGAAACATGACAGCTTTAATATGCACAAAAAAGTCAAAGAATTTACCTATACTTACAGGAAAAGACAGGTTGGAAAGCTAGTAGACGAAAACAACAAACTTATTGTAGACAAGGAAGAGCAGATAGAGATGTGGGAAGCCTATATCAAAGATTTGTTTAGTGACTACCGGCATGCAACGAACACTCTCGAACTGGATGGTCCCGAGATATTGAAAAGTGAGGTAATAAAAGCCCTAGAACAAACAAAGGATGGGAAAGCAGCGGGATGCGATGAAATACCGGCCGAATTTTTGAAACTTGTCAATGAGAATAACCTGAATATCGTGTTGGACCTATTTAATAAGATATACGATTCCGGTCAAATTCCATCGGATTGGTTAAAATCTACGTTTATAACACTCCCCAAAAAAGTGAATTCCAAAAAGTGCAGTGGATATCGCCTGATAAGCTTAATGAGCCACACCCTGAAGGTATTCTTACGAATTATTAATTCCAGAATAAGAACAAAATTAGAACAAAGTATAGGTAACACACAGTTCGGATTTAGATGTGGCTATGGAACACGGGAGCCCCTCTTTGCGATGCAGGTCTTGATCCAAAAATGCCTAGATCAACAAAAGGATGTTTATGCCTGCTTTATCGATTACGAGAAAGCCTTCGACACTGTCAATCACGACAAACTTATAGAACTATTACGTCTTTCAGGGCTCGACACCAAGGTTATTCAGATTATAAAAAATCTGTACTGGAACCAAACAGCACATATCCAATATGGAGACATGAAGGGTCGGGACATAGACATTGCTAGGGGAGTTAGACAGGGTTGCGTTCTATCGCCGTTGTTGTTCAACTTGTACTCAGAGCAAATATTCATAGAGGCACTAGAGGATTGCGATAAAGGCATCAAAATTAACGGTGTACCAATCAACAATCTCCGCTATGCTGATGATACTGTTTTACTGGCAGATAACGTCGAAGATCTACAGACGATGCTCAATAGAGTAACTACAATAGGCAACCAAGCTGGTCTCAAGATCAACAGAAATAAAACCAAATTTATGGTGATTAGTAAGAGGAAAATACAAAATGTCGATCTGCATATAGAAATGGAACCCATCGAAAGAGTACACCGCTTCAAATACTTGGGATATACAATAAATGATAAATGGGACCCTGACTTGGAGATTAAGATCAGAATTGAAATGGCAAGATCAGCATTCATAAAAATGAGAAAGCTCTTGAGCAACCGCAACCTAAGCATAGGTACCCGATGGCGAGCCACGAAATGCTACGTACTCTCCACACTGCTTTACGGTGTGGAAGGGTGGACATTAAAAGTAGCAACAATGCAAAAACTGGAAGCTTTTGAAATGTGGTTGTATATACGCATTTTGAGAATACCTTGGACTGACAGAGTAACCAATGCGGAGGTACTGAGAAGAATGGCTAAAGATTTGGAATTGCTAACAACTATTAAGAAAAGAAAAGCGTCCTACCTAGGTCATGTATTTCGAAATGATAAATACGGTCTGCTACAACTGATCATGGAAGGCAAGATAGAAGGTAGGAGAGGGTTAGGTAGAAAGAAGAAATCCTGGCTAAAAAACCTACGCGAATGGTTCCAAATACCAGAGGCTTCAAATATAATTCATGCGGCGCAAAACAGAGAAGTCTATCACATGATGGTCGCCAACCTTCGGTAGAAGACGGCACTGAAAGAAGAAGTTGGCTATTACTGGACTAAGAGGGCTGCCCATAGCTACACCATCAGTTTGTTCGTAGAATTCTTCCTTCCATTGAAAATATGTTGTGGTTAGGCAATGTTGGAACAGCTTAGCAATATCCTGTGGAAATTCTTGATTAATATGTTCCATAGCTTCCTTAATTGGTACCATCGTGAAGAGCGAAACAACGTCGAAGCTGACGAGAATATCCCCTGGAGAAAGAGTCAAAGAATGCAGTTTCTCGACGAAATGAGTGGAGTCTTTTATAAAGCTGTCAGTATTTCCTATTTTTGGCTGCAACAGTTTTGTCAGGTGTTTGGCAATTTTATAGGTCGGGCTTCCTATGGTGCTCACGATGGGTCTCAGTGGCACATCGGGTTTGTGGATCTTCGGCAAACCGTACAGCCTCGGTGGCAAGGCTTCCGATTTTTGAGCTTGGTTATTTCATCCGATGCCACGTCCCTGATTAAATTGTTGGTAGCCTTCAGAATACGGGCGGTTGGATCACGAGTTAGCTTCTTGTAGGTAGTGGGATCTAACAGTGTCCTGATTTTTCCTTCGTAATCCGAACTTGAGATTACTACTGTTGCGTTTCCTTTATCTGCTGGTAGAATAAGAACGTCTTTGTCTTCGTTCAAGGCTTTCAGAGCTTTCCTTTCTGCAAAGGTGAGGTTGCTTTTTGGTGGTTTTGCGTGTAGTAGAATTCGTGATGTCTCCATCCTTATCTGTTCAGCCGTCTGAATTGGCAGCTGACGAATTCCGCTCTCCACGTTTGCTATGATGTCTTCCACAGGTATCCTGGATGGTGTTATGGCAAAATTACCTCCCTTGTTCAGAACGCTCAACTCATCTGTTGACAGTTGTTTGTCGGTCAGATTGACTACAATCTTGCGCTGACTCTCCTCGGATGTGGACTTTGTTGTGCCCGACGAATTGTTGTTGGCACCTAGTTCGTAAAATTTTTTCTTTTGTCGGTTCGTTGCGGCCGCTTGGGCTGCAATCCTTCGGTCATGTGTTAGACGATCCACCTTTTCCTAGTCGCTCCAATGCAAGCTGTTGGCTAGTTCCAAATTAACAAAAAGAAGTTTTTTGTCATTAGATGCAAGATCTCTACGGGTCTCATGGATCCTTTCACGGAGGAGCGATTGTTCGGTCCTGTTGTAAATTCTGCTCGCTTGTCCGGATCTGAATGTTCTTTTTATCCTCAGAAACTTTGGGATGTTCTTGGTGTCACGGCATCGTAGTAGAAATGCCAGTGAACAGAGGAGCTGTGCTTTCTACTTGCGTTCTCCAGTTGTCGAATCAGTCTTGACGTATCCTCCCCGTAGAGGCGTTTTATCAGACTGTGAAGGCTTTCACGGCCGGTCATAATACTATCTAAAGCGTTTTCCGGGCTATAATGCCGTGGTCCAATGGAATTGCTTCCTGACGTTTCGTCTACTACTGCGGCTGACATTATCAAAGGCGATGAGGCAGTGGGCGAAGTGCTCTCCCTTGCTTCCCGACGATGACCTGTGGAAGACATCATAGCGAACGTGGAGAGCGGAATTCGTCAGCTGCCAATTCAGACGGCTGAACAGATAAGGATGGAGACATCACGAATTCTACTACACGCAAAACCACCAAAAAGCAACCTCACCTTTGCAGAAAGGAAAGCTCTGAAAGCCTTGAACGAAGACAAGGACATTCTTATTCTACCAGCAGATAAAGGAAACGCAACAGTAGTAATCTCAACTTCGGATTACGAAGGAAAAATCAGGACACTGTTAGATCCCACTACCTACAAGAAGCTAACTCGTGATCCAACCGCCCGTATTCTGAAGGCTACCAACAATTTAATCAGGGACGTGGCATCGGATGAAATAACCAAGCTCAAAAAATCGGAAGCCTTGCCACCGAGGCTGTACGGTTTGCCGAAGATCCACAAACCCGATGTGCCACTGAGACCCATCGTGAGCACCATAGGAAGCCCGACCTACGAAATTGCCAAACACCTGACAAAACTGTTGCAGCCAAAAATAGGAAATACTGACAGCTTTATAAAAGACTCCACTCATTTCGTCGAGAAACTGCATTCTTTGACTCTTTCTCCAGGGGATATTCTCGTCAGCTTCGACGTTGTTTCGCTCTTCACGATGGCACCCATTAAGGAAGCTATGGAACATATTAATCAAGAATTTCCACAGGATATTGCTAAGCTGTTCCAACATTGCCTAACCACAACATATTTTCAATGGAAGGAAGAATTCTACGAACAAACTGATGGTGTAGCTATGGGCAGCCCTCTTAGTCCAGTAATAGCCAACTATTTTATGGAAATTTTCGAGGCCAAGGCGTTAGCAACAGCAAGGAGAAGGCCAAGGTGCTGGTTTCGATATGTGGAAGACACCTTTGTTATTTGAAGCCATGGAAAGGGCGAACTTCAAAACTTCCTCTTACACCTAAACTCTATTAACCCAAAAATCCAATTCACTATGGAGATAGAAAAGGAAGGACGCCTACCGTTTTTGGATGTTTTGGTGGCAAGGAGGCCGAATGGAAAGCTTGCACATACCATGTATAGAAAACCAACACACACTGACCGATACCTCAACAACGGATCAAACCATCATCCAAGACAAAAAAGGGGAGTCATAAAAACTCTGTCTGTGAGAGCCAAGAGAATTTGTGAGCCAGCTGAATTGGAACGAGAAATGAAGCATCTGGAGAGAGCCTTTGGTTGGAATGGATACAGCAAGCAGGAGTTCGATAGAACCGTGCGCCCAAGGAATGTAGAGCGACAGGAAGCAACAACGGGAGATGATGTAGAAAAGCGCGGTTGGGCTACTCTACCATACATCCACAAAGTTACGGACAGGATCGGAAGGCTACTGGAAAAGCACAAGGTTAAGACTGTCTTCAAACCCACTCGTACAATTCAACAGAGCTTGAGATCGGCTAAAGACCGCAGGGATCCCCTATCAGCACCCGGAGTGTATAGAGTTCCATGCAGCTGTGGCTCTGTATACATTGGCACCACAAAACGCAGTGTCAACACGAGGATCACAGAACACAAAAGGAGTTGCAGGCTGGGACAAACGCAAAAGTCAGCAGTAGCAGAGCACGCTCTCTACTTGCCTTGTATTTATTGATATTAAAAGTAAGGAAATTAGGAACCATTTTGTTGATACAGTGTAAAATTTTATTTATATTATTTCTTATTTAAATGTTTCATTAGTTATGAATTTTGAGAAAAGAAAACTTGTTTTAAAACAATGCTGGGCTGGTAATTCCTTTATTCAAATTCTAGAGAACATTGCTACATTGTTTCCTGAACGACCAATACCAGCATGCAGTTCACTTCAGGCGGTGGTTGCTCGTTTTGAGGAAACTGGGAGTATTAAACCAATATGTTCCTGTGAGCGAAAGCGACGACTTGCTACAGTAAACGATGATCCTTCGACAGAAGAGTATTTGACAGATTGGCCAAGAATTTGGACTTAGTAGATCGACCATCCATAATTATCTGCAAAAAGTAGGGTTTTAAAAGCTACAAAAAAGAGAACCATCAAAAACTCTTACCGACCGACCTTTTCCCCCGAATGGAGGTTTGTGAAATCCTGACGAAAAAATTATTGCAGGCCCAAGATTAGTTAGAAACATATGTTTCATGGATGAATGCGCATTTGGATTGACTGGCTCTTCAAATCAACAAAATGATCGGATTTGGGCACTCGGGACCAACGTCGAGCAACTGTAAAGGTGTGGATCGACATTTTGGGGCGCCATGTTATAGGTCCATTTTTCATTGATGGCAGTTTGAACGCCAATAAATATGGCAATATACTTCGCAATGACATTTTGCCTGCTATAGAAGCCATCCAGCCATTAGAACGGGTTTTTTACATGCAAGATGGAGCGTCCCGTCACATTGCACTGCAAAAGAGACGTTTTTTAAACGAAACATTTGGTGATAGGTGGATCGGAAAGTTTGGAGCAATTAATTGGCCACCTCGCTCTCCGGATTTGAATGCCTGTGATTTTTTTGTTTGGGGATTCATTCAATATCGTCTCTACCAGAGAAATAAATAATATGCAAATATTCAAGAGTTGAAACTTGCCATTCAAGAAATTTGTGGTCAAGTCACGGTGGTGATGTTGGACAATACATGTCGCAATTTTGAACAGAGGCTTGCATATTGTACCTCTGCAGAAGGTGGTCATTTTGAACAATTTCTCTGATGTGCTACATCTAGTCTTGTATTTTATTTATTTGTTTATTGTTCTTGTTTACCTCTGTGTTTGATGTAAAACACATGGGTGGTTATTCACTTTCTTTGTAGTATGTAATTAAATGGCTCTTTTAAGAGCCGCCAATCCGTATTTTCTTTTCGCCAATTCCACGATAACTCTTTTGTAGTCACACAGAAGAGTGCAATCACATTTCAAGCTTGGTTTTTGGTTTGCTCAACAAATGTGTCCACCCAACTCGCGGTCCTTAATAATTCTTAACATTAACCTAGCTTTTAGCTTTACCAATGACAAAGACAAGAGACATATCGTCGATCCGTTGTCTGTTGCTAATCTAAAATGAATTAGACAACCAGCCATACACAAATTGGAATGATTTTCCTTTTACTAATTATGATAATAATAAACGTAAATTTTACTTACCGTATGATTTAAGAACATTATCGTCAGGTTTTCGGTTAATTTTCACTGCATATTCACGTTAATTACTACATGATAGTCCCTTAAAATAAATAAGAAAGGAAAATCGGCTCTGACTCTGACATAAGAAATTATTTTGTCGGCGACACTGCACATGCATGGCGGGGGTGACGCGCCAAATTCAAATTTTTACACTTTTCGAGGCGTTTTTCCAAAAAACAGCCAAAACTGTGGTATTGAAAAGATCACAGGACGATAGCTGACCATAAACTCTACAACCTTACTCTTAGAAGTTTTTCAATCAAATCAACTGTACAGGCGCAAAAAAAATAAAAACCGATTTCCCATGTTAATCTCCTATGTCCAGGGTTCTGCTGGACACCCGGTATATTTAATTATTAAGCAAAAATTGTAAATTAAGCCGTGGACAAAGTATAGTATCCAACTTGTATATAAAAGTCTTAATTATCTCAAGTGAATTGCAATGAAATACATTATATGCTTGTTGGATAACACGCGATTTGTTTTCATTGTCAAGGTCGAAGTGACGTTAAAACCATTATGGCGGCCGCATCAGGGTGACCGTAATAGTTGGAGCCATCGAGCTCATCGAGATAATCTGGAGACTGCCTTCTGTTTTAAACTTTTGACCCCTTTCAACTTTAGGAGTGGAAATCTTGAACTGATGATGACTTCCGCCGGAGGTGCAATTCTCGGCGACAACATAACGATTTACGTAACATTTTGCAAAACAGTTGTCACTGTCATTATTTCTATTACTACTAACTTCCAACCCAATGGAATATTGAACTTATATTCATCTCCTAGCTAGAGCGCTAAGCTCCTAGCCTTTAGCTGACCTAGGTTCAAGGTTTTCTAAAACTTAACTTCGAAACCTAACAAAAACCAAAAACAAGCGACCATCAATATCCGGTCCGGCTTTTGCTATGACGCTTGTATGACGTGTACTGACGACAAAATTACGTCAAAGAAAGCGACAGACTTTCGGCCAAAAGGGGGGACCATTTTTACAGAAGTATCGGCATTTGTTGGCTCTGTTCATACCTTCTGTCATTGGGAGACTCTCTCCTTGGGATGGTGACGATATCCGCTTGAAGTGATGTCTCACTGTCAGTATATTTATTATTTCTTATTTCCAATCCAATCGAATATCGAACTTATATCCATCTCTTAGCTAGAGCGCTAGGGCTCTTAGCTGACCTAGCTCTAAGGTTTTCTAAAACTTAACTTCCCACCTAACAAAAACCAAAAACAAACGACACACTCAATATCCTGTGCGAAAATATCGGCATTGTTGGCTCTGTCCATATTTTCTAGGTCATTAGTTGGAACTTTCATTTGTCTTGTTTGTAAGCGATGTTTGCATGCAATGCTTATGGAGTGTAGAGGGTGTTTCAAATTCGAGCCACATCATTGAGATCTCCGCAACGGTAAGAGATACAGGGTCGGTTGAATTGGGGCAAAGTTGCGCAATTTGGAGTTCAACAATATGCCGGTTTAATATTTGAAAAATTCCGATTACTTCCGGGGAATCCGAAAAAATACTAAATTTTGAAAAATTATGTTTTTTTTGTTTTGAGCTTATTCGAAGAGATAATTCAAAATGATTGACGTTTGGTCATGCAACTTTTTCTGCCATGTAAGATGACATATTTAGTTTCTTTCTGCGACGTTTTATTTTTTGGGAACCATCATCGACTTTACTTTTTTAAATACGGACCTGGATTTTTTATTTGTTATTTGATTGCCTTTTTTAATCCAAACAACACGATATGCAATATGACATATTTTGCAATTAGAGTTTAGCTAAAAAGCGTTTTGTTTTTTTTTATATACACCTATTATCTTTTTTACTACCTATTGTTACTAAGTTGTCTAACTACCAAGCAAAGCACTAACCCAAAAGCCTTATAAGCAATTTGCTGGTTATTGCCCGTTGAATTACTCTAGCTCACGTATAGCCCTTGTTCTCCTATTATATTTCCTTTTTTATCAAGAATTTCTGATACATTTATAAATACATAACTTGCAACAAGAAAAATACTCTAATAGATACTTTACAAATAAAATAAATTACAATTAACCATATAAGATAATAATATAGGTTTTTACGAGGATGTTTATCGGACGCTAATGCATTAATTCATTTTTGAAAAGGGCCCCGTGTGTCATAATGGAAGAGTTGTTACAATCTTTTCAACAAATTCTTTCCAAACCAGTGGATTGGAAACCAAGAGGTCGTACTGTGGCCAGCAAGAAGTCCCGATCTTTCTCCTCTGGCTAACTTCTTTGGGGTTATTTGAAAAAATGCATATTCAAACACTCAACCATTGATGTCAATATTCTAAGGGAAAATTTAATAACGGAAGCAAGGGCTATACGAGCTAGAACAATTGATCGGTCAACTACCCGCAACTTGCTTAGAGGAACTCAAAAATGTATTGGGGTGCTGAGAGGGTTATTCGAGTATTTACTTTAATGTTATACTTTTTTGTTTAGTGCTTCGTTTAGTAATAAAATCGGTCTTATGTATTAAATAAACATTTTATATATTAAAATTTAAAGGTAAAACGATTTCTAGCTAAACTTTAATTGCAATATATGTCATATTGCATATCGTGTTGTTTTGATTAAAGAGAGCGATCAAAATTATGAATAAAAAATCCAGGTTCGTATTTAGAAAAGTAAAGTTGATGATGGTTACCAGAAAACGAAACGTCGCAGGAAGAAACTAAATATGCCATCTTACAAGGCAGAAAAAGTTGCAATGACGAAGTGTCAATCATTTTGAATTATCTATTCGAATAAGCTCCAAACAAAATAAAAACGATATTTCAAAATTTCGTTTTTTTTGGGATATCTCCGACAGTAATAGGAATTTTTTAAATGTTGAAACGGCATATTATTGAACTCCAAACTTTGTCTCAATTTAACCGACCCTGTATCTCTTACCGTTGCTGAGATCTCAATGATGTAGCTCGAATTTGAAACACCCTGTACAATAAAAAAAACAAAAGACTCAGTGCGAACAATGAATATTATTCACGCTGATCCAGTCCAAAGGTTATAATATTCCATATTATGTGCTTACAACCTGACAAATATTATTGAACAGCCTTGGACAAAATACATTTTTGCCCGATTTCGTAACAGCCACCATCCTCGCATATTCTCATGTTCAGCCAAGCCCTTAGAGTGTGCTTGGCCCGAGTCCCGATACGAAATTTTAAAATCGTCCAGTAGCGTTCCGGAAAATGATCAAACTTTGTCCGGAGGAATAGTTTTTCCCGTTCTCCGACGTTGTTCTTCGTTTCGAGGGTTTATGGTAGGATTCTGTAACTTTGCGTACAGCGATGTAAGAGATGTTACGTTCTAAAGGTGCAATTACTTATTTGAAAACACGCAAATTTTCTCATTTGTTCAATTATTCCTTCTCAAAATAATACATTTATAAAGTCCTATTTGATCCACCATGCCATTCATCTTTTGTGTTCCAAAAATACCTCGAGAAAAATACTGAAGATATATTCGGTTGTAAATTTTACATGTTCGTTTGTAGCTTACTTTAGGGCTGTACATCGCATACACCGCTGTAAGAAAAAGTTACAGAATTCTACTATTAAAGTTTTTGTTTACATTTCGGAAAATTGCGCTGTCAAATGTTGACGCCAAAGCAGAATGCCAACCTTTTAAATTCAGTGTCACCAGGTCAAGAAAAAAAAATTCTCGTTATAATTATTGACCGTTTGCACCAAGCTATTTTAAAGTAAACTTAAGTTATGATATGGTCCCTTAAATCCTATGGGTTATTATACCTTAAGTGGAAAAAATTGTGTATGATATAACAAAGTAAAAAGCGTATAAGTTATTACTTATTGTACTATTTATTATATATAGGTTGGCCAAACGAAAACTTTTCACCAGGGTTTTCTGGCCTATGAAGCAGAAGACACGAAAATGCTCGGAACAGACAATTTTCATTCTAAGGGGGACATATTTTTTTGATGTAATTATTGTCTTCCAGACCATTTATGAAACCGGGGTGACTTTTACCCTAAAAATTTTAAATGAAAAGGGGTGTCAAGCTATACAACATTTTGAAGGGCGTTCAATTACCTTTTCAGTGCCGCATCATTTTTGAAATCTGAATGATTTGTTCTCGAGAAAACAGGAGCAGGAGACAGAAAAATCGATTTGACATTAAATTAGTTTCAATTTATTAGTTGTTACAGTTGTTACAGGCCTCCATACAGTAGTAAAGACATTGTTCAAAGTGCATTCGAACATTTTGCAACATTTGTGGAGTTATAAGATTACACTCATTTATATGTTGCCGCAAGTCTTCAAGTGAATCCGGTTGTGTAGAATAAAATTTGGACTTCAAATGACCCCATAAAAAAAACCAGCGGGGATATATCCGGGGAACGTGCAGGCCACTCTGTAGGTCCTCTTCTCCCAAGCCACCTTTGAGGAAATGTTTCATTTAAGAACTGCCTAACAGGGGCGGCATAGTGCGGAGGAGCCCCATCGTGTTGAAAACTTATGACTTTACGGTGACGGTCATCGTGTTCGATTATTTCTGTTAAAGCTGGATCAATGGCGTCTTCCAATAAATTCAATTAGACCTGCCCGTTCAAGTTTCCAGGTAAAAAGAATGGATCGACAATATGATCTCCGAAAATTCCTATCCAAACGTCTAGCTTTTGTGGATGATGCGTGTGAAATTCATGAAAAAGCATTGGATTGGTTGACGACCAATAACGGCAATTATGGCGGTTGACCTCACTGTTCAAAAGAAGGAACACTCATAAGAGAAGCAAATGTTATAAAATTATTCCGATTGGTAACAATTCGTTGACTAATGAGCTCACAAAATTCTAAACGTCTATAGAAATCATCTTCATTTAATTCCTACACTAATTTAATTTTATAAGGATGGAATTTATGTGTTTTTCATATTCTCTGGATGCTTGTACGCCGAACACCTGATGCATTTGATAATTTTGTAGTGCTGGTAGTAGGTTCCATCGCGACGTGTCCCAAAACAGCTATTTCAACTGCTTCTGATCTTATTGCTGGATGATAAACAATCCTCTTTTTATTTCCTACACTTCCAGTCTCTTGAAATTTGGCAACCACGTCTCTCACGTAAGAATGGGGTACGTTCCTATCAGGATATTGTTCATTAAACAAATTTGCGGCCCGTCTAGCACAATCGTTATTTCGGAAATAGAGCGAAATAATGTCAACTCTTTCTTGAGTACTGTAAAGTATTTTAAAATGAGAGTGTGTACAAAAGTAAAAGACAACTACTAAACTACAAAACATCAAAGTGCAGGTAGGAATAATGCAATAACATTTTCTAAATTTACATTCCGTATTAGTGTCAAGATAAAATAAAAACCTTTTTTTCTCGAGAACAGACCATTCAATTCTAAAAAGTTAGGTGGCATTGAAACGGCAATTGAATGCCCTTTAAAATGATGTATAACTTGACACCCTTTTCCATTTAAGATTTTTAGGGTAAAAGTCCCCCGGCTTTGGGGTTCACCTGGAAAAGCTATAAATATCAGAAAAACTTGTCCCCTTCGAAATTAAAATCGACGGCCCGGACCCGTCACGTTTTCCCTCCCGTTTTCCTGTTTTCAACTTCATAAGGCAGAAAACATCGGTGGAAAATTTTCGTTAGGCCACCCTGTATAGGGGATGTTTATTTGGAACCGTGATCTAGTTGATGGTGAAATATCAAAAGAAAAGGATGAAAGAACAAAAGTTCTGTAACTTTCAATATATCCTTTTCTGCCAAAATTTTATAGCCTGCTAGATGACTTTTTCTAATGAGCACGGGATACTCATATAATAAAATAAACATTGATAAAACCTAAATAGATATGCACGTTTAGTTTTAGTGTAAAGTAAACTTTCAACATAAGTCTGTTGTACTCACACTACATACAAAATGGATTAATGGTTACAAAATATAAACGTACAACAACGTGAAAGAAAATTTGAGGTGTCTATGATTTCAAACAGCTCATTAACAGTGTGAGCACGATCTTCACATTTTTTATTTTTGAAACCATGCATGTTTACATTAAATTGTTGGAACATATCCTGCGTTGGTATGAAATGTAATTTTGTATGAAATGTAATAAAATATAATTTTGTTTTTATTGTTAAAAAAAAATTTAACATATCTACATTTGGTTTTTGTGGCATTCCTTTGACTACATGTTCTTTCTGCTACCGCGCTTGAAGTAGGCAATGAGAGCAATAAAAGAATAAATTTTCCAATTTGAAATATTCTTCCTCCATCTGCATTTTAATGGTAAAAAAATGTTTTTCAAAAGACTATGAGTTCTTTAAAATTTCTTCTCCCTAAAACTTTGCCCACTTGATTGTTATCAAGATATTATATTCGTTTTCAATAATACTTAATTTTTTTGCGATCAATAATAGCATTGATCAAAAGCAGAGAATGAAACTTATGCCGTAAAGTCTGAGACAAAAAAATTGAGATTTTTTATTTTTGTTAACATTATCTTTTTGTTTCGGCAGAAAACAAGAAAAACGATAAAGCCCAACAGGGAAGACGAAGATAAAACGAACACGGTACTGGCGGAACACCACTAACTGATAAATGACAATGACAAAAAAAATCGTTTAGAGTAGTCGGGGTCACAATTTCGGAGTAAAAATGCAAATTACATAAAAAGAGCAACGAAAAAGAGAATTCGAACTGGTTTTATGAGTGTTTTTCAATTTTCGCCAATCCAAGCTTGAATACTACCAATTTTGCAGCCAATCGCCATTGCCAATTTAAAGTCGCAAATATTTGCAAAAAGTCGCCACTTTGGTAAAAAACGCTGTTTGGTAACTCTGCGCCAAAGCTCCCGAACGGTTCCGAAGACCCCTTTCTCAATTTTGCACAAATATGCAGTTTTTACTTTAAATTTCAATTTGGATCATTTGGCGCGATTTAAGCTGAAAAGTGCTCAGGAGCTCGGTGATGGAAAACATTTCATAGTATATTAAGTATCAAGAACAGTAAGGAAGTTTTACCGGTTGAAGACAAAGTTTGGAGGCTGAGCAAAGCGAAGCCTCCAATTTGCCTGCGACCGGTAAAACTATTACTGTTTATGATGCTTTTACTATTTTTTGTACGACCAGTTTTGCGTGATCATAATAATTTTTTTTAAGTAATGGAACTTTGAAAAATACACGACAATATTATTCAGATTGACATAACCAGCACCAGACGCGTGGCCATATGTGTGCCCATTATTTGGTTGCTAAGGATATGAATGATCCTTCTCTTTATTGATGTCAAAATATTAATCAATTTGCGTCAACTTCTGAATTAAAAACTATTAATTTCGTATGTTCTGGTTGAAACTGCAATCCTTGTGTGACGAGATGTCTGAATCGGAAGAATCAGATATTAAAAATGCATAGCGAGAAGGACGTTCTTTGTTAATACCGCAAAAGTCAAGTCAAAGATACCAAAACGATCAAATACTTAAAATATCGGAGTACACATTTTACTTACCGTTCTAGAACAGTAACAGCTTACCGTTTTGTTAGCCTTAGCAACTGGGAACTTGTCCTTACTGTTACGAAAGCAGGTACGGTAAACATTCCAGAATAGACAGGTCGTACAAAAAAGTTTTTTTACATGACACCAGCTTTCAGGCCCGTGTGAGGTTAATTGGATCCTCCATCGGGCGCCTACCCAGGTGGCAGATAGGGGAATGCCGCCCAGATATGGCTGGTAACGACGAAATCAAATAGTCGGGGCGGACCAAACTCCAACACCAAACTGGTAAAAGGCAGCAGTTTCACCAAAATCAGAGTTTTGGCACGAGAAGAATGACTTCGAAGTGGCAGACAATGAGAACTGTAGAGCGGAGTTGTAGTAACAGAATGGTCTCCACCCTGCGGTACAAAAAAGAAACGGAACTCTTATTGTACTATTTACTTCCAAATTATCTTCATAGCTAACAAAAATAGACAAAGGGTCCTTAGTCCGGGGCACCCCTTAAATGGGGAGAGGGTGCTAAGAATCCCGCCGACTACACAAAATGGCAATCATGCCAAGATTAAACTTTACAACAAAATAGTACGCATTGCAACATGGAACATACGCAGCTTATACATGGCTGGGAAACTTGCAAACGTTGAGAGACTTAACATACCGGGTGTCCAGCAGAACCTTGGACATAGGAGATTAACATGGAAAATCGGTTTTTATTTTTTTGCGCCTGTACGGTTGATTTGATTGAAAAACTTTTAAGAGTAAAGTTGTAGAGTTTATGGTCAGTTATCATCCTGTAATTTTTTCAATACCACAGTTTTGGCTGTTTTTTGGCCGCCATGCATGTGCAGTGTCGCCAACATAATAATTTCTTATGTCAGAGTCAGAGCAGATTTTCCTTACTTATTTATTTTGAGGGACTATCATGTAGTAATTAATGTGATTATGCAGTGAAAATTAACCGAAAACCTGACGATAATGTTCTTAAATCATACGGTAAGTAAAAGTTACGTTTATTATTATCATAAGTAGTAAAAGGAAAATCATTCCAATTTGTGTATGGCTGGTTGTCTAATTCATTTTAGATTAGCAACAGACAACGAATCGACGATATGTCTCTTGTCTTTGTCATTGGTAAAGCTAAAAGCTAGGTTAATGTTAAGAATTATTAAGGACGGCGAGTTGGGTGGATACATTTGTTGGGCAAACCAAGAACCAAGCTTGAAACGTGATTGTACTTTACAAATGAGTTATCGTGGAATTGGCGAAAAGAAAATACGGATTAGCAGCTCTTAAAAGAACCATTTAATTACATACTACAAAGAAAGTGAATAACCACCCATGTATTTAACATCAAACACAGAGGTAAGCAAGAACAATAAACAAATAAATAAAATACAGGACTAGATGTGGCACATCAGAGAAATTGTTCAAAATCTTCCATCTTGCATGTAAAAAACCCGTTCTAATGGCTGGATGGCTTCTACAGCAGGCAAAATGTCATTGCGAAGCATATTGCCATATTTGTTGGCGTTCAAACTGCAATCAATGAAAAATGGACCTATAACATGGCG
The DNA here is from genome assembly GCA_951812265.1 of Taphrorychus bicolor. Lineage (NCBI taxonomy): Eukaryota > Metazoa > Arthropoda > Insecta > Coleoptera > Curculionidae > Taphrorychus > Taphrorychus bicolor. The sequence goes on from OX638297.1 coordinate 65,650,033, forward strand.
CCCCAAAATGCCGATCCACACGTTACAGTTGCTCGACGTTGGTCCCGATTGTCGTGCACGATATGTGGGTTTTGGAGTGCCCAAATCCGATCATTTTATTGACTTGAAGAGCCAGTCAATCCAAATTAGCATTCATCCGTGAAACAAATGTTTCTAACAAATCTTGGGGCTGGAATAATTTTTTCGGTCAGGATTTCACAAAACTCCATTGGGGGGAAAAGGTGGGTCGGTAAGAGTTGTTGATGGTTCTCTTGTTTGTAGCTTTCAAAACCTTCTTTTTGCAGATAATTATGGATGGTCGATCTACTAAGTCCAGTTTCTTGGTCAATCTGTCGAATACTCTTGGAAGGATCATCGTTTACTGTAGCAAGAACAACAAGTTTTGCCACATTTTCATCCTCAAAACGAGCAACCACCGCCTGAAGTGAACTGCATGCTGGTAATGGTTGTTCAGGAAACAATGCAGCAATGTTGTCTCGAATTTGAGCAAAGGAATTACCAGCCAAGTATTGTTTTAAAACAAGTTTTCTCTCCTCAAAATTCATAACTAATGAAACATTTAAATAAGAAATAATAAAAATAAAATTTTACACTGTATCAACAAAATGGTTCCTAATTTCCTTACTTTTAATATCAATAAATACAAGGTTTCTGTATACATTACATTTTTATTTCGGGGAAATTGTGTGTGAAAAAGTGGATGCAACAAGTACCAAAATAAGTATATTTGCATAATCAATCTATACATACATTTCTTAACGGAAGAAATTAACAAGTGGACATGAAAAAGAAATGTAACATAAATTTAGGTAATAACACAGATAACAACAATTATTCCTATAAAAACACTATCACCTTTATTAAGATTCAATTCAATTCAATTCAAATTTATTCATGTTTACAATCACCAAAACAGCAATGTACATATGTCAAAAATAGAATAGTCTACAAATTAAATTTAAATAAATTCAGTCCAGATGCCATTATTTACTTAATACTAAAAGCTTACAGTCAACATCCTAAAATAGACTATACAGAGAGAAGAAAAAAAATTAATAATTTTGATTAAAATACTTAAAATACTCTTCATCACAATAAAAAACATTTGCCAATAAAATTTGCTTAATTTCCTTTCGGAAACTATCCACTGTCAACGCTTTAATTTTTATGGGCAGTTGAAATATTTTACCGCCCAGTAGCCAGGACCATTCTGACACCTTCTCAAACGACAATATGAGGTTATTAAACAACCTGGCCCCAAACAACTACAGCATAAGAGAGCCATGCATGAAAAGATGCAAAGTAAGCCGATCTAAGTACCGTACGAGATATCCTATCTGAAAGCTGACGTAGCAGGTACAAACTTGTATTGAGTCTTGAAGCCAAGTTATCAGTGTGTAAATCCCACTTGGCGCTCCCATCCACAAGAACCCCAAGAAATTTAACCTGGGATACGTGGTCATTTACGGTTCCAATCTCCCTCAATGCAAACATCATCCTCTGTGTCTTGCCCATATTCAGCAGCAACCGATTGGAATGAAACCAATTTTTGGCAAGTTTTTCAAGTTGTCTGTGGCCAGTTTGGCAAGATTTGTTGTCACTGAATAGAGTTTTTTTCACAGGCACTATAGTCTCCAGATACATAGATAAAACATGAAAGAAACTGGTCTTAGCAGATCAAACATCCATCGCTATCTGCTTACTGGTCTTGCTTATTTGCTATAAACATTAATTCCACCAATGAATATTAATTTGGATTATTGGGTCCCTCAAATCAACAAAATGAATGAGTTTGGACTCTCTAAAATCCACATACAGTGCAGAACAACCGAGACCAACGTCGAGAAGTTGTTTATGTTTATTTTGGAATTTTGGGGCGCACTGTATTTGGTTTTCCAATGAGATTTTGTCTGTCATAGAAGAGTCCAGCCCTTAGCAAGGGTTTTTTACATGCAGGATGGGGCCTCGCGTCACACAGCACTGCAAAATAGACACTTTTGAAGTAAAACATTTGGAGATAGATGAATTCACCTCAATAACAACAATAACAACGAACACCCTTAATTGGTGACAAGAGACAAATTGTCATGTCATCGTGGTTGTCGTATTGCTGCTAAACTAAAATGAATTAGATAACCAGCCATACACAAATTGGACTGATTTTCCTTTTACTAATTATGATAATTATAAACGTAACTTTTACTTACCTCTAATTTAAGAACATTATCGTCAGGTTTTCAGTTAATTTTCTCTGCATTATCACGTTAATTACTACATGATAGTCCCTCAAAATAAATAAGAAAGGAAAATCGGCTCTGAGTCTGACATAAAAAATTATTATGTTGGCGACACTGCACATGCATGGTGGGGGTGACGCGCCAAATTTAAATTTTTGCACTTTTCGAGGCGTTTTTCCAAAAAATAGCCAAAACTGTGGTATTGAAAAAATTGCAGGATGATAGCTGACCATAAGCTCTACAACTTTACTCTTAAAAGTTTTTCAATCAAAACAACCGTACAGGCGCAAAAAAATAAAAACCTATTTCCCATGTTAATCTCCTAGGTCCAGGGTTCTGCTGGACACCCGGTATATATCCTGGGTCTCAGTCAGGTCAGATGGCCTGGAGCGGGAAAAACAAAACTAACGCGGATATATTTAGAGGAGAAGGTACAAATATGGGCTACCATTTTGTTTTTTTTTGTATATTTGACACATTTTTGGTGTATATGAAGTTTTTTGTTTTTTACCGGACAAGTAGAACCCCAATAACATTATGCAGGTATTTATTTATCTTTTTACAAATTATTTCTTTAATTCTATTTCATTTAAAAAAGAATGACATTAATGCAGTAATTGAAAACGTCCTACAAATATGGGCTACGAAAGCAAATACCTACAAAAACTAATTTATTCATTTTGTTGAAGTGCAAAATTCGAAAGAATTATGAGAAGTTGCTCAGTTGCTGCAAATAACCATATAAATAATAAATGACATATAATTATAATGTAACATTAAAAAGCTCAGTCCGAAAAAGTCCGGCTCAGTGGCAACAAAAGCGCATGCGCGGCTGGCACGCTCCGCCCCTTAATTTTGAAAAATCGACGATGCCAACCTTCATGTTTTATTAAGTTTTCTGCAAAATATAAAATATCTAATAATGTATTATATCAATATAAAAAATACTAAGAATTATTTTTAGTTTCTAAAATGTTTGAGCTGTTAGTTAACTTGGTAAATTAGCATGGTGTGGTGTAAGAAAAAACTAAAAACTCATTTATTTAAAATAAGCTTCTGTTCTATTCCTGAATATAATTTACACATGACAATGCCGTAATGCTGTCAACGTCATTTGCTGTTAACCTAACTTTTGAGGTTTTTTTTGGCGGGTACGCGCGTAACATTTACACATTAGTCAGTTGATATTGATAATAAAACCATAATAATAATTATAATAATGCAATATAATTTAATTAATTATAATCATAAAACCTCAAAAAGACCCAATACTCACCATTTTCATGATCAGAAAAAGTCTAACCATCCTATAAAATATTGGCGCCTTTCCTTGTCTTGGCTTACAAGTCAGGAATCAAGAAATCAATACACAATACACTTGATAGTCTTTTGTCGCCCTTCCTTGCCTTGGCTTACGAGTCAGGTATCAATAAGAAATCAATACACAATACACTGATAGTCTTGGTGTTATTGTAGGACAAAGTATTGGAACCTACGCGATCTTTGACGGGAACGGTCCACTTTCACTACCACCAAGCGATGTTGCAAGCCGCCCGATAAGTATTTATTACTTATTACACTAATTTGTTTTAAAATAAATACGAGCCTATAACCAAAAAAACAAATCTTCTATCTTTCGTTATTACAAATTTTCTTTTCATATCAAAAAGTACTCAGAGTTGACCTAAAGTCAAACTTTTGTTCTTCTAGAGTTTTCGGTAGACTGCTCTGTGCGCTGCGACATTATTACCATCCTTTGTTTTCTCATTGCGAAGAGAAGGACGAGAATACTCCGAGAGCGCACTAGGGCGTCCGGCCGAAAGCGCTATTTTTTTGGGGGGGGAGGGTGTCCTCTGCATATGTATTGCGCAGAAGAATGTGCGCATTAGCAAGCAGTGAGCCTAATCCTGGTTTCCATAGGTCACTAGAAGCTGCACTTTTAGTCCGTGGGGAAAAATTGACGTTCGTAGTATATTAACTAGTACGAATATGCAAATAACACCTTAATAATCAGTGCGACACAAGTCACAAACATAATCGTCTCTGTCAGCGCCTGCACAGGAAAATAACTACCACTGCAAAATTCCCAAACTCCTGTTAATGCAAATCATATTCAAACAAAGCTGCGCAAGTCAAAGCAGGAATTTAGGAATCAGTGGGTGCGTACATATGATAAAGTAAATGTAATTGTCTCGTTAAGCAATAGATGGCCTTAGATCCATGTGAATACCACCCATAGCCCATATTCGAAGCATAGCCCATATTTGAAGCTTCTCCTCTACTATTCTGGAGGGATTGATAATAATAACAGATGTGGTACTGCGATTTTTGTCAAATTCGAAATTGAGAAAGCTGTCCTGGACTGTGTAGATCTTAGTGACCGGGTCATGTTATTAAAGCTTCAAACGTATCACCGCATAATGAACATTCTACAAGTATATGCACCCAACAATGACAAATCAGAGGCAGAAATAGAAAAATTTTATAGCAAAGTAGATGAATTAATGAAACTGACTAGGAAGGGTGAGATTATAATTGTTATGGGAGATTTAAATGCCAAAATTGGAACAGGCGCGGAAGGCGAGTCTTTCGGAGCATATGGTCTCGGCGAAAGAAACTCTAGTGGTCATGTAGGCTTGTATAATTCTGTAATGAAAATAATCTCTTAGTATCCAACATCTTTTTCAAACAACATCCTAGACGATTGTATACATGGGTCTCGCCTGCAGACCATCAAGGCAGAATAGTTGGGAATCAAATAGATTATATATTGATGTGTATCGAGATAAAGAGTATGTAAAATCAGTAATAAGCTATTCCGGAACAGATGTTAATAGCGATCATAATCCGGTAGACATGGATTTCAGAATGAAGCGCTTCAAGAAAGTGAAACGCGAAACCACAAATAAACAAGTAGATACTGAAAGACTGAAAGAAAGTAGAAACTGGAAAAACAACCAAAGGAGACTCAAGAATGCAACTCGACATAAAGACCACATGAGGGCAGATGAAGGACGCAATAATAAAGATTGAAGAACAGGAGATCGGTTTTAAGGAAAACATAAAGAAGAAGAAATGGATGACGGATGAAATTTTAGAACTTATGACACAGAGAAAGATGACCAAATCCACACCGTTAAAATATAAAGAACTCAATAAAGTTGTAAGGAAGAAATGCAGAGAGGCAAAGGAAAAACGTCTTGCCGAGAAATGTACAGAGATCGAAGAACTACAACAGAAACATGACTCGTTTAATGTGAAGAAGAAAGTTAGGGAGGCAGCTGAGGTAGGATGAAAACGCCAAACAGGAATTCTCAGAGATACAAATAATGAAATCATAACTGGTCGAGGAGAAGCTAAAAAGATGGAAGAGCTACGTGGAGGAGCTTTTTGATGACGACATACATTTCCAACGACATATACAGATTCCCAAGTTAGTAACTCAACATGGAAAAGGCGGACCAACCATTACAAAAAGTGAGGTCATCCAGGCGCTGAAGACGCAGAAGAAAAACAGAAAGGCTACAGGGGCCGACAAGGTACGTATGGAAATACTTAAAACCATTGCTAGCCAAGAAGGCAAAGGACTGGATCTTATGCTAGAACTATTCTATAGGCACCACATACAAAACCGGAAAGATCCCTCCCAGCTGGCTCAAGTCTACTTTTATAACGACCCCGAAGAAAACAAACGCATCACAATGCGACGACTATCGCATGATTAGCCTTATGCCACATATTCTTCAAGTTTTTCTGAGAGTAATCCCCACTCGAATATACAAGATATGCGAAGAATAAGTAAGCGACACTCAATTTGAATTCCTGAATGGACTAGACACTCGAGAAGACCTCTTATTCTTAAATGTTCTAGCACAGAGATGCAAAGATATGAACATAGATGTCTAGGCTGGCCTTATTGACTACCGAAAGGCATTCAACCGCGTCAAGCATAAAAAGATGGTAGAAATATTATCCGTAACCGGGATTGACAAAAGAGATATTATATTGATAGTAAATCTCTACTGGAACCAAAATAAGAATAGACGGAAGACCATCTGACACTATGTCAATATCTATTCGGAAGCAATTTTCAAAGAAACTTTAGCGAAAAACATGGGAGGTATCACAATAAATGGAGTATTTATCACCAATATCAGATACGCAGACGACACCGTAGTCCTTGCCGATAACATATCAGATCTGCAAAATATGATGAATAGAATAACTGAATATAGTGAGCAATACTGAATGGACATGAATATATGAAAGACCAAACTGCTAGTCTTCTCCAAGACACTGCTGAAACAATTTTGATTAACGGTTAACGGCAATCAGATCGAACAAGTCTCTTGTTTTAAATATCTGGGTACCATACTCAACGAGTGGTGTGATCCGAAACGAGAGATCCGTTCCAGAATCGAACAAGGTAGAAAAACATTCACAAACATGAAAAGATTTTTTACTACTTCTGATCTGAGTTTGGTGCTCAGGGTTCGCATGATTAGATGTTATGTCATCAGTGTGTTGCTGTACGGATGTGAATGCTGGACCCCGGGCCCTACAACTGAAAAGAAAAGTGAGGCGTTTGAAGTGTATTTATATCGCCGTATGCTTCGCTTATCATGGGTCCAACGAATTATGAACGAAGAAGTACTTAGGCGAATGAAGAAGCCGAAAGAACTAATGGCCCTCATCAAAGAAAGGAAACTGCATACATAGGCCACATTATGAAAGGCAACAAGTATGAAATGCTGAGACCATTAATTGAAGGGAAGATTCAAGGGAAAAGATCTATTGGTAGACGACAGAACTCCTGGCTGAAAGACCTCAGAAGATTGTTTGGGTGCACTTATATTGAAATCTTTCGAGCTGCTGTATCCAGAACAATGTTAGCTATGTGGATCGCCAACCTTTGAAAGGAGACAGCGCCATAAGAAGAAGAAGAAGCGTTTCAGATTCTCGCGGTTTAAGCACAAATCGACCTCAATGTGGCAATTTAAAATGTAAAGTTTAAAAATTCGTCACAATTTTAAGTACAAAGATAAACCCTTAGATTTAGGATCACGGAAGTGCGACAAGTATCTACTATCCTCCTTAATATATTCTAGATTGTTTCCTCTAAAAATATACGACCTACAGGGTGAAAATTGCGCAAAGTACAATTGGCACAAATTTCGAAACACTTGAACAATTCTAGCTCGCCCAGTATAACAGCTACGCCCAAAGTGAATATCGCGTTTTGCTTCTCGTTACCGTATCTACAAAAAAAAATAAACTAACTCAACTTTTCATATAATTAATAAAAACTGACTGAAATTTTTCACGTTTTTTGTTTTTTTTTTCAAACATTTGTCACCTAGCACTTTGTAAACCTAACGCTTCAACTAAATGAGACAAAATCGTCCTAAGGAGATGCCCTTTTCCGGGATACTACATTAAAAATTTTGACTTTGGCGTGCCAGTGCTCAGCCTTCCACCCAGACCGATTTTAATTTCAAGTATATCCCCAAGAAGTCCATTAAATTGCGCCAAGCGCTCACCAAGCGCTCTTTGCCTTTTATTTTTACCTTTAGTAATAAGAAAGTACTTGAACGACATGTGAGAAAGTGAACAACCATAATCGGTGAGCTGTCAGTTTGGGGCAGATTAAGATAAACCTCGACCAAAAAAGCGTTCGGGTACACGCATTTCATCTAGCTTTTTAGATGACGTTTTCTATATACGTCATATACGTATAACAAAACCTTGATGCTGGATTTTCTATGTAGAAGCGATCATGAATTTCTTCAAATAATACATTAATCTTTCAGGAATCACAAGGGTTTTCAAAATATGGAATAAATTTTCCAGGTTCGTATTTAAAAAAAAAATTAGTTGCTAAGGGTAACTCCGTTACTAAAAGCAGTTTCGAGCAGAGATTCCACTGCTCGAAACGTCGTGTAAAAAACTCAAAAAAGACAATGGAAGTCCAAGATGTTCCGCTTAATAGTACATCATTGTCTACCACCTTTAAACAAATATAGGAAGGAGTTTTAAATAGAATTCTATCGTTAACAATAACGATAAAAGCTGTTCAGTAGAAAAATGCTGACTGTGAGGTTGAGCTGATCAAGAGAACAGGATGGAATAACGAATGTACAAATTATTTTTGTCACTCCATCATGGTCTATAAAAATTGTTAGCCAATTATTAGAAGAGGTTACGTATTATTCATTCACTACTAGTTATTTCATTATTCACCTATAGTAACTCTTACTTTAGGAAGTTGAGGATATGTCATAAAAGTTTTTCAAGAAATGAAATATTGTAATTAGGCAAAGTAAGACTTTAAGGCTTTATATATTTTACGAAACATACACTCTTAAAGCAAAGAACAGGGTCCAGGTTAATAAAAAAATATTACTTTCTTGCGTGTATATAACTCAATTTTTTGCTTCGATATCGTTTATAGACCCTGAGAAAGAATATTTTTATTCGATACCCACAGCTGTAATTATTTTCACGTTCAGAAGTAACAAGTTGGTTAGCAGAAATTTTGAGTTGGTGTGTTTACAAAAAACACTAAAGTTCAATGCTGCAGTACTATTTGGGACGCCGTATATTATCTATAAAAGAAATGAACGCTCTATTTGCATGATGCAATAAATTAATTGATATCCTCCCCCAATATAATATAACTGATTGATTTATATGCTAAAATCCTAAAATTTCATGTTACAATGGATGAATGTTGAGATCAAAATCGTGCGTTGCGGCCTTCAACAGCTCATATCTTATCTCGATGAAGATTTATCAAAAATGTATAAGAAGAGCTAAGCAACTAGGAGAATGGAGCTACACGTGGAGCGCATTTTCGAATGTCTGCCTAGAACAGTAACTGAGCATGGGTGGCCCAAGTACAAGGTACAAATTTTGCAATTTTTTTATTTAATCGAAAACCGTGAAAGGCAGCTTCTTCCCGATACATGCATTTAATAGTCCTCAATGACCTCTTCATACATCATATTAGCCTGAATATTGAAAAACCTTATCATTTCCAAGATAAACAGGAAGTCTGCAAAATTTTCGACCGAAATTCATTGTCATAGATTTTATCAAAAATAGTCTCATATAAAAAAGGGAACATAAATATGTAAGAAATATGCAAAATTTTCAGTCACTTTCTTCCCTTTCAAAATGGCGTCTAAAACGTAGTTTTTCCATTTGTTATCGATATTTTAATACTCATATTTATCTAATTGGAAAAATAAGCATGGTATAACGATGCTATTCGACACCAGTGAATAGAGTATTCACGACCACAAAATACCTGCTTAATTTGTCGTTCCAAGTTTTTACTTTAGTTGGCATAATGTCCGATAAAACTTTAGGTAATTTTTATACAATTGTAGCAGTTGTTCCCTTCCTATAAGACTGTTACGAAACTAAGCAAAATGGCAATTAACGATTTGAGCAGTAGTTGAGACGACTCACACCTAATTGAGACAATGTTGTTGTAATGTTATAAATGGCTTTGCTATAAAATGGCAAATATCACTCTACCGCTATCAATGAGAAATTTAATGAATTAAATTTCGGAAGCTAAAAGCGATAAAATCGACTAGTTAGCACTAAAAGCAAAAAGTCGAAACGTCGGATATATTTTTCTTCAACACACTTTATCAAAAATAACTAAAATGTAGCAAAAAAGTCTCCAAAATAAAACCTTCGGTACAAACAGCTATATCACAATTTATGATACCCCATAGGTAGCTACCATTCAAATTTGTACCATGTACCATCAATGGTACCCTAAATAATGCAGGATCATCCAGCTCCATATAGTTGTTAATATAATATAGTTCCTAATTTATAGTTATAAACTGAATTTGTTTAAAAATTTTATACACAGAAATTAAGTTTACAATGATAAGTAATTAATAGTGTTAGACTGGATAAACTTTTAAAGGGTTGCTATCTACCATGTTTCAAATCAAGAATTTACAATTTGGTTTCTTAAAACCTGTTTTCCATGTAGTTTCGAATAGAACAAATCCACTCGCCATCCACTTTGATTCCAGTTCGATAGTAGCTCTTGAACATAAAAACTTTATGTTCTAAGGGGAAAGCCATGTTGTCCAAATACAAAACAGATTTTATAGCATTAAAAATTACCGTTTTTAGCAAAAACTATCTTGGTAAAACTAGAAAACCACAACAAAAATATGGGACACGGGAAAGTTTACCAACAAGGATAAAGACAAAACAAGACGGCCGCTAACAACGTTGAAGCACTGAAAGCTGATTGGACAGTGGCAATGACAAATCTGTTTTGATGGCGAGTCAAGTTACGACCTACGTTTATAACTGTTTCTTTCTGTTAAATCATATCTGGCTAGATTAAATTTTATAATGAACACCCCGTAGAATCAAACATGCCAGTCAGCTCTCGCAACAAGTTACCCAGATATATTGCCTCTTCTGCCTCTTCTGATATACTGCCTCTGCTTCTAACATGTTCCATTTACTCAACAAACTATTAATGTATCCGCTTTGATCTAAAGTGGCACTTCCCTGTTCCTTATTGATTAAAACTCCTAAGTATTCCTAAAATTTGCTTTGCCTGTCCGAGATCTTTTAGCTGAAAATTACTAGATAAATCCTGTTTTAATCTACTTGTCTCATCAGAGTTATTTGAAAAAAATAAAGAAATCGTCGACATACAAAGCAATTATAGTATAAGAACTATCCACCAGCACTTCATAAATACACAGGGTTCATACTGAGATTTTGCAAACCCCAAATTAATTAATAAGGATTCAACTTTTTTACACCACACCCTCCAAGATTGCTTTAAACCGTAAGTGGCTCTATTTAATTTCAAAACTTTGTTTTCTTTGCCTACTTCTATAAAGCCTTCGGCCTGTTGCATAAAAACAGTTTTATCCAACATTCCTTATAAGAAAGCAGTAGTTACATCTATTGTGTTATTTCAAGATCTAAATTAACACTCAAAGCGCTTAATAAACGTAATGTTGAATGCTTTACTACTGAGGAGAAAGTTTCATTATAATGTATTTTCTCATTCTTTGTAAAACATCTAGCAACTAACCTAGCACGGTAATATTTGTTATTTTCACTGCTAATTTTTTCTTTAAAAACCTACTTACATTTTCCCAACGTTGCCCCTTCAGGTAAGTCCTCATAAGTCCAGGTATTGTTTTTTACTAAATTGCTCACCTCTTCATTCATCGCCTCCTGCCACATTCTTGCTTCAGACCAGGACAATGCTTCCGTCACTGTTAAAGGCTCCTCGTGAGGTAAGTAGCCTTCACAACTAGGTACGGAGTCTGCAGCAGCACTAAGGTATATCACATAATTATCATTTCTTCTTTCTGTGCCAACTCTGCTAGAATGCCTTGGATTATTAGATGAGGTAGACACATTTTGCAAAATTGAGCTTCTTGGATTTTTAATGTAGGCACTGTCACTATCGTCAAGGTCAGGTGGAGGAAAACTTTCTGGATCTTCAGGAGTAATGTTTTGATATGCAGATGCTTCTTTTTCAGACATGTGAGAAACAGGAACCTCTGCATCAGGCTATTTTTGTGGCATCTCCTGTTGGTCCCCCAATGAAACTGGACTTTCTCTTTAATCCCCACACTTCTAGACACTTGCATTTGATGATTACCTCTCGACTGCTATTGACATCATTTGTTACTGGGTTATAGACTGGGAGCCAGCGACCGCTTAGTGTTAGTCATTTTAGGAAAACTGAAAATGTTCTCCTCCGCTTAATTTGGTATCACTAATTAGGGAATGGATCTCCAGCTGGCGCACTTCCGGGGAGTGTAGCTGCGGCAGCCTCTTCGACACGTAAAAAAAGAATAAAAAAAAACTAATGTTACAAAAGCTCAAACTTTGTTGACATGTATATTATGTGGTAAACAAATAGAAAAACGTATCCAGCTGACTTGAGAGTGGTGGATTATGCCCCAGCTGGCCACGTGAACGAGTGAAAAATATGCATTTAGTGAACTGATACCAGAAAAGCTGAAATTTTGTAAACTAGTAGTTAACTTAATAAATGAAACAGAAGTATTCAGCTTTAAATACATTTAGTGGGGAAAAAGTGTCCAGCTGCTGCCATCATAGAGACAACGTTCTCCGCGCGGTCAACTTACGCTGCATCTTTGATTTTATCAGCTAGATACTTGGATTCACTCCGATCGGTCCAGGCGTTCTCAAGTTACAGGGGGTCAAAGTTGAGAAATTGGAAAAAAAAAGTCGTAACACACCCTCCCTCCCCCTCTTTTGGACTACCAAACGACATAATTTCGGAATTTTTTTTTGCATATTGCACCTGCGGAACTTCCGCTGGTTGGACGTGAAAGAGGACATCAAGAAGAAGACACAAAACAGTTGGATTCACTCCGATCGGTCCAGGTGTTCTCAAGTTACAGGGGGTCAAAATTGAGAAATGTGAAAAAAGTCTTAATACCCCCCTTTGGAACATTTTCAACAAAATGTCGGAGAGTTTTTTTGCTGTTTTTGATGGAATGGTTCGTTTGCAATCCCCTACGAAGGTAATAAACTCAATTCGAATGAAATTACCCTCTAAAGAGTACTACTCCGACTATCTCCGAAAATGTTGCGAGGAATGTGAAAAAAGTCGTAACACCGTCCCTTGCTTTATACATTTTCAAAAAAATTTCGGAAAAATTTTTTCTTTTTTTTAATCGGAATGGTACGCTTGCAATCCCTTAAGAACGTAACAAACTCAATTCGAATTAAATTTCATCGAACGCATGTTTTTTACTTGTTCACGTGACCAGCTGGGGCATAATCCCCCACTCTTAAGTCAGCTGGATACGTTTTTCTATTTGTTTGCAACATAATAAACATGCCAACGAAGTTTCAGATTTTGTAATATTAGTTTTTTTTTATTATTTTTTACGTGTCGAAGAGGCTGCCGCATCTACACCCCCCGAAAGTGCGCCAGCTGGAGATCCATTCCCTTATTAGTGATACCAAATTATGCCGAGGAGAAAATTTTCAGCTTTTCTAAAATGACAAGCACTAAACGGTCGCTGGCTGCCAGTCTATAATAAATACGGTATCCTTTAATAACATCGGAATAACCAACAAACAATTGCTTTGTGGCCTTTTCATCGAATTTGAATTTTTTTTTTGTCCTTTGACACGTGCACCATCACAGCACTACCAACAATTTTTAATCCGGATAAGTCAGGCTTTACACCATTCCACAACTCGTTTGGAGTTTTGTCGTTCAAGCCACTAGCAACATAGACGGTCCTTAAGTAGCTCGCTGTACCTACTGCTTTGCCCAGAATTTCTGTTCCAGGTTAGGGTCAAATAGAAGACATCTTGCTTTTTCGACTAAAGTACGATTGAACCTCTCTGCAAGGCCGTTCTGTTGTGGTGTATAAGGATTTTTTTTGATGTATAATACCTGATCTCTTTAAATAATCTTAAATTCGTAGCAACAAAATTCTCCTTCTTCAGATCAGTTCTAAAAAGTTTAATTCCTTGCCCTTTTTGGTTTTCTGCCATGGCAATCAATTCTTTAGAATACTGTAGATCTTCATGCTTAGTTTTTAGAAAATAAGCAAAGGACATTCGTGAAAAATCATCAACTAGTACAAAATAGTACCTTGAGTCTCCAAGTGAAGTCTTTTTCATAGGTCCACATAAATCTCCATGGATAGTTTCCAGTATTTTATTGCTTCTTGTGGCTGTATGAGTAAAGAGCAATTATGATTGTTTGCCTTTACAGCACACGACACAATCCAAGTTATCCACGACAGTCTTGTCATTAAGTGCCAAACCCTCAACACAATTCTTCATTTTGTTTTTAATGTTAATATGCCCCAGTCGTCTATGCCAAGTTTCCATGTATGTTCTTAGCATGCATGATTCCTGCCTCAAATTCAAACGATAAACCCTGTTACATAAGTCTGCTGTAGCAATAAGGTCATTATTCTGATTAAAAATTAAACATCCTTGAGAGTTGAAAGAAACACGGTTGCCTTTATCAATTAACTGTCTAATTGTCAATAAATTTGTAGTAATTTCTGGCACACACAATATGTTTTTCACCTCAATATTAGCAGACTTATTCGTATAGTTTTCTACTATGTATGTAATATTGCATGAACACACTACTGGAAAGCTCTGGTGATTGGCAACTATTATTTTATTAATGCTTGGTGTCCTTCGTTCATTTATCCAGCTCTCATTTGAGGTCATACGCATACTTGCCCCGGAGTCCAAGTACAAATCGTTTTTTTATAATTTTGACATATAAAGTGGCACTTTTCAATACTGATGACAGGGACGTAACGTCCTACTTTTCGTAACTAGTTACGAAAAGTAAAATATTTCGAAACTGGTGATGAAAATTTCGTTTCATCACCAGCTGCAGGTTTCGGTTGTGGCACACCGTTGCTACAGTTTTACGGTATCAAGTAGATACAAAGTGGTTTAAAAATAAATAATGAAGTTTAATAATAATAACTCTCTCTATAAGTAGGTATTTGTAGTAAGAAATAGAAAAAATCTTGTATGAAACACGTGACAAAAAGCCTTTTTTGTGTAACTCATTCAAATTGCGGGAACTCGCTGCGCTCTTCCAGCAAACATTCATTCGTTACACAAAATCGGACTTTTACTGGTTACATAAATAGCTATTATTAAACTTGCCACTTTAAAGAACTGCACTAAAAAACTTCTTTTTTGTTCTTTTGGCAATTTGACATAAAATATCCAAACTGCAACATTTATCGCACATATCCTCGCTTTTATCTTTGGGAGGTTTCCTTCTTCCTTCTTGTGACTACCAGCGTCATTATTTTGGAATCTTCTAAAATTACATCGCCTGTCAGTAAAAGCTCCTGCACTTTTAGCGGCACCATCTGTCATCATATCCAATCATTTACCTATTATGGAGTCGGCGGTAATATTGATCTCTGCATTCTCAGTAGCCATCAACATTGGGCTAAATTTATCTGGCAAACCTGCCAACAACAAGGAACTCACCCACATCGATATCATCATTGATATCGAAACCGGTTTTTCTTAACTTCTGTGAAGTTTCGATAAATTCATTGACATAGCTTTCCATTGACTCACTGTTATTGAGACGTAATTTATTATTAATCTTGTCAAAAGCTTACTTGCAAGTTTTAGCTTCTTTATATGTACTTACATTGATGAATCTATGGTTAAGACTAGCTTAGCCTTCGCCTTGGCTATCGTGACAGTACCCATTTCTGTGCCATCCAAACATTTCGTTAGGCCTTCTAGCACGAAGAAATTTTCGATAGCAAAATGTTTTCACTTCCGCGAAGTTTCGGGACGCTATTCAAGTAGTTGACTGTCATTTTCTTTGGCTGATGTAATGGAGCAGTGTTCGACGAATTTTTGCTCGCGAAACACGGTTCAATTCTTCTATAGGAAACATACGGAGCCGACTGTAGGTTCTGGGCTCATAACCCATTGGTAAAACTGAAATCTCTCTCATAACCCATTGGTAAAACAGAAGTACTAGCGGTGAATTCTAATGAAATAAATCGCCCTGGTAGTCAATACTGGTACACACAATATGTTCTTCACTTCAATATTAACAGACATCCTTGCAATTTGCCACTATGTTAATATTGCCTGAACACACTACTAGAAAGCTCTGGTGATTGGCAACAATTATTTCATTAATCCATGGTGACCTTCGGTCATTTATCCAGTTCTCATTTGGGGTCATACGTATACTTGTCCCGGAGTCCAAGTAAAAAATCGTTTTTACTAAACTTGCCACTTAGAAAAACTGCACTAAAAGCTTGTTTATTGTGTAAAAGTGAAATCCAGAAGTATTAGCGATGAACCCTAATGAAATAAAACGCCCTGCTCGCATCCAAGTCACGACTCTACTTTTTTTTTTCACAACTGACAACTATCACATATGTCATAGGTCATACCCATAAGTAATCAATGCCTAAATAACTCCTTAATACTCCTTATTTTTGAACTCCAAACTAACATGGTCGCTATGATATCTACATCAGTTATTCACATTTTACGGTATCTCAGTAGATTACCCACCATTCAAATTTGAACCAACGGATAAACGGACATAATATAAAAGCCTGATGAAGGCGTATATTAAGCGAACGAAAAGTCGTAACACACTATGTAGCTGTAGTAAGACACCTACATACCAAATTTAAGCTTTCTAACTTTAATCGTTTCAAAGATATCAGTGATATTTTTAATCGCTTACGTCACGGTATGTTAATGAAAGGTATATTAAGGGCCGCTATTTTGAATTCTGATTAAATTATTTGAACACTGATTAATCTGAAACAGGTATCAATCCTTGGCACCCGCTAAATATTTAACCGTCGGTTCTAATGTCATTTTTTGACACTTTGTTATTTGATATTATTGTTTTCGTTGGTTCCAGGAACAGAAATTTTTTTATTTTCAAACGTCATATAACCACAACTTTAGTGACTGTTTTATGAAGGTATAAGTGTCACATTTTTGACGCCGGTTTTGAGCGGCGTATAAGTGTTATAATCCGGCGGCGTATAACACTTATACGCCTCTCAAGGGAAAATATGAAAAATAAACTGCTAATTTCGTCACTGCAGCTACTCTCGGTGGCGTAGTTGGTAAACTTGTTTCTTCTACATCTGACTTATTGCTATTTAATCGGCCTCGAACTTAATTTAAAAGACCTTTACAAAAACGAAAACCTGACAAATATATCTTGTCATCAAATTAACTATAGAGACATCATTGTCAGCTGATGTTATACAATAGTTATGGATACAAAGCAAACTAAAATTAGGAGGTGTTGTTTTTTAATGGGATTGAGTGGAATTAGCAGTTACGTTTCCTGTATTATATGCATTAATTGTTTGAAAATAAAATATTCTATTTTATTCGGAGTATAACCTACTCTATGTGACTCGTGTGAATTTAAATCGCCTCGCTACGCTCGGCGTTTAAACTTGCACACTCCGTCACATAAAGTATAACTTATACTCCTAATAAAATAAATATCTATTATGTGGGCAATGCAAAAATCGGGTCTCAGGGACTTGCATTCGGCAATAAAAAACCAACAACTAAGTTCTAAAATCAAGAATGGTAACATTAGTGGTGAAGTTATCTGATTAGCTAATCGAAAACCTAAAAACATATCAAAATATTTAATCGGACGGTAACATTTGACAGATGATTACTTGATCAAGTTCGAAATCGGGATTCTAAATACCGGACTTTAGTCTACATTTTTACATTCGAGTTGAAACTTTGCATCTGAAAAAGAGGGTCTTTGACTTAGGTGAATTTTTTGACATAAATCTGGACTTTTCAAATCGACCAGTCTTTGTGAAATCGTTCTCGAGGACCCGGCATTTTGCCAAATCTTCCGCTGCATGTGCAAATTTGCAGTTAGAAATAGGGCAAAATCAATTAACAATAGCTCATTGTCCCTAAAAATGCAAATTTTGAGTTTTTCGAAAAAACCTCAGGTTAGAATTAGGGCCAAAAGCGGTCAAAAGTAACTCAAAACACCTAAACATACAAATTCGGAGTTTTTAAATAAACTCGGAATAGGATTAGAACCAAAACAAGTTAAAAATTGCAATTTCTAACTGCAAATGCACATTTGAAGTTAGAAATAGGGCAAAATCGATTAAAAATAGCGCATTGTACCTAAAAATGCAAATTTTGAGTTTTGGAAAAAGCTTCAGGTTAGAAATAGGGCGAAAAGCGGCTAAAAGTAACTCAAAACACCTAAAAATACAAATTTGGAATTTTTAAATAAACTCAGAATAGGATTAGGACCAGAATAGGTTAAAAATTGAAATTTCTAACTGCAAATTTACATTTGCAGTTAGAAATAGGGCAAAACCGATTAAAAATAGCGCATTGTACCTAAAAATGCAAATTGTGAGTTTTTGGAAAAAAACTTCAGGTTAGAGTTAGGGCCAAAAGCGGTCAAAAGTAACTCAAAACACCTAAACATACAAATTCGGAGTTTTTAAATAAACTCGGAATAGGATTAGAACCAGAACAAGTTAAAAATTGCAATTTCTAACTGCAAATGCACATTTGCAGTTAGAAATAGGGCAAAATCGATTAAAAATAGCGCATTGTACCTAAAAATGCAAATTTTGAGTTTTGGAAAAAGCTTCAGGTTAGAAATAGGGCGAAAAGCGGCTAAAAGTAACTCAAAACACCTAAAAATACAAATTTTGAATTTTTAAATAAACTCAGAATAGGATTAGGACCAGAATAGGTTAAAAATTGAAATTTACATTTGCAGTTAGAAATAGTGCAAAACCGATTAAAAATAGCGCATTGTACCTAAAAATGCAAATTGTGAGTTTTTGGAAAAAAACTTCAGGTTAGAGTTAGGGCCAAAAGCGGTCAAAAGTAACTCAAAACACCTAAACATACAAATTCGGAGTTTTTAAATAAACTCGGAATAGGATTAGAACCAGAACAAGTTAAAAATTGCAATTTCTAACTGCAAATGCACATTTGCAGTTAGAAATAGGGCAAAATCGATTAAAAATAGCGCATTGTACCTAAAAATGCAAATTTTGAGTTTTGGAAAAAGCTTCAGGTTAGAAATAGGGCGAAAAGCGGCTAAAAGTAACTCAATACACCTAAAAATACAAATTTTGAATTTTTAAATAAACTCAGAATAGGATTAGGACCAGAATAGGTTAAAAATTGAAATTTACATTTGCAGTTAGAAATAGTGCAAAACCGATTAAAAATAGCGCATTGTACCTAAAAATGCAAATTGTGAGTTTTTGGAAAAAAACTTCAGGTTAGAGTTAGGGCCAAAAGCGGTCAAAAGTAACTCAAAACACCTAAACATACAAATTCGGAGTTTTTAAATAAACTCGGAATAGGATTAGAACCAGAACAAGTTAAAAATTGCAATTTCTAACTGCAAATGCACATTTGCAGTTAGAAATAGGGCAAAATCGATTAAAAATAGCGCATTGTACCTAAAAATGCAAATTTTGAGTTTTGGAAAAAGCTTCAGGTTAGAAATAGGGCGAAAAGCGGCTAAAAGTAACTCAAAACACCTAAAAATACAAATTTGGAATTTTTAAATAAACTCAGAATAGGATTAGGACCAGAATAGGTTAAAAATTGAAATTTCTAACTGCAAATGTAAATTTGCAGTTAGAAATAGGGCAAAACCGATTAAAAATAGCGCATTGTACCTAAAAATGCAAATTGTGAGTTTTTGGAAAAAAACTTCAGGTTAGAGTTAGGGCCAAAAGCGGTCAAAAGTAACTCAAAACACCTAAACATACAAATTCGGAGTTTTTAAATAAACTCGGAATAGGATTAGAACCAGAACAAGTTAAAAATTGCAATTTCTAACTGCAAATGTAAATTTGCAGTTAGAAATAGGGCAAAACCGATTAAAAATAGCGCATTGTACCTAAAAATGCAAATTGTGAGTTTTTGGAAAAAAACTTCAGGTTAGAGTTAGGGCCAAAAGCGGTCAAAAGTAACTCAAAACACCTAAACATACAAATTCGGAGTTTTTAAATAAACTCGGAATAGGATTAGAACCAGAACAAGTTAAAAATTGCAATTTCTAACTGCAAATGCACATTTGCAGTTAGAAATAGGGCAAAATCGATTAAAAATAGCGCATTGTACCTAAAAATGCAAATTTTGAGTTTTGGAAAAACCTTCAGGTTAGAAATAGGGCGAAAAGCGGCTAAAAGTAACTCAAAACACCTAAAAATACAAATTTGGAATTTTTAAATAAACTCAGAATAGGATTAGGACCAGAATAGGTTAAAAATTGAAATTTCTAACTGCAAATGTAAATTTGCAGTTAGAAATAGGGCAAAACCGATTAAAAATAGCGCATTGTACCTAAAAATGCAAATTGTGAGTTTTTGAAAAAAAACTTCAGGTTAGAGTTAGGGCCAAAAGCGGTCAAAAGTAACTCAAAACACCTAAATATACAAATTCGGAGTTTTTAAATAAACTCGGAATAGGATTAGAACCAGAACAAGTTAAAAATTGCAATTTCTAACTGCAAATGCACATTTGCAGTTAGAAATAGGGCAAAATCGATTAAAAATAGCGCATTGTACCTAAAAATGCAAATTTTGAGTTTTGGAAAAAGCTTCAGGTTAGAAATAGGGCGAAAAACGGCTAAAAGTAACTCAAAACACCTAAAAATACAAATTTGGAATTTTTAAATAAACTCAGAATAGGATTAGGACCAGAATAGATTAAAAATTGAAATTTCTAACTGCAAATGTAAATTTGCAGTTAGAAATAGGGCAAAACCGATTAAAAATAGCGCATTATGCCTAAAAATGCAAATTGTGAGTTTTTGAAAAAAAACTTCAGGTTAGAGTTAGGTCCAAAAGCGGTTAAAAGTAACTCAAAACACCTAAACATACAAATTCGGAGTTTTTAAATAAACTCGGAATAGGATTAGAACCAGAACAAGTTAAAAACTGCAATTTCTAACTGCAAATGCAAATTTGCAGTTAGAAAAAGGGTAAAATCGATTAAAAATAGTTCATTGTGCCTAAAAATGCAAATATTGAGTTTTTCCAGAAATTCAAGTTAGGAATGTAGGTTAAAATTTATTCTCAAAGTCTTCGAATGAAAAGTTGGGTTTCTTTTACCAAGTGAGCTTATGCTTAGGGACAAAAAATTGTAAAATTTTCATTTTTAAGAAATTTAGCTTAGAATTAGGTTCAAAATTTATTAAAAATATTTCAGGCATCTAAAAATGGGAATTTTGGGATACTTGGGTTAGGATTCTGGCCAAAATTGGTCAAAAATTTTTCAAAGTTTCTGAAAACGCAAAAGCCTTTTTGGAGAAAGTTTCCTTAGAATTAGAGCCAAAAATTGTAAAAAATGATAAACATTCTCTAAAAAATGTCAGTTTGGAGCTTCTGGAGAAAGTCAGACTCAAAGTGTCTAAAAATGCCAATTTGAAAAATTTCAGATTAAGATTAATGTCAAACTTGGTTGGAAATGACTCAAGGCGTCTAAAAATAAACATTTTGAAAAAGTTGGGCTAGTATCATGGCCAAAACCGGTCAAAAATAAATCAAAGCTTCCGAAAATCCAAAAAGATACTTTTTGGAGAAATTTTGCCTATAATTAGAAGGAAAATCGGTAAAAATAGACTCACAAAAATGTCAGATTGGAGCTTCTGGAGAAATTCAGACACAGAGTATTTAAAAATGCAGTTTCCAAGAAATTCAGTTTTGTGGCATTTTAAAAGTAATGCCCTGAATTCTATAAGTAAATGACACGTGGAAGAAAGGCGCTAAATTTATATACGAGGTGACCCACCCCTATGTAGACGCGACAAATCACCTCTTCTGTTCAAGCTAGAACAAAAGTTTCAGACCAAAAGTTGATGTTTATGTATGATGAAGCAACAGAGCACTTTTTTACATTTAACTATTTTTCAGCGGAACACCTTGTATTTTTTCTTATTTTTAGACTCGCTTTTGAGTTCTAATAATATTTCATGCATTGAATATGCATACTTGATTCGATATTTTGAACTGTTTTTAAAACTATAAATTTGATTTAACTTAGTTTTATCGTGGTTTTATGTTACGCGGCCCATAACATCTAAACAGTTAAAATTTTTACATTAATATATAAATTTTTCAAAATAAATTCAATTATCCATTTTGGCACGTTATTGGTCTTTGGTAGACGTCAAATTAAGGCTTTGAGTTTATCTTAAAAAGTTTAGGCAGATATGTAAAAACCGTTACACTCTAAAACAAAACAAACGAAAACCCTGAATTTCATATCAAGTGATACAAACTTTTGTATCATCCTGTTTCCATAAACAACCGCCTATTAAAAGTAGGTTAAAAAATTCAGATTGGGATTAACGATAAAATCGGTTAGAATTGACTTAAAAAGTTTAACAAGGGCTCAAAGAGTTTAAAAACCCAAATTTGGAGTTTTGTAGAAATTCAGGTTAGAATTAAATTATTGATATAATTACATTTTCTTTACTTAGAATACAAATGCCAAATTCGAGTTTTTAGAAAAAACTTAATTTAGAATTGGAGTCAACATCTGTTAAAATTAACTCACATCCTTTGTAAATTCAAATTTGGGGTTTATGGAAGAACTAATACTAAGATTAGGGCTAAAATCTGTTGAAATTAACTCAAAGCTTCTATAAAGGCCACATTGACGCTTTTGAATTAATACAGGTTGAAATTAACGATGAAATTGGTTAGTATTGACTTAAAAAGAAATATGGCTCAAAAAGTTTAAAAAATAATTAAAAGAGTTCAAGGATGTTTTAGAGCAGGATTAGGTTAAAATCGACTCAAAACATTCACAAATGAATTTTTTTTTTGGAAAAAATCAATTTTACGACTCAAATCGTCTGATTTGTTGTTGGTAATTTTCTAAGAACTATACAGGCTATCCAAGATAAAGATGGCCAGCATCTTTATCTTGGACATTTTAAAACTTGCAATATTTTGAGTCGTTCCGAAGTTATGCTAAAAGAAGCGAATTTTATCGATTTTGCTTTTCACAAATAGTCGCTTTATGGTTAAAGTTGCATAAAAATTAAGAGCACTTTATACAAGCACTTTTTAACTTTCTTTCACATGGCATGCAAAAATTGAAATATGACGTGTGGTTTTTGAGCAACCATCATCAACTTTTGTTTTTCAAATACAGTAATGATTTTTTTATGCCTAATATTAGAAGAGCTTATTATTCTACATTCTACCACGTATCAAACTTTATGAAAATTCACCCAAATGATGTAAGTTTTATTTTGACTGTTGCGAAGTGAAAAAAAAAGAAAAATAAGAAAATAAACGCTGTTGTCACAACTGCTTAATCAATTGTAATGCCAAGTTGTTTTATAATCTTCAATTTCGCCTTCAATGACAACTTACTAAGAAATAGATTTCTAAAACTTCTCAGTTTATTGCGAAATCTAAATATTATAGAATCCCATAATTATATGGAAAAAATACAGTTCGCGTCGTCTGATCTTTAATCTTACCTGTCAAATTACACTTTTAATCGTCAAAGTGACTTAAACATCGAAACGCAGTAGGTTTTTGACGCCATGCTTTTGTGCAGCTGCAGACAGCTGCAGCTAAAACTTGTCAGAGACTAAACGTTAATGTATTCGGATAATAAATGTTACAATTTTAGAGCGAAACTACCCGAAACTACCTTTATAATCCAAAATATATAAGTGCACAATGATTACAACTCATATCTTTGTTAAAAAGGCGTGTAGTAAAGTAAAAGTCAGTTTAAAGGGGTAACTGTAAGATTATGCATCAGTTCTAAGCTATTTAATAATACCTTGAGAACTCATTAGCTTATATCAACATAATAAGGACTCATATAAAGGTAGGGAAATATTTCGGTTAAATGTTAATTAGAAGGCTAAAAATTGAAACGGTTAATTTCTCAACCTTAAATCTTTGAAACAAGTAAAGTTAAAATAAAGTAGTTTGCTGAAGTTTGCAGTCTGTTTATTTGTCTTTAGTAACAAAAAAAATTCAAAGTTTAAATCCGCTTGGGGAGATTGAATTTTGGCCGCCTAATCTAGTCGATTATGCTACTGTGCGCCGCACAGTGGGTAAAAATCGATGCTTTTCGGAAAAAGTTTGTCTTTAAGACTGTTCCAAATCCTGTGTTATAATTTTGATTTATGTAAATTGTAACGTTAATGGCTTTGTTTCCTATATGAGTTTTTTTTTCAAATAGAGTAGTAAAATAGGTACAGGATGATTTATCAAATTGGCAACCCCCTTTATTTTTTTTTCATTTATCACTTTACAGAAAAATGTTATATATAAAAGTATTAGGGTTTTATATAAATATTTCGCGAAAAACATTCTTGTTTATACAGGGTGTTGCGTAAATTCGTGGCATACCCACCCTTGGTTTTTTGTAATGGAACAAGCTGCATATTGTTTGTTTATTAATAGAACTCGTTTTGCAGATTTTAACATTTTATAACACAAAGTGATGATAATGGTGGTAAATGATAATTTACCGCCATATTAAAAAATTAAAGAATAAAAGTTATGCAGGCAGCATTACCATCCCACCAACCTCTGCCAAAGTGGAATTGTAAAGCTTGGTCGATCATACAGAAACGAGAATATCTATCGATGGTTTGTTAAATGAAGACATTCCTGAAGTGCTCACTTGAACTTCAAAATGGTGATGTGATGGTTCTTCAAACCAAAGTCAATATCAACAAATTTTTCCTGATAAGTTTTGGAGACATCCTGACATTTCAGAGATGGTCTACTAATACAGAAACCAAGCCCAGAAGGAAGTAAATAAGATAAGAATTCAAAGAGAACTACGTGACAGATTGGGCATTAGAGTTGATTATATTCAACAAGGGTTGGGAAACATAAATACAGGAAATACACCTAGAAAGTTTTTTCAAAATCCTGAGGCGGTGTCAGAAATAACCGGAGTAGACTTGCAATTAATTTTGAGTTTAGCTACAATGCTAGAAGTAATCACGTGCGGTGACGAAGTGTAGACTCAGCTAAATATGGGGAATTAGTTACAGCTAAACATTTTGTTAAACTTTACAACTGTACATTGGCTATATAGTTAATAAAAATTCACAAAATTTTAATCCACCGGGGAACAAATTTTCAATGCTTTTTTCTTCCTCTTGGCCACTTGTCGTAAGAAGCTCACGAAGTCAGAAATAAGGACTACCGAAGTTATCGACTTCGGTTTGCTCGAAAATGTAGTCAAACTGCAACCAACAAAGACATTTTAAGAAGTCTTCGTTGGTTTTTAATTTATTTCTGACCCATTTTTATCTAATTTGAGGGTCAAAAACGTTAAAAATTGCAGATTAAGATGCTTTTTTAAATTTAAATTTTGGGTTGAAAAGAAATTTTGATTTGTGGGTTACTTTAGGATAGTTTCTTCTTTATTAAAAAATGGTTTCTCTTTGGTGGTTAAGATGTTACTGTACCGTTAAATTAAATTTCTAGACGTTGTTGTGTCGACGAAAGCACACCCGATCATGATACTTTCGGAGTGCTATCAAAATACAGAAAATTTTGTAGTTTTGGAAATTTTTTTAAGGTTTATATTACGTTCTATTTTGATTTCGGTTAATAAGATTTTGGATAGGTAAGCATAGAAAATGTGGTTGAAAGATAAATTCAATTTTGAAAAACTGAGCCATTTTAATAATCATCACAAATTGTTATTTTGTTATTTGATATATAATTTTCCGCAGGAATCTGCAGTTTAATTTTGCCCTGTCACTTTGGTAGAGGAACAAGGCAAATGATGAGACTAGTTAGAAACTGTAGGTGCACGTAGCTAGTAGCTATATATCTAAAAGTTGTTAAATTCAGTTTCAAATTTGGTTAATGTAAAAATGGTTGCCTGGAAAAAAGCAAGGATGTTATATATCAAACTGAAATAAATTACATTTTACATATGCCAACGACCCCGCTTTCACGCCAAAGTACTTTGATTCAAAACGCTATTATTTTTTTTCGAAACAATTATATCTAAAATTTGCGATATTTTTAACAACTTTTAACATAACATACTTCACTTTCTTTTGAAGCAAAAATACTGCTCTCTAGATGAGCGAATTTGACTGCAACTATAAAAATATATAATTTCCATTATTTTAAAGTACTGACACATAAAAATTTCGTTTCAAAACAGTACCTTAAAAATTTAATTTTTCCCCGTATGTCCCACTGTGCGCCGTCGCCGAATGGTTCCGATTACCAGTCAAGTGGCGATCTTCGGAAACATTCGGGTTTTTGGGGCCCAAGTTTGCAAAAATCTGCATCTTTTGCTTCGAAATTCAATTAAGACCATTTCGCGACATCCCAACTAAACGTGGTTCCTAAGTCCTAAAAAGAAAACATGCCAAGGTGTCCCCTGGAATAGAAAGCCATTCGATTAGATGCATGGTCTCGTGCATAAAAATACCTCAAAGTGGCATTTTAAATTTAAAGTTTAAAAATTCGTCACAATTTCAAATTCAAATCTAGGCCTTTGATTTTTCAACAGGTCCGGGGCTCATATGTGTACTACCTCTCCGTATTATTTCAGATTTCTGCTGCAAAAATGTGGAATCTACAGGGTGAAAGGTGAAAAAGTACACCCAAATTGGCAAAAAATGGGGCACAGAAATACTTTCGTAGCTCTCCTGGTATAAGAGCTAGACCAAAACTAACTTTCTTAACTGTCTTTGAACATTTTATTAACCACAATGTATTAGAGTGACACCTTTGGCGGGATAGGATTAAAAGTGCCCAGCCCTTTCCCCTGGTACCCTCCTTATTGGGCCACTCGTCTTACTAAAGGGTCCAGAAGGCCAAGAAATTGACCATTACAAAAAAAATTAAAAAGAACCTAAGTATATAGTGTCAAGTATAGAAAATCGATCACTTCCAGATATCTTTGTAGGAATAACTTTAAATGAGTAAAAGTTTATACTCTAGGCGTTCTTTAGGCTCTCATGTTGGATATTCCCTAAGTCAGACGTCATCTAATTTAAATGCAGCCCTTGATATTATGTTTTGTTTTATCTTTTTTCTCCTCGAGGCAATGTCTGATAAAAATACGTTAGTCTTCCTATTTTTAGAATTCACGTATGTAAGTACACGCCCCGAGCAACTTACTATTGTAGACACTCTACTCCCCTAGGCATTTCTACTCGAAAGACGTAGGTATTGCAACAACTAATATTGAGTTCATTATTATCTTATCCACAACACAAATGTGGGTTGGATTGGGCCCCGTCATAAATTACGCAAAAAAAAAACATCGATGCCAAAAACAAATCCTAAATATCAATTGAGGTCTCTGTGGGAAAAAACATCGGGAAATTTACGAAGTTTTCCTTAGAACCATTATGGCAACCCACGCAAGTCGATAAAAATGCATCAGTGTAGGGTTTGTTATCTGATGACCTTATTTGGCATCTTACTGAAGAGTGTAGGAGAAAACTTCCTGAACCATCGATATATTATTAATACAAGTTTTTTTCCTTGAGTAACGCCATTTATTAAAGTGGCGGAAAAAACTCCGCATAGGGAAGCTAAAGCGACACTCACTTCCAACCCATTCCGCATTGTGGTTTTGCCCTTTTCACCTTTAACATGGCAAAATAATTTTGCATTAGCAAGGATGCTCCGGAGTTTGCTAACAAATTAGCTCAAGGCCGAATGCTGCCGCCCCAGGATCTCCAGGATATCAGGTTACGTCATGCATTTATTATATTGAATGCGAACTAAAACAGCATATGCAGCAGCGCGTTAGTAATGGAGTAAACAACTACAATAATTATTATTCCGCGTATTAGTAAATTTCATAAAATGTATTATGCATCGCAGCTATCTGGATCGTTGGAACCTGTTGAATAAACAACCCACATTAACGATACTAAAATACGTCGGATGCAGCGACAAATTATGGATAATAGTAACTGTCCTTTGGAATATCATTTTATCCAGGCCGACGGGCTTCCTGCATAATTAAACTCGGAAATATGGATTAGTAGGGAGAAAATTAATGCCTTCTTCTATTTGCTTATTGAGTTTCAAACGCGACTGAAAAATTGCTCAATTTTGCAGCTCAATAGTGTGTTAATATGCATGAAAGGTCACGTTTCTTGGAAAAGTAAATTAGTGACATATTGTTGATAGAAGAGGGTTTTATGCAAAAATAATGGTGACGCTACATCGAACATTTATGTTTTATCTTTTTTTTAATTTTTACTATGGATTTTTTGAAGTCTTATTGAAGTAAAAAAAAAATTATATCAGACTGTTAAGTTTCAATGAAAGATGATTTCAATGGAAAACAGAGTTTTTCTCTCATTAGTTTTAAGTAAGCCGAAATCCTTACAGAGCCACAAATGCTACGTCATTAATAATGGTATTGGAACTCAGTGGTCTTTATCTTGCAAAAAGTGTTTTTGCTTTTGCCCAAAATCTTTTGAAATGCATGGGCAAGTTTGAGGAGAAGAAGATTCCAATATTCGAGTTGATTTGTACGGTTATGAAGATATACCTGAGTCATAGTGTATGTCAGATTCTACATGAAATGCCGATACCTACACCTAGGACAACCTGAGAGATGAGATTCGTACTTACTACGTAGAAACTCACCGTAGCCTCTACATGAGCCAGGACGTCGATTGGTACCTTACATGGAACTGTAAGGTACTGGTTACCTGACATGGAAGGACAATATCAATATAGACTATTGGAACTGTGTTAAAGTGAACATTAATCTTGATCTGAAATGGTTCAATGAATTTAGAGTAAGAAAATGTTTCAAAAATAAAAAAAAACTGTATCTGTAAATTTTCCAAATGTTAAAAAATGTAAAGTCCCTTAGTATTTCTTCTACCATAATATAAACATTTAAATAATACATTTAGCTTTACTAGTGATTCTGCTCTTGAACAGACAACATATTTCCAATAGTATGTCTTTTTTATTACTTTCCTATTGTTACAATACTCGTTGTCCATCGAATGTGAGTATTCGCAAAAGAGTTATAATATTCTGTACAATACTAGTTTAGATATGTACTTAAACTGGACTTATTCACTAGATGAACACGTAGATTTATACGATCATGAAGTGGATTACACTTACTATACGTGAATTCTAAAAATAGGAAGACTAACGTATTTTTATCAGACATTGCCTCGAGGAGAAAAAAGATAAAACAAAACATAATATCAAGGGCTGAATTTAAATTAGATGACGTCTGACTTAGGGAATATCCAACATGAGAGCCTAAAGAACGCCTAGAGTATAAACTTTTACTCATTTAAAGTTATTCCTACAAAGATATCTGGAAGTGCTCGATTTTCTAAACTTGACACTATATACTTAGGTTCTTTTTAATTTTTTTTGTAATGGTCAACTTCTTGGCCTTCTGGACCCTTTAGTTAGACGAGTGGCCCAATAAGGAGGGTACCAGGGGAAAGGGCTGGGCACTTTTAATCCTATCCCGCCAAAGGTGTCACTCTAATACAGAGTGGTTAAAAAAATGTCCAAAGAAAGTTAAGAAAGTTAGTTTTGGTCTAGCTCTTATACCGGGAGAGCTACGAAAGTATTTCTGTGCCCCATTTTTTGCCAATTTGGGTGTACTTTTTCACCTTTCACCCTGTAGATATCAGATTTTTGCGCGAAAATCTGAAATAATATGGAGAGGTACTACACATATGAGCCCCGGACCTGTTGAAAAATCAAAGGCCTAGATTTGAATTTGAAATTGTGACGAATTTTTAAACTTTAAATTAAAATGCCACTTTGAGGTTTTCTTTTTAGGACTTAGGAACCACTTATAGTTGGGACGTCGCGAAATGGTCTTAAATGAATTTCGAAGCGAAAGATGCAGATTTTTGCAAATTTCGACCCGAATGCTTCCGAAGATTGCCACTTAACTGGTAATCGGAACCACTCGGCGACGGCGCACAGTGGCACTGGTGGCTGGTGGCACCAAATTTTTTTTCCTAAATTATTTGTTTCATTTTCCACTGAGGGGCACTTGGAGTTACTCCATCCACACTGCCTGCGCTGTCTCTCCAGCCTGTCAAGCCTCACCTAAGTGTCACAAGTGTCAAGTCTGTCATATGTCACAGCTCACCTGGACGCTTATTCTATAGGAAAGAGTGAAAGTGAAAGTGAGAATTTTGACAAACTTGATTGGTCAAAAAAATCTGTTGACGAATTCCATTGGCCAGCAATTCTCACTTTCACTTCCAGTCTTTCCTATAGAATAATAGCGCAGTACACAACAACTGCCATATGTCATTTGTCAAGTCTGTCACATTTGACAAGAATGATAGCATTTTGGGGCCCAGGCACTGCCACCTAGACCATAAGGCCGTGAAGCAGAAGCTATGACGTCACAGTCGTGGTCCAAGGTCATTAGTGTGAGATCATTTGAATTGTATGGACTTCAATAATTTTTTCCGACTTTGCGACTAATATTGTTCATTTTGTACTCATTTTGTTTTTATAAATTGTGCCGGATTTTAGGACATTTCTTGCAGCTAGTTCTGCATTTAGACTAACAACAAGTGCTTTAAAAGTGTTGAAAATTTCTCAAACGTGGTTGGGTGTCACGGTGCGAAATCAATGTAAACAGGTCTAGCAAATCCGTTTTTTGGTTTCAAAGGAATAAGGGTGTGAAGAAAAAATTGATGTAAGGTAATCTATATCTGAAGAAAATAGTAAGGTAAGTTAAAATAGAGTACCTACATAGATTCATAAAAAAAGTTAGGTTAACCCTCAGTGACTAATCCTGATTCCTGAATTTGAAAAAGGCCAGTCTGAAGTCTATGAACTAGTACAGTAAACTTGCCAATAGAGGGTTCCATTTAACTTTTTAATATATACCTATTAAGAATGTAGCTTTTTTTCTCAAGAGTTTTTCACCCAGAGCAAAGATGCAAAAAGAGTTTCTAATCATTTATATTCTTTTATACAAAACTCTAACTCCTTTATGTAACACCCTGTTACAAATTTCAAAATTTGTTACATAAACAGATTTATTTGCTTTCAACATATTCCTATATAGACCATGAATTACATTTACTCATTTAGGTACACTGCATGAACCAAACATTTGGTCCAAGTATCAAATGATGTCACTAGTACTTTCTTAATGGTGTAAACACTGGGGATCAAATATTTGGTCCAGAGTAAAGGAGGTAGATCAAACAGGTCTTTTTTATGGTGTAAACACTTTAGTCCCAAATTGGATTCTGGAATTGGATTGCAGTTTCCGAAAAAGGTATATATTAGTTATAAAAGCTTCCATTTATAACTAAAACAGCTGTTCTTTGACAAACTTTGATTCAAGTTGATTAGGTACCTACTCAATTTGTTCCTTGGTCTAATTTGGTCCACGTGGTGTAAATGTACTACATGACTAAGGGCGACTTTTACGAAGTTAAACGAAGTTACCAGTAAAACTTCAGATGGAAGATAAAACACCAGACTTGATATACATTGCATTGTTTACCTGACAGATAAACAATGCAATGTAGGTTATATCTGGAGTTTTATCTTCGATCTGAAGTTTTACTTGAACTTGTAAAAGTCACCCTAAGATCAAACTCAGTAAACTTCATATATTTCTGTTAAAAATTTAGGAATTATCTTTAGGAATTACATTATCTTTTAACTTTTACTTTTCTTAAAGGAATCAGCAAGAGATCATCATATACCTACCTACCATTTATACCAAAAACTTGATGTCCTGCAAGTTCTTTAGTGAGGTCTTCACAGTCAAAATGGTAGAACACAATAGTAGTTGGAAAGTGCCAGTGTCCAGAAAGTACCTACTTACTTCCACAAACAGAGATGTATCGAGCCTATTTCCAAGAGGATTTGAGTTCTCGAGTGTGTAGTAACAGCAAGGACTCAAAGTAATAGAAACTGTATGCAGTGTTGTGTTGGAAGTGCAAAATGTTGTAATCGGCAGGAAGTTGTTTTTTTTCTATTTATAGGTAATTGTGTAAGATTAAATTGCCAACAACTTTTCATTGTAGTAAATCCCGGGTTATTCAACTTATTATTAGTCATAGTTGTAATCATATTCCTAATTTTCATCCATTACAACTCATATAACAAGCCTTGCCATGGTTATTTTGTTTAATGGGTTGTAATGGGTGAAAATTGAGAATACAATTATTATGACTACAACTAAGAAGTTGGATAAACCCACACAAATAAAACATGTTTTGATTATTACAACATTTGGCCCTTAGCAATAAAAAATAAAACAGTTAATTCAAGAAACATACTTTTTTTTATTTAGAATGTATAGTTTATACAACAATGTATCCAAGGCAACATTAGTCACTCAATAATGCTGAGTATATTTTAATTATACGATATTAAGTGATAGCTGCATAGCGAAAATGCACCTCACATACCTAAAACACCAGTTTTCTACAAAGTTCATGGAATTCATGCATTGTTTATAAATGAAATCTGAGGGATGATAACCTAACTTTCTCTAAAATTCTTGTCTCTTATTTATGTATAAATGTACCCGACTATGTTCTCCAGGCACGAAATCTTCTCTTTTAATGGCTCTAATCCATTTTCTCTTAAATCTTCATCGCTGGGAAACCAAAAAACCGATTTTTTAGGTCCATTCTTTAAGTTTGTGTTGCACCCCGACACAGAACCGGTAAGGCATTTTCACAGTTTTTAAACACTAAATTGCATAGTTCCGAATTTAGCACAAACTTTAATGCGTGTCCTAAAGTCCACTTATGTTCATAAAAATAAAATTCACATTAAAAAACCGAATAATCACAGTAAAATGACGGAAAATATACACGAAATCATTTGAAATCCATTAATTTCAAATGGTGACCTTGGACCACGACTGTGACGTCACAGACTCTGCTTCACGGCCTTATTGTCTAGGTGGCAGTGGCCCAGGGCCCAAGATCAGTTAACTTTATAGCTTAGAAAAGGTAAAATAGAGGAAGTAGGATACGACGCCGGCGTCTGTTACCAGTTTGCTCCAATCTGTCAAGTGTGAAAATGTCAGTGACGTAACATTGGTAACGTAACACATAAGAAAATATTTTATTAAAAATAATAATGGAACTAAATTACTATTTGTAACATTAGTAATATTATACGTAATATCATTAGCAAACATCGACTTACTATTAAATAAATAAAAATAATTGTGAATTAATAGTCGTTGATAACCCTGGGATTATATCTCCTGCGCCACTGGAAAAACTGCTCAAAAATTTAAATAAAAAAACTGTCTACAAGTTACAGGATTAGAAATATATTTCCCAAAATAGCATTATTGACTTCACTGCGGTATATACTAAATCATATTTCGAAGATTCGGATGTAAAATAACTGGTTCTAGAGTTATTTGAAATAATTTAATTGTTGCTGAAAAACGCCATTATCTGTTTACCTGTGAAACGTAACTCCAGGCTCCTTTCTATAGCCGCTGCTTTTACAACCGTAATCTGCACATCCCACCATTGTAAACTACACAATTTGTTATAATATTAAATCTTGTAAAATGCAATTTATTGCATTTTACAAGACTTGTAGCTGCCAATATAGCGGAGAATTGCGCGCGGGGATTCCATTAGTCTACATATTCTGAGCTCTATAGGTTACCTCATTTCCCAGAAAAATAAGGAAAGAGCTATTGTGACGTCATGAGAATTCACGGCTGACAATTTTATATTGATTTAAATGAGTAATTTGTAAGAGATGCTTTATTTTTTTTTAATTTTAACTATAAAATATTAATGTTCAGTAAGTATACTTAATTATTATAACTTTGGGATTTTACATAGTTTTTTTTATATTTTATTATATATTTTACACCATCCAAAGTAATAGTTTTATTCAGAATACTTCTTAAATATCGGAAACTTGACAAAGCGGCTAGGAAAATAGGGTTGGAATTCAAACTCATTAGGTGATAGCAGAGTTACGCAGAGACACCAACACAAGCTTTTTCCCTATTTTGATTTTTTTGTCCCGAATTTTAAAACGAACGAAAAATTTATATTGTTGATGTTGATGTGTTGATTGATATGATACGTATGATAGAGTATAGAGCAGAAAATTTATAAAAATGGATTTCATTCTGAAATATGAAATAATGTAGGAAATAACTTCTCGGTTTCAGCACCTGAAATACCAAAAACCTTAAGAAAACCCAATTTTAATAAAAAAATTCAACCCAGGGCTTTAGATAAACATAGGGGAAATGGCGGAAATCAATTCTTGTGCCGTTGACTCACGTATACAGGTGGTTCTCTATCTAAGAAATGAAGTAACCTTGGGCCCCCTTTTACACTAGGGCTCACGTAGCCTTCAAGGTCAAAGTGTCCCAGAACCCCGTCGTTATAACTACTTAGTAGCCCACTAAATCCCAATAATGGTCATATTTTTAAGTCAGTTTTCCACGGTGTTTTAAAACAATCATAGGTGAAGATAATTTGAAGGTAAATAGACTGAAAAAAATGGAACTTACACTTTGTATATTTTTTCAGAGAACAGTGAGTCAATTTGGTAGCGTTACCCCCACTGAATTTCAATAACAAAGTCGGGAGCACTGGCTTATTAGTAATGGAACACGATCTTTGAGTAATGTAAACAAATAGCGACAGCGTATCTAACGCATTTTGAATACTTGCAATTAGATGTGACATTTCCGATTGATTAATTTCTTTAGCAATACTTGGATTCTAATAATCTGGTTGGTTAAAAAAAAATAATAAATCTCTAGCAACTTTTATCGTGTTGTTTCTGTATTGATCGTGTTATTACTCCAAACAACGTTCATGTTATAAATGCTCATGAAGATAAATTCTGGCACAGCAAAAGGGTGATTGGTAAAAATATTAAATAAGGGGGTCTTTTAGTGTAGATGTGTGTAGATGTTTTAGTGTAGATAGTGTAGATGTGTGAAGATTGAGTGTAAATATCTCAGAAACCCACCAGGTCATCTACCGGTTAAGCTTGTCATGTGATGGCCATTTAACAATTCAATGGATTAAACAGGTGACTGATCTACCAGGTAAATGACTTGGTGAGTTTTGGAATTGGCCAAAGCAAATAAAAAAATAAATGGTTTGGTTACGAGTATTATTAAGTTATTTTCAATTTGACAACTCCTGTCTCTTAGCTTATTATCTACACTCCTACTGTTTAAGTTTAGCGTGGGATTTACCCAAATTTTTGGCATCTATTCATTGATACAATATATAACGTAAAATTCAAAAGAATATTTCATTGCAAACATAACAGTCGTTCAATCACTATATTCTCATAGCTTATTATGATGCAAGTGTTAAAAGTGCAACTTTCAGGCACCTATGTAAAGGTTTTGCTTCGCTCGTCTTACAATTCGCATGAGTTCCTTAAAAGTACATTGTGCAACTAGTGTCAAAAATTACACTTTTTACACGAGCGTGACGGTTTGGACACGAGCCGCAGGCGAGTGATACAACATCATAAGAGTGTGAAGAGTGATTTTCATTGTTGTAATAAGTTTGGTTTTGCCATTAGAATTATGAGAATAAACTTACCTTCTTGATTGCTCTTCGGCTTCATTACACTCGATAAATTTATCGTTGATTAATGAGATATTATAGTAAAGTACATTTTAGCTTGCTGATTGATTCCCTCTGGTTGACTTCTGAAAGGCAGTCTGAACCCTTTTAGTTTTGCCTTATTAAATAATTTTCATCTTGCCGTTAATAATATTGGGTTTATTTGCATTTGCTGTTTTCGAAAATTTATTGTGATCGGCGCGGCTATTTGGTGTCACTGCTGTCATTGTCGGTGGGTTTGACACACTGCCGTTTCTCGTTTTCCCGACACAGTAGGCGCTTTCCATCTTGCCGTGCGAATAGCTCGGTACTGTCATATGCCTGTCAAACATGGTAGGCTTCCGGCCCGGAAGCCGGCCCATTTTTGGGGAAGGGTCGCCATTTGTTGTTTCTCTTCAGTCTCTAAGTGTATGACGCATGGTGACAGTACGGACAGTGACTTTTGCCTTCTTGCTTCTGTCATGATTTTTCTATTTCTTGTCTTGGAATTCTCTGCGTGAAGGGTTGGTCGATAGAGAAGAAAAGTTGAATTTACATTTTGTCTCGGGCACCTTGAGAATTTTTCTTCGAAGAAAATTTCGAGCCAATAATGTTTCTTCGCGTCGCCGAAATTACCTCCGTTTCGCTACGGGAGTTTACTGACCATCTTCATTTGGGAAACACCTTGTTGGTAAACATTTCTATGACGTATTTTGTTTGGACCCATTTCAAGTAGTTCGCGAGAGCGATTGCAATATGTTATTTGCAATATGCTCAATATGTTATTTTCAAGGCTAGTTAGTAGTGCGCATTTGTTCATTTTCAAGGCAGTTGTAGAAAAAACACTTTTTATCACCAGTTGCACAAAGTAATACTTTGTGCAACTGATTGCGTAAAGTAAATCGTTTCGAAACTTTAAAGGGTTTATAAAAGTTATATGTGCTTTGTGTCCTTTCTAATGCAATGGAACTGTAGATAGCGGGTGTAGGACAAATAAGAAGCTACTTCACAGTTGCGAATACGCCAACGTTTCGATCTTTATTTAGATCTTCTCTCTAAATAAAGATCGAAAAGTTGGCGTATTCGCAACTGTGAAATAGCTTCTTATTTGTCCTACACCCGCTATATACAGTTCCGTTTAGAAAAGTGTCACTTTAAATGCCAATTCTTAAAAAAAAGCATTATCTATAACGGTTCCGGTGGATACTAGACCTCTTTCTTTCACATTCTATTACTTTATTATCAATAAAAAAAAAGCTCAGCATTGTTCACTTAGGCATGTTTATGGAATATTTTCCAGGTACAAAATCTACGATGTCAATATGACACTC
Organism: Taphrorychus bicolor; assembly: GCA_951812265.1. NCBI lineage: Eukaryota > Metazoa > Arthropoda > Insecta > Coleoptera > Curculionidae > Taphrorychus > Taphrorychus bicolor. The sequence goes on from OX638297.1 coordinate 65,686,767, forward strand.
ATGCTAGTGTTTTTACATTAAGCTAGTTGCATGTTTGCTAATATACCCAAAATGTCCTATAGTCCCGCAAAATAAAATAATTTAGGAAGTTGATATGCAGCAGGGCTTCTGGCCTAATTTCAGTTATTTTTCGTTGTAACTTCTCATAAGCAAATCTAAAGTCCACTAAACTATATTGAAATGTCATCAGAAAAATGAGTTTTTAATAATAGGTGTATATTTTGCATCTAGTGTCGAAAATTGCCCTATTCACACGAGTGTGACGGTGTGGGCACGAGCCGCAGGCGAGTGATGCAACGTCACAAGAGGGTTTTTCGTACGTATTGCACAATATACTTTTTCTACGACTGCGATTTTGCTTCATAAATTATCAATCGTATTATAAAATATAAATGCAAGGCGTGTGCAAAGCAATAATTTCAACGGTAGTTAAGAGTGCGCATTAGTTCACGCGTTTCAACGCGAGATATTCGGATATAAAATGTTGTCCCAGAATTGTATCAAAGAAGATAAAAGTTATTTGTTTTGCAAAATTTTTTTAAGAAAGCATTATTTATGTAATATTATTGTAACTGAAATGAAGTACTCTACAAAAAATTAACTGCCGTTAAGTTTAATTGATGATTTTCTGCAGAAAAAAAAACAGGAAACGAAATGGCAACACTGATAACCATTAAGAAACCAAAACCACTAAGAATGTTGTAAATAGAGAATTCTCTGAAAGATTCTCTGGTTCCACATGGAAAATGTCGCAAGGGGAATGGACCCTTCCGACACTTTATTGAGTTTTAGTATTAAAAGAAAACAAAACATATTTTAAATTGTAGAGAAAGGATCAACGTAAATTCATATTTTTGTTTATGATTCAATAGGAAACCATTCTTTCGCTCTAGGAAGGTGAAATCAACTAGAAGTTCTATAAAAAAATGTAAATGAAAAAATAATGTCGTTAAGCTTAATTACTACTCTCCCACAATAATAAAAAGCAAAAAGGAGCTAACATAAGAGCAAAATAATTATCGACACTTTCGTAAATATTGTAGGAAAGATACACAATCAAGAAAATTACAAGAAAGTTTCTATAAATTAGAACTAAACCTTCTAAAGGCGACATGAAAAGTAGATAAATTTTAAATGTGTGGTAAAGGTCAAGCCTAAACTCAAAACAATGTTGATGACTTCTGAATAAAAAACAGATATTGTTAATGTCAAATGAAGGGGATTGAGTGTAGGAAAGCAAAGTGTTTGTTTGTAGGAGTTTTACGATAATGACTAAACTCGTTATTCATTTAGATTTTTCATCTATAATAAGGAAAAATGGATTGAAGCTTATTTAAATTTGTTTTTCTACAAACATCAAATAATGACGCATTTTACGCTTTCATTAGACAAACGAAAACCTAACCTTTTTCGAGGATCAGAATGTGAGTTTGCTTTTCCGCGCGTTGCCCAGGACAGCAAGCGAAAATAGTTATTTTCCTAACTAGTGTGGAAAGTGATATTTCCGCACGAGTTAGGAACAATATTTTTTCTACGAGCCAGTTCATTGTAACAAAGACAAGGAATAAGCATACAATACATAATAGTATATTATACTTTATCGAAAAAAACGGATTGAAGCATGTTGAAGGGCAGATTAATTATCAAAAACTTGGCAATTTTTCAAATTAAATTTCCTTAAGCAAAAGATATTGTTCTTTGTAAAAAACGTGTCAAGCCCAAACTCAAAATATTTCTTGCGTCTACCCAACAAAAAAAAAATTGTCAATAAAAAATACCAAAGTGATGGAGGCTAGGAGTTTTACAATAAATTATCTAATATGGAAACTGTTATCGTTATTAATTCACAAATCTTTCCTACTTTCTTTGACCTTCCACTTTCTTTGACCAAACCGAATTTGAGTAGATCCGTCCATGTTCTAAATTACGTGGTATGATCAAAGAACGTAAATTACTCAGCTGAAATTATACAGTGCTGAAAATAAGATGATGTAATTTTGTGTATATTTCTCATTTGCGTAACTTTCAGAAAAAAAACCAAAAGTGATTTTTTGATACAGGACTATGAAGAATGATGTAACACTTCGGGACATGTTTATATTTTTTTTCGATATATTGCTTAGTTCGGTAAATATACCGCGTTTTCGAAAAACAACTGCATTTTTTCGAACATTTTAGCTTGAAATAGATTCAACATGATGTTTTTATTCAATGCTCCATTCATGATCGATGCAGTAAGATCACAGGAACTTATTCATGCACTGAAGATGGCTTCTACATCTCTCAGATATACCAGGGGTAAGAAAAATGTTAAACTTGCACCACATTTTCTAACCTGATCAAATGTACACACATGATGAACATTATTTATAAAGGTTATTCTCATTTTTGAAGTTTGCGATTGGAAAATTGTTAAACCAAGTCTTTTCTCGGGACCTTCTTTTGTTTGAAGCGATTTTTTTTTGAATAAGTCCATTAAACAGATTAAAAATCATCATTTTTCTTTCCACTGGTATATCTACCGTATGTATAAGTCATTTTTAGCTCATGAATAAATTTCCTTTGATCTTACTTCATCGATTCTGCATGACGCATTGAAAAAAATGTCAACTGTACTTTGGGACTTTTTCGAAAATATGGTATATTTATCGAACTAGGCGAAGTTGTGCAAACAAAAAGTATAAGCAAAATCACCTTTTTTGCCACCCTGTATAATTTCACCCGAATAACTTATCTTGTTTAAACATACCACCTAAAATAGTGCAGGGGCAGGTCTACTCAAATTCGCTGTGTTAGAAAAAATCCGTTGGTTTATTTCAGAGTTATGCTCCCTTGCAAACTTGGTGCAAACATCGAGTGTTGCAAAGCGATTGGTCAGCAGTTTAGTTCCGAGATGTATAAACAATTTTTTTTCACTTGGCTGTATGATCTTTTTAAAAGATAAATACATAAAAAAAAAATAATCTATACATTTTACCGCTATCTGGGGACAGTCACTCCGGGATAAAAAATTACGGATTGATTAGATACAGGTACACTTTTTTCGCCAGAACTAAAAGTGTAATTTTCATCCAGCTGGGAAAAAATTGACATTTAATTTTTCAAAAATTGAGGTCAAACAGAGTGATTTCTTATTCCACGAAGTGAAAAAATAATAAGGCAGGCATAATAATAATGGGCGACTTGAATGGACAAGTAGGGAACGAGGTAATACCTAGAGTCAAGAATAGATTCAATGAGCAGGCAGCGAACGAGCGAAATGAGAAGCTTGTTGAATTTTGCGCTTACGAGGAACTAAGGATTAACAACACATACTTTAAACACAAACCCCAACACAAAGTCCCGTTTGAGGGTAATAGATGGGTAACGTACATAATAGACTACATAATAACGAATAGAGCCATCAAGCCAGAACAAATACAGGATCTTAGATCACTAGCAGCGGCATCAGGACCACAACTTAGTAATGGGAATAATTACTATATCAAGACCACCAGCCATCAGGAAGAAAACACACAAAATAACCACAAAGTTCAATATCGAGTCACTAAAAACAGAAAGCACGCTGGATCTGTACAAAAAATTAAAACGGATTCCATCCTCCAGCAACAGACAGTATACCGCGCATGGGACATCCTACTAAACAACATAAACCAAGCAGCAGAGGAGGCACTAGGCATAAGAACAATCAACACAACGACAAAACACAGAAATTAAAAACCATGGTTCAAACCAGATGTGAAGATACTGGCCCGTGAAAAGAAAGAAGCCCAGCTAACATACATAGCCAACAAGACCCCAAGAAACCACATCAAATACATCGAAACAAGGAACAGCAGAGTTGACCACTTCAGTAGAGAAATGGAAAGTGACTTCTATGGAACCCAAAAACGCAATATGGAATTAAATAACATCTCAGCAGCCGAATGGACTATCTATTTGCAGGGTCTGTATACGAATCGGGACGAACAGGAACAACAAAAGCTCAAGGAGCGGGGGAGGTTGAACCGAGGCGAAGCCATAGACATCGAGGATGTAGAAAAATACACGATGAAGGAAGTGATATCCGAGATGAAGCACCTGAAAAACGGTAAATCTCCAGGCCCGGACAACTCCCCCAAACGAACTGCTGAAATGCGGAGAAGAAGCTCTGGCTCGACAGCTGGCCGATCTTTTTAACAAAATATTGAATAACGAAAAAACACCAGCAAGATGGAGACACAGATTCACAATCCCTATATACAAAAAGTAGAAAACCTCAGATCCGGTGAACTACCGAGGAATATCGATTCTAGACACGACTATAAAAGTATTCACCCGTATGCTACAACAACGTATACAATAAGCGAGGAGCAGGAAGGTTTTCGGAAAAACTTTGCAGGTTTGTTATACTTGGAAGGTTTGTTATACTTTATTGCAATAAATGCAATAAAGTATAACAAACCAGCATAAATGTGCTTTATAGATTTGACGAAAGCGTTTGACAGGATAAGGTTGGAGCCCGACAGGAACAAGCTGAACTGCAGGGAAATACCCCCAAGCATCACGGGGACGGTTAGAGAGCTCAACACAAACAACACCACAACAATACGATCGAAATCAACAACAACAGAAAAAACAGAGCAAAACACAGGAATACGACAAGGAGACAGCCTCAACCCACTGCTGTTCAACATCATAAAGGACAGAATAATAGAGTAAGTGCGCAAGGTAGACCAGGGATACAAGTTGTGAAACCAACAACTGAAGATAATATACGCGATAACGCTATTCGCGGACACGGAAGACGTAGTGCAATGGCTCTTAAAGGCATTTAAAAACAACTAAACAACATAACAATAGACCAGGCTTCTGAATTCAACTATCTGGGAACAACAATATCACCATATGGTGAACTCAAGACGTACCAGGTAAGGATAAATGGAACCAGAGAAATGAGGATACTAAGAATGATCACAGGGAATACACTTTGGGACCAAAGAAGGAGTAGCGAAACTAGGGAAAAGTGCTGGCTAGAGAACGTGGTTAGATAGACTCGCGCCAGAAGACGCTTCTGGTACTGGTACCAGAATGGAAAATCAAAGACTGGCAAAAATCACCAGAAATAGGAAACCAGCATCCAGCAGACCACCAGGACGGCTCCCCAAGAGGTGGAAGGACAGCTGGTCGTCGACATCCCAAGAGGGGCAAATGGATGTGTAAAACAAGCCTTAAGGCTTCCGATAAGAAGAAGAAGTAAAAATAAGGTTTTAGTCCGATGTAAAGTGTTAAAGAATTACACAGTGATACAATTATGCAGGAGTTTTATAATAATAACTAAACAGAAATAGTGTTGCCGTTATTCCTCCACATTTCCATGCGACAATAAGAAAAAATTAATGGAGCCAATAGAAGAACACATTCATTGTGAAAATGCGCTCACTTTTTTAAATTCAATTTCGTAAGGAAAAAAATGTTTTAGTTAAAAAAGGAGTGTATAACCCAAACTCAAAACATCGCTTGAAAATGCTCCGCAAGAAGAAACACTTGTTAATACAGTATCAGTTTTATGGAGGGTTAGAGTTTTACAATAATAATTAAACAGAAAACTTCATTCACATTTCCTTCCTACAATAAGAAAAAAACGAATTTAGTTTTGTTGAAACGTTGTCAAAACGTTGGCAATTTTTCAAATTCTATTTTTTAAGGAGAAAATTATGTTTTTGTTGGAGAAAAAGTATCAAACCCAAAGTGCTTCAGACTACTTAACAAGAGAGAAAGACACAAGGTAATACAATAACAAGGTGATGGAAAGTAGGAGTTCTACAATACTAATTAAACAGAAAATTTCATTCACATTTCCTTTCTACAATAAAAAAAGAAATTAATTTAATTGAAATGTTCGTACATTTTCAAATTATGTTTCTTAACCAGAAAATTATGTTTTAGTTGGAAAACATTACTTCATACAATTCAGCAAGAGAATTAAAATTACTGTATTATATAATTTGTATTAACCAGCTTAAAACGCTGGTTAATACAATAACAAGATGGTTGATGATTAGGAGTTTTACAATAATAATTAAACAGAAAAAATTAATTTACATTTTTTTCCTGTTAACATTAATTATCAAAACGTTTGAAATTTTTTAAATTCTATTTCCTGAAATTGGAGATGTTTTAGTTAGAGAAGAAATGTCAACATTAAACTTAAAACATAAGCAGGCTAATCAGCAAGAGAAAACACTGGTTAATGCAATAAACTGAAAACAATGGTGACGGAGGTTAGGAGTTTTCAATAAAACTAAACCGAAAAGTTCCTTCACATTTCCTTCCTACAAAATAAAAACGGATTAAGTTTAGTTGGAGGGCACATTTATTGTCAGAATCTTGGCATCTTTTCAAATTGTATTTCTTAAAGAGAAAATCATGTTTTAGTTGGAGAAGAAGTCTGAAGATCAAAAACAAAACTTTGCTTTAGACTACTCATCAAAAATAAGTTTTTTTGTTGGAGTTTTATAATAATAATGAAATAAAAATACCTTTGTCATTCATATTCACATTTCTTTTCTACAATTAAAAAAAAACGGATTGACAGAAGTTAAAGCGCACATTGAATATTAAAACGTTGGCACTTTTTAAAATCCGACTTTCTGAAGAAAGGAGTAATGTTTTAGTTGGAGAAGAAACGTCATGCAAACTAAAAACATTGCTTGTGACTCAACAAAAAATAATTGCTAATGCAATATCAAATAAACTGCTAACGGAAAAGATCGATACAGCAAAATTATTTGTCATTTTTGGGGGTCTGTATCTCGGAAATGCCTTAGCCGAAATTTAAAACCTAAAGAAATTTTGAAAGTTCGTTTCTTCTAGAATCACGGAGGGAGACTGTTCTTAAATAGGTTATTCTCTAAAGGATATACAAGGTAAAGAAAAAAGCCCTGCAAAAAGGTTTTGTATTTCAACCCACTGCATTTGGTAGGTAGCGTAATTTAAGAACATTTATTGTTATGACATTTAATGGCGTTAGTTGGTATTTCAAAAAGTTGAGGCTCTTTTGTAAGTCACTCTGTATCGAGAGAATGCCGCAGCCGATTTTAATAAGATAAATGTATCTCTTAAAGATAAATGGTTGTAAAATCAGCGACGTAGACTCGTAATTAATAAAACAATTTAATGAAGATTGTGTCCCAGAATCAGATCAAGATGTAGGGAGAATCGGCGGAATTGGGACAAAGCAGCAAATTATACAACTACCTCTTCGTCAACGTTTCGTCTAATTGTACATTAAACTTCATCAGGACTATGGGTAAAATTAAATGTAACATGAACAATAGAAACACATCCTGTATAATACAATCCTCGAGATATTATCGTAAGTTGCTCTAGGCAATGTAAAAAAGTAATAGCACATGGGGACTCATTAAACACATTAAAATTTGGGAAACCATACAGTTAAAATTTAAAAACAAAACTTCTAAAATACATATAGTTTTACGCACACAACCCAAGCATCTACTGAATTACGAGTTGACACAAAAATCATGCGTTAATCACTATCAACCTGAGTGTTCCAATGTATCAATTAACTATAAATTGCACTCAGACCTTGAGTATCCGATCTGAAATGAACTGTTCGATTTTTGAATTTGTTAATAAAGAGCATTTCCGAAATGTTGCGCTTTTTATAGTTACTTTCAACGTCCAAGATATCCGATTTGTCAAAGTCAAATTTATGGCCCGTTTGAAAGTGGTGGGTCGTCAAAACAGTCTTGTCCCTTTTATTAATGTGCTTAGCATTACAATCATATTTATGTTGCTTTAATCTAATTGATAGGTTATTTTTTGTCTGACCAATGTATCTGTCCACACAACTAGAACACGGTATAGAAGACACTACATTAGATCTTTCAGTCAAAGGCGTTTCATCCTTAATCCTAGAGTACAAGTCACCTAACCTCTTTTTCGAATAAAAAACCACATTCAACCCTTCATCCTGCAGGCAACGATGCAAATTTGTACTCAATCCTGCCACAAGTGGGATGTTAAAGTAAGATGCTTGTTGGTCTGTATTAGGTGAGTTTGAGGTAAAGGAGCTCCCCGAAGGCTGCAACAATCTATTCACCAAACTGCAAGGATTTAAGTATGCCAACTGTCTAATTCTATCAAAATTCTTATCCCACAATGTTGCATATTATGACTCAATTTTATCACTCTATTTTTTAAAGATTTGATGATTGCCACCTTCTGTAAAGGGACGATTTAAAGTTAATAAGCCTTTCAGAACTAAAGTTTTAATTTTACAACTTGGGCCTGACTTCAAAAGGTGTGAAAATTACGTACGTCGCAGAGTTTAACATACATATTATAATAACATAACCAACATCAGACGAAAGTTGCCAAATATAAGGCCGCAAACGCAATCAACTATTAAATTTGCGAAGCAAATACCTATTTTGTGTCAATTCTAAAAATCGAAATAAAAAATTTGAAACTTTTGCTCTTTCATTTAAAAAACTAGCGTTTTAGATAGGTGTACGAACTTTAGGATGGGTAAGATATTCTATTAGAATTATATATGAAAAGTACCTATGTAAGAAAGTAAATTGAAAAAGAAAAAAAAGGACTGCAACTTTTTAGTGTTTTTCATAATTTCAATTATGGATGATCAAAATTATCATAATGGATGATCATAATATAATAATTTAATAAGTCATCTTTTGAGGTCATGCGGATAACGCATGAGTTTGCTAATTTCCTCTTGAATCGAGGAAAATTCTTTGCTAATTAATTAAGTAAAAGTATACGTGCACCTTTACTTAACTTACAGTACTAAACTCTGACTATAATAAACTCAGCTCAGCTCAGCCAACCCTATCGGTTTTATTGTCGAAAATGTTATATTAACCTGAATTATGAAGTTAATCTGAGTAGGTAACTAACTCTCTATTTATATTTAAATAAAATGATTTATATTGATATTTAAACTAAACTTATAGTCATATATCTTTTACAAACTAATTCAATTAGGTCCTTAGACGTGGACAAGATTCAGGCAACAAATAGGGTCGGTTGTGACAACGTGATTAACAAATGGCCCGAACTGCCTTGAAAATTGGGAAAAAGCTATATTGAAACGAATTAAAAAACGTGATATTAAAACGGACAGAATACCTATTTGGATAACAAGGCTATGAAGCAACAATTAAATAAAACTAAAATAACCGCTTTTATGAAGAAAAAAATTTGAGACATATGTAAGTTATGTTTGCAATGAACATAATTTTGTAAGCTTTTGACGAATCAGTTATTAAATTAGAAAGTAAAAAAATTGAGAAGGAAATAATTGAGATTGCAAGTAGATACTAAGGTAGGCAAGTAAAATACTCTCTACTAAATCTTTTCTTCCTCCGAGCCATCCTCCGCAGTATCAAACTTGGAATCGGAATGGTCGTCTGGTTGAGCAACATTCGAGCAGTCAATAGTTTTGATTGCTTCCCACTCTTCTTTGATGACTTTGTTCACATGCTCAACATATTTTTTCCAATTGTCCTCTGTGACTTGTCCTACAACATTGCTCCACGAAACCAGCACTTCCTCTACAGTCCCTCTTGAATGTTTAATTTGTTGATTATAAATCCTTTTACATTGTGACCATACCATTTCTATAGTGTTATACTGACCATGGTAAGGTGGTAAAAGTAGTATTTTATGTCCAAAAGGTTTCACATACTCGTCCAATTCAAATTTCTTTTCAGGTAATGATTTAGCGGCAATCATAGCCCAAATTTCGTCTTTCGTAGCTTGTTCGGGAAAATCGAATTTTTTTAACTTCAGCCATTCAATTCGCTTATATTTTGGTCAGGATATGTTTGGAATTTCTTCATAAAGGCCGGAGTGGTAGGAAGCGTTATCCATAATAATTAAGGATCTTGGATGTTGGAGGTAAGTTTGGAACTAACTGGGTTTTAAACCATTTTTCGAAATTGACTCTGTTCATAGAATCATGGTAATCACCCTTCTTGGAACCACTTTTAAAAATCAAATTGGCGCCTTTGATAAAGTCGTGTTCATTGCCGGCGTTCACCACTGTATAACGACACCCTAAATATATATTTTTTTAAATATTAATAAACACATAAAACAAACATTAACCACAAACCATCAAGAGACTTTTTGGAGCATGTTACTAATGTACCATCCGGAAGCTTCCCTTGCTAAAAATCCACGTTTCATCTACAAATACTGGGGTAAATTTGTCAGAAGCTGAAGATTCTTGATTTTTAATGGATTCCCGTAGAAATTGCATTCTTTAAAATTGAATATCGGGCAATTCCATTAGGTATTTTCTGTTGTTAGATTTTTTCTATTTTAACCCTATACTATAACACCACTGAGTAAAGGCCGAAATAGAATAAGTGAAGAATCCACTTAGTTCTTCAAGGAGTTGTCTTCGAAGGTTTGCAATGGTTACATATTCATTTCTTGCAAAAAAACGGGAAATAATGTCTCGAATTTTGTTCTTCATAAAATCGGTTATTTTGGTTTTATTTACTTTTTGCTTCATAGACTTGTTAGCCAAATAATCCTTGCATGCCCATATCAACACCACGTTTTTTCATTCGTTTCAACGTAGTTTTCCCAATTTTCAACGCATTTGAGGATCATTGTAACACGTTCCCACAATCGATTGGAACAACATTTGTTACTTGAATCTTCTCCATCTCAAAGAAGGCCAAAACATTTAGAATTAATAACTGAGCTTGCTGATTGTAACGTTTTGGAGCCATATTGACAGTATGGTTTTCAATGTTTTTGAGTGAAAACTTTTGACAAATATGTTTGACGTATTCCATCTTTTGTCAATAATCGACCAGGTAAAAGGTACACAAATTTATTTGAGACCTGCCTTTAATTATTTTTTTTTCTTTCATCCATTTTATATATGCTAAACAAAGCAAGAAAAAAAAGATGAAGGGTCCGAGTTGTAAAATTAAGACTTTAGTTAGTTTTTGGTACCAATCAGTGATAATAATGTTATTGTTTCTGATCACTAATGTGTCTAGAAAAGGGATACGGTTGTTAACTTCATTCTCCAAGGTAAACTGGATATGCCGGTTAAAGGAATTAAAATGTTTAAGGATGATGTGCTCAGATCCGTGGGGCACACATGTCAGAACATCATCAACATAAAGATAAAGAAATGGCAATTCGACAGGAAGACTGGGAACAATACAACTCAATAACTCGTGCATAATTAAGTTTGCCAAGAATGGTGATAATGGGTTTCCCATAGCGGTCCCGAATACCTGTGAATAACATTTGTTATGATATGTGAAATACCTGCACTCAAATAATAGTTTTATGATTTCTAAAAATTGTTGTTGATTGATTTTGGTGTGTACGGTAATGTGGATCTAATGAAGCACTAATTCTTTGGGTATACTAGTGAAAAGGGATTCACATCCAATGAGACCAATTGGAACCCAGCTGGTGTAGAAGTACCTGCGATTTTTTCGACAAAAACAAAGGAGTTTTTTATGGAATATGTAAACAAATCGTTAATATTATACAGAATGCTAACAATGCATTTAGAAAACTTATACAATGGTAACTGTATGCACGACACTACTGGTCTAAGAGGAATGTTTTCTTTATGAGTTTTGGGTAACCCATAAATCTTGGGTGGTAAAGAGTTTTTGGTTATCAAGGTTTTATAGATAGATTCCTCCAATAATTGACCATTAAAAAGCCTTTTAATAAGGTTGTTAATTTTATTTTCGTAGTTGGTGATCGGATTATTATTTAAAGGTTTATAAGTGGTGTTGTCCTGTAATAACGTGTCCATGTTTTGTGACTATTCCTGTCGTTCCATCAAAACTGTCGAATTTCCCTTGTCAGATCTTAATACTATTAAGTTATTATTTTCCTTAAGAAACTTTATAGTAGTGTCGTAAGACATCATGTAATAGTCCTTCTTGGTGGTCTGTAATTTGTCCACAAAGTTTATCATAAGGTTCTGGTCGACTGTCAATAATATACTCAATATCTTTTATAATGCCAAATGTAGGCAAATCACGATTCGAGTGGTTTACAGAAAATTTAGGGCCCAGACTCAGCAACAATCCAACCTCTTTAGGGATCTCCTGATTAGTGAGATTCACTAACCAATTGTCAGGGGTTGTGGCGTGTTAACAATTAAACTTTTACTCCTATCTATCGAAACATTAATCTTCTTTAAGTGGTTGTTTTTAACTAGTACAAAATTAGAATTATATTTACTCTTACGAATATTGCTAAAAACATGAAAATAATCTAAATGCAATTTCTGTCTGATAGTATCTAAGTCCCTAGCAATATCACTTTTTACCTTGGCGATTTTCCAAAGAGTTATTTTTATTTACAAGTTTAACATTTTGAGCATTAACTCCCTATATAATTTATCAATTAGATGCATGAATGCACGCAATGGGTGAGAGTTATCTGATATTGTGTGTAAACATTTTATGTTTTGTTGAATATGGTTCGGAAAGACATTGTGAAACTTACATTGCAGGAGGAAATTTCTCTGGTTGTTCAACCGAGCCAGCCTTAAGTCCTGCGTCAATTGATCCTTCAAAGCTTTGTAGGCTTCCAAACCGTATGTGTCTCTAATGTTCACGAAAAATCCCATGCTTAGTGTCAATACCGCAAGTAATAGTACAATTTAATGAAGATTGTGTCCCAGAACCAGATCAAGATGTAGGGGAAATCGGCGGAATTGGAACAAGGCAGCAAATCATACAACTACCTCTTCGTAAAAATACATCCTGTATAATACAAACCTCGAGATATTATCGTAAGTTGCTCTAGTCAATGTAAAAAAGTAATAGCACATCGGGACTCATTAAACAATTAAACACCTTAAAATTTGGGAAACCGTACAGTTAAAATTTAAAAACAAAACACCTAAAATACATACAGTTTTACGCACACAACCAAAGTATTCTATACCGTGTTCTAGTTGTGTGGACAGATACATTGGTCAGACAAAAAATAAACTATCAATTAGATTAAAGCAGCATAAATATGATTGTAATGCTAAGCATATTATTAAAAGGGACAAGACTGCTTTGGAGACCCACCACTTTCAAACGGGCCATAACTTTGACTTTGACAAATCGGATATCTTGGACGTTGAAAGTAACTACAAATAGCGCAACATTTCGGAAATGCTCTTTATTAACAAATTTAAAAATCGAGCAGTTAATTTCAGATCGGATACTAAAAGTCTGAGTGCAATTTATTGTTACTTGACACATTGGAACACGTTGTCCCACGTTGATGGGGAATAACACTAACAAACAACAAAAAAAAACAGTGATTAACGCATGATTGTTTTGCATTTAGCCCCGTTCCCGAAGCGGTTGACGATGGAGTTTTTAAGATATGTGTTGTTTATTTTCTGGTATAAACAAAGTAGGAAGGGCCCCGACCTTGTCAACTAGTAATTCAGTAGATGCTTGGATTGTGTGCGTAAAACCATATGTATTTTAGATGTTTTGTTTTTAAATTTTAACTGTATGGTTTCCTTAATTTTAATGTGTTTAATTGTTTAATGCGTCCCGATGTGCTATTACTTTTTTACATTGACTGGAGCAACTTACGATAATATCTCGAGGTTTGTACTATACAGGATGTGTTTGTATTGTTCATATTACATTTAATTTTACCCATAGTCCGGATGAAGTTTAATGTACAATTAGACGAAACGTTGACGAAGAGGTAGTTGTATGATTTGATGCCTTGTCCCAATTCCCCCGATTTCCCCTACATCTTTATTAATAAAACAATTTTATTCCATTTTGTGCAATAATGGCAAAAAATCTAATAAAAAACTGATTAAAATTTTGTTTACTACGATGTCACGAGGGGAGCCTTAACTTTAAGACTCTTTTTGTAATGACATTTGAGAGCTATGGTCGATATCTCGGGACGGATTTAGCGGTTTTTTGTTTTTTGCTTACTAAATCAGTTACAGGGCGTTTACAGAAAGTTTGAACTTTCTTGTAAGTTACAACACAAGGTATTCTGAAATTAATTGGGAAATCTCTAGGCAAAAATAGGGCACAATGTTCATACAAACATAACGTGCAAACGCTTCGTCTCCGAGATACAGGGTGTTGAATTTTTGTTTATTATTTTTTCTTTATAGCTCTTAGAGTTCTTCAGATATTTAACTCAAATTTTGAATATAGGTAACCATTTATTATCTACATCGTTGGATATGCCAAGCGCTAGCCAAAATCGACAGGGTCTTATTTTTTTCTCGCGTTGTATCATTTTTACCCCCACAAACTTCTTTGTAGCACGCCACACCGTTTTTTCTTAAGTCTGAATTCTCTATTCAATTTAGAAACTTTCTTGCTTCCTCTTGCATCCTTGTCTTATCTTCCACCGTTTTCGAGAACTTTGCAAAAGTGTCTAGAAATGCACATAATTTTTCCATAAGTGACTCTTTTTGATCAGTGTTTGGGAATTTAAATAGGAACGCAGAAAACAGATATTTTTTATGGAAAAATTATGGTCATTTCTAGACACTTTTGCAAATTTTTCGAAGACGGTGGGAGATAAAACAAGGATGCAAGAGGCATGAAAGTTGACTTTTAAGAGAAAACCATCAGTGTCGTGCTACAAAAATGTTTGTGAGGGTAAAAGGGATACAACCCAATAAAAAATAAGGGCTTATCGATTTTGGCTATCGGTTGGTATATCCAACGATTTAAATAATAAATGGTTACCTATATTCAAAATTTGAATTATATATCTCAGAAACTCTAAGCGCTATAAAGAGAACATTAAAAAAAATCAACACCCTGTATCTTGTAGACGAAGCGCTTGCGGGTTATGCTTGTATGAACATTGTGCCCTATTTTTACCTAGGGATTTCTCAGTTAATTTCAGGATACCTTGTGTTGTAACTTACAAGAAAGTTCAAACTTTTATGAACGCCCTCTAACCGATTTAGCAGGAAAAAAACAAAAAACTGCCAAAACCGTCCCGAGATCTGGACTATAACTCTTAAATGTCATTACAAAAAGAATCTTAAAGTTAATGCTCCCGTCATGACATCGTAGTAAACAAAATTTTAATCAGTTTATTAGATTCTTTCCATCCTTGTACAAAATGGAATAAAATTTGTTTTTTTAACTATGAGTATACGTTGCTGATTCTACAACCAGTTATCTTTTACAGATCATTTATCTTATTAAAATCGGCTGCGGCATTCTCGCGAGACTTACAAAAGAGCGTCAACTTTTTGAAAAACCCCATTAATTTACTTTGTAGACCAAAAAACCGAAAACTGCCGAATATATCCCGAGATGCCAACTAACGCTATTACATGACATAACAATTAATGTTCTGAAATTACGGTACCTACCAAATGCAGAGGGTTGAAATGCAACCATTTTGCAGTGCCTTTTTCTTTCAAAACGACCTTTCAAAATCTCCTTAGGTTTTAAATTTCGGCTAAGGCGTTTCTGAGAAACAGACCCCAAAAAGTGGCAAAAAATTTTGCTGTATCGATCTTTTCCGTTAGCAGTTTATATCGAAGATGGGAGTTTTATAATAACAATTAAATCGAAAACTTTGGATATTATTTCCATTCTCTTTCAGAATGAGAATGATGGACTGCAGCCAGTTGAAGGGCACATTCATTACCGAAATGTCGAAGAGGAAGTTAAACCCAAACTCAAAACATTGTCAGTAAGAAACTCATTGTTTAAGCTATAACAAGGTGATGGAGGTGAGGAGTTCTATAAATAACATTAACCGATAAACTCGGTATGTTAAATTTATTTGTTTCTTTACAGTAACAAAGAACAGAAGAGCCGAATAGAATTTATCGGCCCATCTAAATATTAAAGTATTTTGCCCTAGGTCGCCAAGTTACACCTCGCGAGAAGTGACGCAAAGGAACGTTGCGTTAAAGGAGAATTCGACCCTTCTAACGGGGATACTTTGTTGAGTTTCCGATTTTCTAAAGAAATAATATGCTCATCGAGGTGCGGGGCGCGTAATTCGAAACAAAACCCCACGACAGCTCCATTATTTCCTTCGAATGTAATAAAGTGCTCCGAGATGAATCATTCGAACAACAGATTCCCGAAGATTTTTCATAAATTCGGGAGCGCGACATAAATTTGCATGATGAATCGGCGGCTGTGTGAATGGGTGGCGGAGGTGGCGGCGCGGCGGCGTGGTGGGGCCGGGCCGCGTGGGCGGCAGGGTTGAGATTTCAACGACGACGTTCGTCCGAGTTCGCGCTAGTCAGTATTGCAAACTTGCTATATACGGACCCATACTACCAAACCCCCACAGTGTAGAAAGGACACTCCAGTCGTCGGGGGGCTGAAAAGCGTCAAACAAGGGAAAGCAACAAGTGACTCTCGCGCGCTCATGGGTCGGCAGGATGATCACCTGAATATCTCTTTCGCTTAAAGGGTGCGTGTGTGTGTGTATGCGGCATGAAGACCGTGCTAGCCGCCGCAGCTGCACTGTGCGTGGTGTGCGTGGTAGCCACGCCGCAGCCCCTTAGAGATAACATTCGGAATTGGAGGAAACGCATGGACCAGAAACAACAACCATCCTCGGCGGACGAGTTCCCCGACTTGCAACAGCACATTCCACAGTTGTCCTTAGCCAATTCGCAGCTCATGCTGCGCTCGACCAGAAGCCAACGCCAATATGATGTACCCCAAATAGGTAAGCTCCATAATCCAAAAAGTTGTCTCTGACTTATTAGAGTCTTTTTTTGCTTTCTGAGCCTTTCGTTACCATATGAGTAACTATGTTTACTCTATTGTTTTATTCATGCTCTTTTTACCTAGAAATGCGGGGCATTGGGTAGCGTGTATTCGTTGTTGAGCAAGTGTACAGGGTGTCCCAAATTGGTTGTCCGAATAGGGTACCAGCGCTATTATTAGCACTAGAAGTAGCTGTAATGGTGCTCTCAGATTGTTCTCGCGATTGTTATTTGTTTCGGCGCTACTTTTTATGCTTCATTTTTGTCTATTTTACCATAATAATTAAGTCGAAAATATTTGTTAATATTTTTATTCACAATTCTCTCTCACAATGAAAATAATGGATTGAATAAGCTAGTTAAAGGGCACATTCATTGTCGAAATGGGGAAAAGTAACAGTGTAGGGGAAATCGGCTTCCTATTCCCAGTCCAGGAATTGGGAAAAGGAAGCAAAAATACAACTATCTTTTCGCCAACGTTTCATTTAATTGTAAACATCATCAAGACAGTAGGTAAAAAGTAAAGTTCTGGAAGGTGTATTTTATACAATTTTTTCTATTGAGTTAAATAAAAGAGAGTAAAAAATAAAGATCATTTATTATTCCAAACCGAAAAAAAAAAAATGGACTTTAGCGACAAACGAAATGACAGTCGCAAAGATGCGAAAGCACCATTACGTGCATCTTAAAAAAGGGCACGTACATGCGAGGTTGTTTTTCTTCTAACGCCAATAGCAACGAAAATACCCTATTCGGGCCACCCTGTAGAGCAAGCAACTTTTGAACAAAATATTGAGCTGTTCTCCGAATAACAAGCTTAGCTTCGGTCGGAAAAAGGCTTACTAGAAAATAGGATAACAAGTTTTATCTTTTTACCTTAAGCCTCCTCTTATCTACATGTTCAACTCTCACCTTGCTGGTAAAACTTTCTTTCGACTACGGTTTTTTAAGGCTTTTTTTTATTTAAAATTGTTTCAATTCTGGTACTTCTATTACTGATGCAACGCTAATACTAATTTGAAATATCTGCATTGGAACTTGAAGGTTTTGATGAAGGTGACTGCGTATATTTAGGTAATTTCATATTTAAAAGTTAACGCTGTTGTTTAAAATTGAAGACATGGTTCAGGAAAAACAACTATAGACTCTGCAAATGATTCAATTGTGTTATTCATGCTAATCAAATGTTTCTTTTCTACTACACTTTGTAGGTATTTGTTTATAATTATGGACCGTTTCATCACAGGGACAGTTATTTGTTATTAGACTTGTTATTAGACTTGTTATTAGTATGCACCTCGAAACTCTGTTAATCGATTAAACTTAAAGAATTTTAGGCTAAGCTCTAACTCAGTGTAAAACTACTTATGTTTCGTTTCATACAAATACTGCACAGAAGAAGAAAGAGCGCTTTTGCTACGTCCAACAGTTAAAACTCCAAACAACAAGCAAACAGTTTAAGCTTGGGAATAGGAACCATCCTCCTAACTGGGGCAATCTTGGCTTTCTAAACACACCAATATCCTAAAAGAAGTTTATAAGATGCGTCACATAAACAGTGAATCAAACCTTAGCTTAAAACTGGAAGGAATACAAGTTTAACAGGTATCCCTTTTTCACTTATATTTACATCTCGTTACCTTTAAAATCTTCATTTTTTTATATCTATCTCCTTTCAGCACATGTTGAGTAGATACGATAAAAATCTCAAACTCAGATTTATAATTCTTCTTTGATGTCAATAATAAGTGAACGAGTTTTATACATATTTTTTTTAGCGTTATTTTTCCACTTTTTCAACGGTTTTAAATTCCTAACTGCCAAGCCTCAAAAGAACAGGCAAATCCTAAGAAATTCTCAACGATTAGAGATTTCGAACAATAATTCTCAAAACTATAATCCTTTCACATAAAAAAGAGCGTGTCTGCCTTGTTATTTGAAAATAATGCTTAAGAGACTTTAATTTTTGTCCAGGTTCAAAAATCGATCCAGACCAGGAGTGAGGCTAGCTGATTGGAAACCAATAGTCTTAGCACATATTAGGCTGGATTAAAATAGCAAACACTTGAAATATTGTTCCATCTGAAATTGTATTTTAATAAGAGCAACCAAACCATATAATTACCCTGTAGCGGTTTATGATTTGGACATTGGAGACATTTTTGAGATATCTGGGCACCGACCATGGCATATATTCCGACAATACAATTGACAGAAACCTTTGAGGTTTGAATATTGCGTTTTCTTTCTATTTGAGGTCAAAAGTCCAATATCATAGAATCCCTTTAAGGGTGAACACTTTCTAGGATAGAATAAGTACTCCTTTAAGCAAGTTATTTCAATTCTGAAGTTAGTCAATTTCACGTATTGCTTTGTATTTATTTTTTGTGTTATTTAGTAAATATTGTCCTTTTCACTTGACACTCCATACCCATATAATCGACCCTTGGGGTTCTTGGCGCGGTGTCTTGCTCTCACCCTTTGTAACTTGTTTATGATGAGTAACTTTTATTTTATTCTCTATGCTGTAACTTAGCACACTCCACTACAGCAATAACAGTGCCATTTAAGAAGAATTTTGCATCGACACCAATTGTGTCGACAACAACTATAAGTTTTTCCTAATGACCTAGGAGATATGCTCGGAACAAACGAATGCCAATATTTCCCTAAAAATGTTCCGCTTTTATGCCGAAAGTCAGCCATTTTTAAGGTACCCATGATGTAATCTAAATCATTCAAACCATCAATTGGTGAATCGCGTATTATAATTATTTGACATAAGATGTCAAGCGACGTCACTTTCGGCGGATATTGCCGTCATTTTTAAGGTACCCACTGCTAAAAAATGAGGCCAAAACTGTTAAACGGGTCTCTCCAGATGTTATACATTAATTCTTTGGGTTTTGCCAAAACCTCCATTCTAGAAAAATACAAGCTTTCATTAAAGTGGTAAAATTTACTTTTTTCCCCTCGGAAATTTTTTTTTTCAAATTAACTCTCTCAAAGTCTATATGTTGAAAAGAATTTTATAGCCAAAAAACACATTTCTGAGCCTAAAGGTATTTTTTAGCTCTTTGCACCAGTTCTGTATAACCTCTCAGCATTTATCAAGTATTTGATATGTACAAAATTGAGAAGAGTCACAAATCTGACATTTTCTCAACCAGTAGGTTTATTTTTTACTAAACTCAGAAATCCGTGCTTTAAGTTGATATGTATAGCTGAACAGAAGCTTTGTGAGTGCGTAATTATCCATCTTCAGCAAGAAAGCCTGACCCTCTTACTGATCCATTGGCCTGTGGTAGCCGCAAATTCCTATATTAGCGTAAATGTTACAGACCATTATTAATATGTGGTATATAATATGTAGCAATCCTCTTCCTCTCTGGCCCCTTAATATTTCTGTCTTGAAGTTTGTAACATCGGATGTGATGATGATTTTATTCTCTTTACATTCACTTTTCTACCAATTGCCCACTTTCTTTTTTAATCTCCTAAGTCGGCGATTAGACTATTATTTTCCTCGATTACTTCGGTTTTAACATTTTTTGGCCTTTTCTTCTCTATAAGTTTTGATCCCCTCCACCTTCTTTTGATTTGCATCACTACCAAAACTCCCATTTCCTCTCTCGTCCACTGTCTTCATTTGAGAAAAGCTGGGCGTTCTTTCTTCCCATTCGTATATCATTTTTTCCACTGTTTGAGTCCATTGTTACGTACTCTTACATTCAAGGAGAGCCTGAGTTAACCTTACTCTCACCTCACAAAAGTCTTAAGTTCTCAGTCTCCCACATGCCCACCCTTGATGAGTGCTCATTCACTTATTTTTGTCGTCTCCTACCTTTTTGAATCTCCATTGTTTTTATACCTTAGAATCAGCACGTATTGAAAGATACGATAGAAATGTCAAAGTCAGATTTGTAACGCCTACTTGATGTAAATAATAAGTGAATGGCTTATATTAGACACTTTTTTTAATATTCTACACTGGAAACAACATCAAATAATAGTTGGTATCTAGAGAGTGATCAGGCTAATGAATCACCGACTGAAATTGTTCTTGAAAATCATATGTCAAAGTTTATTTGTAGTAAGGGAGATGGTAAGGATATAAGACTAATATCAAACCTATATCTTCAAGAAAAAGCAACAGTGCGCCTCGAAAACGAACTGTACGAGGTCTTTGCAGTCGGAAAGGGAGTTCGACAGGGATCATGCATACTATCACCGGCATTGTTCAATATATATTCCGAAAATCTCTTTAGAGAAGCCTTGGATGAATCAAAAGACGGTCTTGCAATAAATGGTCAACTTATCACTATTATTAGATATGCAGATGACACCGTACTGCTGGCAGATAGTGCGGAGGGTCTCCAGAGATTGATAGATAATATTGTAGAAGCAAGCAACAAATATTGACTAAAACTAAACAAGATCTAAAATAATGATTATCAGTAAGAACATCAAAATAAACGCTCAATTTACGGTAAACGATAAACCGTTGGAAAGAGTAGAGGAAATATGCTACCTGGGCTGCAATATCAGTGATACATGGGATCATAGTTATGAAATAAGAACTCGAATTGAAAAAGACAGAAGCGCTTTTAATCACCTTAAGAAAGTCTTTTGTAACCTGTCTCTTAATATCAATATACGCATAAAAATTCTGAGATGATACGTCTTTAGTGTTCTCCTCTATGGAGTAGAAAGGAGTTTTACTGAGGCTGCCGCCAAACGCTTAGAAACATTCGAAATATGATGAGCTCATACATGTACCAAACAACTAACATCACGGTTCTCGAGAGGCTCAGAAAAGGCAAGGAAATTATTACTACCATAAAGAACAGAAAACTGGCCTACTTTGGCCATATTATACGTAATGATAAATACCGACTTCTACAAATAATCCTACAAGGCAAGATTGAGGGAAGTGAGGCCCTGGACGCAGGCGTATATCTTGGCTGGCTAACTTTAGAAAATGGACTGGCCTAACATCCACCGACTTATTCCTAGCTGCAGTGAATAGAGTAAGATGGGCCAACGTGGTTGCCAACACTATAAGAAGATAGGCACCTTTAAAAGAAGAAGAAAAAATGATAATCGTAGAAAGATTATAACAAGTTGGTCAGCAGAAATCTTGAGTTTTTTTGTTTATGGTGTGCTTTTATCACACTCGCGCGTCATTTTTTTTGGCGCTTTTGGACCACGCCCATAGTTTAGGAAATCCGAACGCTGTGGGAAAAGTGCTTTTGAGTCTTGTGGGTTAAGACCACGCGCGCGGTGCGCCCATAGTTTAGGAAATATCCGAACGTTCCTCTGATGTAGCTCAAACTGCCGCAAAATTATTAACAACGAACCTGAAGATACCTAAAAGTAACTGAAATGTCGAAACGTTTCAAATACTTTACTTCATATTCGCAAACATACACCTTTTGAAAAATGGTAAAAAACGTGCTAAAATTCATAAAAAGATATAAAATGGTACCACGAGTACCCATATCAAGGTTCCCATTTATGACATATTGTTTCAGTTTTCTAGATTTGATTTTTCCTAAATATGTAATATTTGCCAATTTTTGGGTCACCCTATATGTTTATAATAAGGGAATAAAAACCTACAAAAAAATGTTGGTAAACAAAAAAAACTAAAGTTAAATATTGCAGCATTATTTGGGACACCGTATACTATTTAAAACAGAAATCAACGCTCTATTTATCATAAAACTACTGGAATTTTCGCAATAAATTAACTGATATCAATTTACATGAAAAAATCCTAACATTCTAAGTTGCAATTTTTTTTTTGGGACACTCTATACTATCCAAATCGTAAATATATGCCCTATTTATCATACGACTACTAGAACCTACGAATAAAATGGATTACTATTGATTTATATGGAAAAAGTCGATATTTCTATATTAAGCATATGAGACTCTCCCCAACTGGCCCAAAATCCTAAATTTTTAGATGAAAATCGTGAATTTCAGCCTTCAACAGCTTATATCGCGTTTTAATGAGGATTTATCCCAACAGCTATACGAGGAGCCAAAAAGTAGAATAATTTTTGTGTTTTTCAACAATTTGTGGATAAAATGGTGAAGGAATTATTTCGCAGTAAATACTCATATATATCAACACCAGACTCCTTGCATAATTATAAAATTGCTTTCATTGGTAAGTCTTAACAAAGCTTTCATCGCCTATATCTAACATTTTATTCCGCCTTGCCTACGTACTAAATAATCCACCCGTTCTATGTAACATACACACTGCTTATGGACCTTTTCTGCATTATTAGCATATATTAGTTCCCTGCATCATTTTTTGAGCCACCCTATCTAAAACAGAAATCAACACCCTATTCATTATAAAACGACTCGAAGTAACAAATAAAATTGATTACTATAGATTTATATGACACATATAGAAAATTCTATGTTACACATATGGGGCTCTCAAACCGGCCCAAAAAACTAAATTTGAAGATAAATATCGGGCATTGCTACATTTAACAGCTAATATCTCGTTTCGATGAAGATTTATCAAAAAATGTATAAAAAGAGCTAAGGAAGTAGAAGAATAGAGCTACACGTAGAGCCCATTTTCGAAGCTCTGCCTAGAACAGTAACTGAGCGTGGGTGGCCCAATTAAGGTACAAATTTTGCACTTTTTTTTTATTTTCTCGAAAACCGTGAAAGCTAGCTTCTTTCTGAATCATGCATCTGATAGCCCTTAATGACCTCTTCATACATCATATTAACCGGCATATCGAAAAACCTTATCGTTTCCAAGATAAACAAAAAAATGTAAAAACTTCAAAATTTTCAAAGGGGGTAAAAGGGGGTAGGTCGTGAAAATTTTCAGCCAAAATCGATTGTCATAGATTTTATCAAAAATAGTCTCATATGAAAGAGGGGACAAAAATATGTAAAAAAATTGCAATTTTGTAATTTTCAGTCATATCTCTTCAAATCTCTCTCTTCCTCTTCAAAATGGCGTCTAAAACGTAATTTTTCGACGTTTTATCGACATTTTAATATTTACATGTATATAATTCAAAAACTAAACATGGTATAACGATGCTATTAACACCAATGAATAGAGCGTTTTCGACCACAAAATACCTGCTTAATTCGTAGTTCAAGGTTTTTAATTTAGTTGACGTAATGTTCGATTAAATAAAAACATTAGGTAATTTTAACAAAATTTTAACAGTTTTTCACTTCTTATAAGACTGCTATTAAACTAAATAAGGTAATTAACGTTTTGAGCAGCATTTGAAACGACTCACACTTAATTGCGACACTGTTGTTCTATTGTCATAAATGGCTTTGCTATAAAATGGCAAATGTCACTCTACCCCTGTAAATGAGAAATTCAATCAGTCAAATCTCAGAACCTAAAAACGATAAAATCGAACAGTTGAATGGGCTTTGTTAAAGCTATTTTGTCAGTCATATACGAAAAACTGATTGTTTGGGCGTGGCACATTTATAAAGCAATATTTGTAATAAAAGGAAATACCCTGATTATGGCCTACGGTAAGCGTAAAGTCGAAACGTTGGATACATTTGGTTTCAGCGCCCTTTAGCAACAGTGAGTAAGTTGGAGCAAAAGTGTCAATAAATTTAAAAAGTTTCCAAAATTTCATCTTTGCTTTCTCATGTATGTTTTCTATAATATTTACGCTTTGAAACAAATAGTATAATTCAATGTCGGTAGGGGTATTAGCCCTCGAAGTAGTTGTTCCTATTTGTTTCCTTCTTTATGTATAACTACAAGGTTTTGGAAATGCTGAAAGCAGACAAGTTTTCAAATTTCCAAATTCTAGTTATACATGTGCATTTTCGCATATCTTAATTAAACTTTGGTTCTATATTCTTTGCAAAAAGCTTAATATTTTTTTTTGGCTTTTTAGCATTGGTTTTTTATTACTTTATTAATTAATTTTAATATTTTTTTTGCTTTATAAAATGAGCTTTGAAACAAACAGTGTAATTCAATGCCGGTAGGGGTATTAGCCCTCGGAGTAGTTGTTTCTGTTTGTTTCCTTCTTAAACGCTGCAATATTTTTGGAAATATTGCAAGCAGGTAAGTTTTCAATTTCCAATTAGTAAATATTGCTTTTTTGCATATTTTAAACTAGAGTTTCCTGCGAAAAAGCTAAAAATTTCGTTCACAAACCTTATAAGGTTCTCTAAATTGCTCATTTCGATTTGGAATTTTTACCAGTGTGTTGGCCAGAATGATTTTCTAACGGTTCTGGAACGGTTCTCTGGCGTGTTGGAACAAACCTAATATTGTCCCATTTAAAAAGCATTGCACAATGTATTTCTGATGGGAAAGCCGAAGAAATGGCAAAAAAAAATAACTACGCCCATGTCTGCCGAAAAATCGAAAAAATACATTTTTGCCCGAATTTGTAACAGCTACTGTCTTGGCAAAAACCCCGTGGTCGGGCTTCGACGTCATCAGCCAAAAATGAATCCCGACACGAAATTTTCAAATAGACCGGTCTTTATGAAAACGACCTCGAGGACTGGGCATTTTGCCAATAATCTTCCTAGAAATGTTTAAATTTTCCCCGGCCAGACACTTTTCCACGCTTTTCGGCCGATTTTCCTTAGTCTGAGGCTTTAAAGTTAATGTTTACATTTCAGAAATCTCAGCTGTCAGTTGCAGAAGGGCGCGGCCGCCGAATGCTTCCGATTACTAGTTAGTGGCTGGCGAATCGGAACCATTCGGAATTTACGGCCAAAATTTGAAAAATTTTTGCATCGTTCGTTTCGAAATTCAATTAAGAGCATTTCGCGACGTCCCATCTAAAAGTGGTTCCTAAGTCCCAAAAAGAAAACATTCCAAGGTATCCCCTGGCATAGAAAACCATTCCATTACATATACGGTCTCCGGTCTCCGGACAAATATACCTCAAAGTGGCAATTTGAAATTTAAAGTTTAAAAATTCGTAAATAATTCAAATTCAAAGCTAGGACCTTGATTTTTGGCACGATCAAGGGCTGTGTACTACCTCCCTGAATTATTTCAGATTTTTTGCTGCGAAAATGTCGAATCTACAGGGTGAAATGTGAGAAAAGTACACCAAAATGCGGCACAGAAAAACTTTTGTAGCTCACCCGGTATAAGAGCTAGACCAAAACTAACAATTGATTTTTTTTCCCTCCACGTCTTCTAGTTGCCCGTATACCACCGAAGTTCCATAGTTCTCGTAAAAATCGCAAAAAAACTACCTTACTATTTTGGACACTTTTCCTTAATTGTCTTTGGACATTTTTTTGACCACTCTGTATTAAAGTGACGCCTTTGGCGAGATAGGATTAAAAGTAGCTAAGGATATGTTCTTTCCCCTGGTACCCTCCTTATTGGGCCAGTCGTCTAACTAAAGGGGTCCAGAAGGCCCAGAAGTTGACCATTACAAAATATTTTTCAAAAAACAGTCCCAACTTTGCGATTTTTTGTAAATTTCCTATTTAACTTATCGGAACTAGACGTCAAAATTGTTCGTCTACACATACGAGGCAATCTATCCACGGGGCGCCCTATACCCCACGTAGCCCCGGAGTTACGACAAAAACGCCGTAATTTTGGGTACCTAAAAAACCGCTTTTTTGAATTTGGTACGCCACTGGTCCCCCCCCCCCCCCCCGCATGTACCGTCATATCGACCACATATTTGAAAAGCCCGTTCATTTCTGTACATACGCGCAATACTACAAAATCCCGTCAAATGAGTAGTTTCAGAGTTATAAGCGTCGAAATGGAAAAAATACCAAATATATACAACCAAAATCACTGCTGGGAGACGGCTTTATATCCTCACTGGCGTTCGGATAAAAACCTGAAGGAAAGACCTGATTGGAAGGACATAGCAGTTAAGAGCCCGGAAGTAAAAGCTAAGTGGGCTCAATTCAGAATGGTTTACCGAAGAGGACTTGGGAAAAGTGCCACGCTCCAGCTTGTCGTACCAGAAAGTAGACGGGGAGATGTCTTGCGAGAAATGCACACTGGTGTCTGGAGGCCATTTTAGAGTGAATAAGATCCTGGATAGAATTCGGGAAATGTATTACTGATTGAATTGCCGAGATTACGTCGAAGGGTGGTGCAGAATATGTGATACCTGCTGCTCTGTAAAAGGACCAAAGAATGACTAGAGGGCAAACGACGCAATACAATGTTGGCGGCCTATTTGAAAGAATTGCGATCGACGTGGCAGGTCCTTTTCCAGAAACGGACGATGGCAACAAACACGTCTTAGTTGCCATGGCTTATGTAAAAAATATGTAAATGGTCTGAAGCTTATGCACTACCAAATCAAAAAACTAACACTGTGGCAAAGGTCTTGGTTGACGAATTCTTCAGTAGATTCGGCGTACCATTAGTTAGTTACCAACTTTTCAAGAAGATCATGAAACTTCTGGGAATTTGTAAAACAAGGACAACTCCGCTCCATCCACAATCAAATGGCATGGTCTAGCGTTTCAATAGAACCATGGAACAATACATGATGGCTTACAGAGGTGCAGTGCATAACCCGATAGGACATACCCCGGCTAAGGTTATATTTGGTAAAGAACTTCGTCTTTCCGGTAGATCTGGTGTACGGATAATCAGAAGAACTGGTGCAGGATGTCGAGAACTATGCTGATGAATTTCGAGAAAGATTAAAGTAAATCCATCGAATCGTGAGGACGAAGATAAAGATTGCCAGCGATCAGATGAAAGCCAGGTGTGACCTAAGTGCAAATTCTGCAGGATTTAGGGCAGGTGAATTGGTGTGGCTGTATAATCGACAGAAGAAGAAAAGAAAGTCTCCCAATTTGTCTCTAAGTTCGGTCTCTAAGGTCGATATACCGTCATCAATCGATGTGGTTCCAACGTACTCCTAGAGCAAAGAAGAAAGTGGTTCATCTTGAACAGTTAAAGACTTACAGTCGTGGAGATTTTTCTGATCGGGACGATCAGAGCTAAGAGGAGGGCAATGTTACGCCCGACCGTCGGTCCACAGAGATTCGGGGAGAAGAGGCAACGCCAAGCGCCGACCCTGAGCCGGGAACCCATCTAGAATAAATGAGAACCGGGAACAGTCGCCTCCGTTCTCGAAAGTACGAGAGCGTGTTCAGGCAGGGTATATAAACCAGCGAGCCGCGCGAGATGGGATCGAATAGATAGTGCAGTTTAGTAAATAAGCGAAATAAGCGGACAAGCGAACAGTACGAATTGTTAGTAGAGCGTAATTGTGTTTTAATGGTGTTGTAATAGTTAAAAGTAAATAAAAGTGTGCAGTTAATTGACGATAAATTATTGAAACCCGTATCCCGCAACATTATGTTCATTTCGCCTTATCAAAAAAAAAGTTATATCAGAAAAAAAAGAAAAGTGCAAGAAGTTAAAAATTATGTTATAAAACTAGAGGTAAAGAAATGATAAAAATTTGGCTTAGTTTACACAACATTCCGTATAAAAAAATTTAAGGGTTGTTACATACGGGTGACTCCTTAGGTAACGTCGCCTTTGTTACATTAGAAACGTAACAAAGGATGAAGAACGAAAAGTCTATTTACTTTGACGTTTCACAGCCAACTAGATGACGTTTTTAAATGCATACCCCCTACTTTAATCAACAATACTACTCAAGCAGAGAATGGAAGATAATTAAAACCAAAATAATCCTTTTATATTATTGATATCGTAATCGTAAAGGTGTAAACATAATATCTAAAGAACATTTTGGATGACATGGAAACATCCGTCATTTCCACGTTAGCCAGGATGGTCAACCTGGATGAAAAAATGCACATAAAGGAAATAAGAGTAAAGTTGAAGTGGTTGGTGTTGTGTGGTTAATAAACAGTTTGCCTTGGAATTCGATTTAAAATAATTGTATTATGAAATACATGATTTAAAATAATTGTTCTGTGTACAAAATGAAGATCTAGTGACAGTTTCCCCTGAGTCTGTGAGATCTGACTAAGATATTTCTTGAGAAGCACCAGGTCAATTCAAAGCACTGGGACATCCCCTCAAGATAACCTATCTACAAAAGTGCAAGAACGTAACCCAAGATTGCTATAGTTTTAGTATGTAGAAAACGTGAAATTCTTGCGATTATAAGCGAAGTAGAACATCTGAGAGCTGACAAAATACAAGAAGAAGTGCCTCTAGTTGATGAGCAGGTTGGTCTAGTGGCTCTAAATGAGAAAGAGTGTGAAGAAAACCTAAGGAAATTAGATCTAACGAACACCTCACAGAGAACGCTGAAGCACAAGTTGCTACATGTTTAAGTGAAGCAATCGCTAACCTTTTTTCTGAAGAACGCTCGACAATTGAACAAATAATTTGAAGTTCTATAAAAATTACGTAAGTCCTGAAAAAGAAGCCAAAAACAGCTCACGATCGACATGCCCATTTACTCGACGGAAATGAACTGGGCATGCGCGAGATTTGAAAGTTATTTGAAAGTTCTACGTTGTCAACTTGTCGACGAATCTGACGTCACGCGATTAAATAAATTAGTAAAATCTTACTAAAAGCACCGATAATTACCATTTTAGCGTTTTTAAGTTTATGCAGGATACATATTTATATTATAACAGAACATATGATATTATAAAACCGATAAAATTCACAATAAATTGAATTTTTTAACACTCACAAACGGTAATAGAAACTATATCTGTCAACCTTGCATTTAACCCTACTTTTTGGGCACTCTTTCAAGTTTTCATCTTGTTGATCCTGTTCGTTCTTTGCTAAATTTAAACTTTCAGTTTAGTGTTTGTTTAGTTTAATTTACTCAAATTATTAATCGGTCTGCATAAATACCGTTTGGTTTAATCAAATTCAACTTTGCTTGGCTGGGTATTCCGGTGCGGCGTCTTTTGTGCTGTGTTTACTGCTGCAGATTCAGGATTGTTCCTATTTCTGACTGAGATTTGTTTAGTATACCTAGGTATGTAGGTTTGTTTTGCAATTAAACAGATGTTCAGGGGTTTTGCCTGTATCCAGGCCCTCCTCTAATGAGCTCCTATAGGAGTTTCATATTATTTTTCCCATACCAAGACCTATATCTACCAGGCCACAACTACCAGAAGTTTCTTTCAGTAAGTACTTATACTTTATTTGCTTTAACTAATCTTTGCGTGTTTAATTCCATATGGCTTTACTTATCCTATTAAATGTTCCATGTCCTTTGAAAACAAAATAAAGTTGTAGTACCTATAACTAGGTATGTAGGTCCACGAAAGACACTTAAATTCTCAGTGGGATCTTTACAACAACCCTAAAGCTTTTTACTTCTCTTTGTGGAAACTGAAAGTGGAATAGTTCTCTAAAACAGAATCTGTTGTGCCGTCAATGTAGCCATTACTACAGTTATTATATAGATACCTATCTTCCTTTTAAGTTTTAATGGCTTTATATAGTCCTTTGAACACATGAAATATTTCTCCCTGCAATAAAACAAAACTCGTTGTCGTCAATCGTGCCGGAATCAAGAAATAACTTCTGTAGCTATATAAATAGAAGTGAAGTGAATAATTTTTTTTACGCTTTCTTTGTTCCAAAGACTAAACATCTAAAACATCTTGCAACTAGCCTTCTAATCAGTGCAATGGAAAATTTTTCTACTTATTTATTTTTGTCGACTTTCGTTCCCGCCAATAAACATGTCACATTTGGCATAACCTAAAAATTTGTAGACGTCAGATTAAAAACGTCACTCATCTTTCAACTAGCACGTGGTGCGCAGTAAACATGCGCAGTAAAATCTCATCGACCAACTGCGAGATCTTCATAGCCAAGTGAGGAGCTTCATTTTCGATTTACTGTGAGGGATTGACGTTCGCCGTATATTTAAATAATAGGTATATGCAATTGAACCCTCGCTAGATAATGCAGTACGTTCGGTATTTAACAATAATCAGCCTATTGCCAAACATCAAAATAGTGAATCTTGGCAATTGTTACATATCGAGATAATTATAATGAAAATGAGATATATAGCAGGTCGAAAACATAAAAACTCTACATCTTTAGATGGTAGAAGACTAAGATATAGCCGACGTTTCGACTATATCTTAGCCTTTCATTTTTGAAGACTTACAAAAACGGGTTCAAATGCTCTTGACGATTAAAATTAATAACCATGTAAATGTGTGGTCGAGAGACCCGCAAACAACACCAAGTAAGTGTGTTTCTGTAAAGAGATTTTCAATGGTAAGCAAAAGAACAACGACACGTTTAGTTAGTTTTTGAGTTTTATTGATTTTAAAAATTTCGATAAAGTTGCCAACAAGTAGTGAAACTTGATCGCTCATGATAGCTGCGTCTCTATCATGACCGAAATAACAATTTCAATAGCGAGAAGAAGGTATTGCTAAAATAACTTATTAAGGCCAATGATTCGGATGCTCCCCTGATTAATCCAGTAAAGTGGCAGTGATTCATTAAGAATAAAATTTTTCTTAACGTTAACATAAAAAAATTTTTTTTTCTTTCTTTCCATAACTGATGTTCGTTAGAAAAGTCATCTAGAAGTCTATGAATTAAAAAAAAAATAAATCAATGATTATTTCGGTAAATAAGTATTCACTGTGGAATATCATACATTAGGTATAGACGAACTAGACGTTCAATATGTGTAACAGCCGCTGCTATATCGGCAAATCGCTTAAAAATGCTTCCACACGTCCGCATTAATTCACATAAATCTCAGTTTCTCGATAATTTCCTCGGTTTTAAACGTGACTATCCCGGTGAATGATTTTAGTATTCCGCAGGCCGCAAAGGCGAAGGGAAGAAAACTGACAACTTTGAAGCATTATAAATAGAAACGTCATCTAAAACTTGCAACGTGTCGGGTATTCCCAACGTTTTGCTGTTGGAACTCGTATTAATCTTCTTTTAGGAAAAAGGAATGGGGGATAAGCTTACATGCCTTGATAACTTGCTCTTTGAGTAAATGGGGCAGAAACTTTATGTATTTGTTTAAACTAATTTTCCAGAAGCTTTGCTTATATATCGTTAAGAAAATGAAAATTTTCATTATATTAAGAGGATGTATGGACGAAACATTCGAGGCAATTTACGTTCCTTAATTATCCTTCTGATCTCTTTTGGCCACATTCTCCCTAATGCCGACCTCATATACATGATACGAGCATTTTCCTTTTATTTTATTTTAGCTGGATTCTCTTTCGAACATAATTTTATGACGGATATACATAATACCCATGACTCATCCGGGATATTATAATCCTACAGGTTAGATTGAAAAGGGACAACCCTAATAACATTAGATGGGTTTTTGGAATACGAAAGTAACGAAGAAGGGATATGGTATGCGATGTTGTTTCAAATTAAATTACCTTTCGACATAAAGCTTTACTGCTGCTCACTAATCTCTCTCTCTCTCTCTCTCTGTGAAGAAACACTGCAGAGAATGAATGGCCACCGCAGAATGATAATAATATTTAAGCCTAAAACCACTTAAGGCTTTTAACGATTCAATGTTACGAAAACAATAATCCAGAAGTGGGACTCTTATTAAACTTCAGCAAGAACCTTCGAAGGAGTCTAAAGGCGTCTTTCTCGTATCGCCTTTGCGGTATTGTTTACAACCGTCTTTTAGGCAAGCAAATTTTACGTTTTTGACAATAATTATATCAAAGGATATTAACTCAAGAAACCAATTTGATTATGTCATCAAAGTTAAAGTTTTGTATTGCCAGTTTTTGCTTTGAAATATTAAATAGTCAATACCAGTTGTTTTGGAAACTCTCGTTAGCATGAAGTTTTATTTAGTTCACGACGATTTTCCTTGCCCTTTTCCAACTTTTTCACTCTTTGATTACTGCTGTTTTTTTTCTATAAACTAATATACAGATAATTGCTAGATGATTATACACTACAGAGGACTTTCTAGTTCAACGCAATTTTATCATAATAGCTCCCGATTTGTTTAAAATGATCATATTCATAGGATTATGATAGGATAGAGGGAGTTAAGGATAGTTTATTTATTAAAAAAATTGCAATTATGTAGGACTAGTCTCAAAAATTGCAGACACAATTTAAAAAATGGTTTATAGATATTTAATATGTGTCTATCTCCACAATTACTTGAACCAATGGAAAGTATCTGAAAGAAAACAACAAGAAAAAACATTAGATTCACTCTAATCGATATATTATTTCTCAGGTTATAAAGGATCAAATTGGAAATCATTAAAAAAAAGGAAAACTAACGCTCTTTGATCAATCTAAAGTATTTTCCAGGTTTTGAACCGTGTTCGAATGGAATTTCTCCCTGATGTTTCGTCTACAACTGCGCCAGTCAATGTCGGTTTCCCGACGTTGACTGATATGACTGTGGTGAGCTCGTAGTATTTATTCCTCCGCCGTCGCGCTGCAGTGGAGACTCTGGGGTGGGGGTAGCGATGGCGCGGGGTTTCGGCGCATTTGAAGTATGTCGTAGAACTCGCTTCCAGTCCGCATTTAGAAACGTAAATTCCTTCTTCCTGTTGAAATGGTTGTCGTATTTAAAGATCTCAATGGCTTCTTTCGTTAGTCTCGGATAGAAACGCTGCGACTGATATAAGATATCCACCTCGTTGAATAGGATGTCGTGACCTTCGGACATAGCGTGCTCTGCTACTGTTAACTTTCGTGTTTGTCTTTGGCCGATCTCAAGCTCTGTTGTATTATACGAGTGGTGTTAAAAACAGTTTTAACATTTTGCTTTTCCAGTAGCCTGCCTATCCTGTCCGTTACTTTGTGGATGTAAGGTAGACTAGTCCATCCGCGCTTTTCTTAATCTTATCCCGTTGTTCCTTCCTGGCGCTCTACATTCCTTGGACGGACGGCCCTATCGAACTCGTATTTGCAGTATCCATTCCAACCAAAGGCTCTTTCCAGATACGATACTTCATTTCCCGTTCCAATTCAGCCGGCTCACACATTCCCTTGGCTCTCACAGATATAGTCTTCATGACTCTTCTTTTCTGTCTGGAATGATGATTTGATCCATTGTTGAGATCAGTGTGTATTGGTTTTCTATAAACGGTATGTGCAAACGATTCGGTCTCCTCCAAATCCAAAAACAGTAGGCGTCCTTCCTTTTCTTTCTCCATAGTGAATTGTATTTCTGGGTTGATTAAGTTGAGGTGTAAGAGGAAGTTTTGAAGTTCGCCCTCGCCATGGCTCTAAATAACAAAGATGTAGTCCACGTATCGGAACCAGCACTTTGGCGTCTTGCTTGCCGTTTTCATGTGTTGGCCTCGAATATTTCCATAAAATAATAGGCTATAACTGGACTAAGGGGGCTGCCCATAGCTACATCCTCAGTTCGTTCGTAGAAATCTTACTTCCAATGAAAATATATAGTGATTAGGCAGTGTTGGAACAACTTGGCAATATCTTTTGGAAATTCCTTGTTCATATGTTTCATGGCTTCCTTAATCGTGAAGAGTGAAACAACAAAGAAGCTAACGAGAACCCCTGGAGAAGGAGTTAAAAAATGGAGTTTTGAATACGAAATGAGTGGAGTCTTTTATAAAGCTGATAGTATTTCCTATTTTAGATTGCCGCAGTTTTGTGAGGTGTGTCGCTATTTCGCAGGTCGGGCTTCCTATGGTGCTCACCTATGGGTCTCAGTGGCACCTCCGGTTTGTGGCAAAAATCAAAGCAAAGCAAAAACAAGCCTTGCCAACAATTTTTTTATATGAAATTCTCTCAAAACGAGAACACCAGAAAAAGGAAAGAAATATCTAAAACTGTTTTGGTCACAAATTCTGTCATAACGATGTACTCGGAGTAGTAAAGTAAAGCGGATTCCAGGACAATCCAACGATTTTTTCAACCTAAGCCATGACGAGCGCTTGGGGGTGACCTCAAGAATCGCAACGACGGGTCCACGCTAGTAACTAACCTTGAACGTCGGCGACATGCGTTACCTTGAGCGCGCCTTGATCTTGAGAGATATCCCCCATCTCAAGTGTGGGTTTCAAAACATTGGGATTTTATTCCACCTTAGCCCTGATGAGCTCTTGGGGGTGACCTCGAGAATCGCAACAACTTGACGAGTCAACGAGGTCATACTGTAATTACTAAAAACAATCCCGACCATATCGCATTCCGACAATGAGTCATTTATACAAAACGACCACGTTCTCAAGATCGCACAATGAGATGGTGATAGCTCTCAAAGTCAAGGCAGGCGCTCAAGGTTACGCATGTCGCCGACGTTCAAGGTCAATGACAAGCGGGGACCAGTCGTTGCGATTCTCGAACCCCAAGCGCTCGTCATGGCTAAGCTTGAAGAAAGTCCTTGGATTGTCCTGGAATCCGCTTTGGTTAACTACTACTTAGTTATGGTTTTAAAAAAAAATTAGTAACGAATGGCACATAAGTTTCTAGACATACGTTATTGTGCTCAAAATGTGCATATTCAGATGCAACAAAAGAGTTGCTCATGTATCCTACAGATACAAGAGGAATGTCTTGCTCTGATGTTTGTCGCATTTTAGTAGACTCATTGTTCAGCGTTTTCTCTGCAGCTTCCGTTGCTATGGTATTTTTGACTAAAAAAAGATCGTCACTCTTTAGTTGGGCATATTGGTGGGATATTTTGGAGCGTTCTTTGGGTATTTTTTTTTGATTACAAATCTTAAAATACGTTAATATGACAACCAAGTTTTTTTCTTACAAAGTGAGTATCGAATTCAAAGTTACGTTCCTCGACATTAAAGAAGATTGGCCTATTCATGGTTGAAAAGTCTAAGACAATGGAAGACCCTGACAACAAATAGCAGTTTTCCAAGAAAGCAATACGAAAATCTTCAAATTGAGAATGCGGAACTTATTTAGATGAAATAGTGAAAAGATTGTGGGCGTTCACGTCCCATCCCAATATTACTTGGGTATTGTTCCTCACAGAGTAGTCGACTAGACTTCGGATTCCTTCAAAAGAAAGTTCGTCAGCGTTTGCATCTTCAGGAAATAAGCCTGAGGCGATTAATACATCTGCCTTGGTATTCTGTGTGGTAAATAAGCTGCGGGCCGCTTTTAGGGTTCCAGTGCAAGAACCCTAAAAGGAGGAAGAACATGCATGGACAGAAGATACCTTTCCTGATAAATATTACTAACCTTGGTTTACCATTTCACTCGCAAGCAATAATCTTGCCTCGGTGTTCTTTAAGCCAGTTACATGGACCTTGTTAGAGGTCCGCATATTGAGAACTAGATCACACCATCAGTTCCAATGCACTTAGAAAATAGGTAGCTTGCTTTGCATGCTGAAAGTTTACCTGTAGAAATAAAACCTTATTAGCTATTCCTGCAATTCATTCTTCGGGTCAGCTTTAGAGGTTTAGGGGTCTTTAGGTTTAAGTTAGGATTTACCCTTTCACTCAAACTGTCCCTGGCCGGATTGCTTGGGTTTACTCGTCCAGGGGTTTTAAGCAGCCCCAGGTTTTTTGGAAATGATACATTTTGATAAGGCCTGCGTTCTGTTGCTATCCCTGGATGCTTCTAGTGTTGGTCATAACACACAAATAAGTGTAATATTGTGGTCATCTGGTATACAGACTATGTAGATGTTTCGACAGGCCTGCTCCTCTTGCAAGTCTGAGACGCCCAAGGTTAAGCAATAAGTACGTCAATCGAAAGTTTCAAAGACGCTGCACTCCTCATCCTCACAAGTTGACCTCTGACGAGTCAGGGAGATGGAGGCAGCCCTGAAATCTTATCCGTTGTGGGCCTGAGCTGGTCCGCGCTCAGAATGGTCTCCTGATAGGGTATTGTATTTGTATGCAATGTGAGTGGACTTATACAGTCCTACACTGCGATCTATTGTGGCTCACTCGAAGTGTTAGGTGTGCCCCTGGTAGCTCCACTAGTTGTCCCCAGTTATGCCCAGACTCTCAACGAATCTGATGAGTCTCTCGGGCGACACTGCGTTTGCATCTTGAGGATCAATGATCCTGTCTCCGAACAGTGAGTATCTCGATCTGGCAATAGACGGGCAGTCACATAGGTCGTGCTCAACATAGGACAATCCGAGTTTGTGCGTGTGAGTTCTTAGGAGGCTATGTCCTGTGTAGAGTGCAGTGGCTACACTAATTTGTCTCATATTTGAGAATATCTAGAATGAGGAATGTTTGGGCTTTTGCCCTCCCTGCTCTCGTGATAAATTTTTTGGAGTGTGATAGTCGGAGTAGGTTCTCCCACCAGTCCTGGGACTTGGCATTGCTCTATTTTTGGAGTTCAGTCTTGACCAAAGAGAAAAGGACTCCCAGTGCCGGCTCCGGGCTTATGAATGCAGAGCCCGCCGCCCTCCTAGCTAGAGAGTCGGCCCTCTCATTTTCTTCGAGACCACGATGGTCCGGGATCCATAGTCTGATAGGGTAGTTTAAGCCAATCCTGAATCCCTTTAGAGTCTCTCTGTAGCTGACTCTTTTAGGCACCTATTGCCCTCTTTTTGCAGCTTACTCTGTGCAAGAAAAAGTAGTAAGTATCAGACATTCAGTTATTATTGTCGTGAAGTAGGCGATGGAGATTTGACTTTGACATTTATATCGTATCTTCTCAACATGTGCTAAAACGAGATGGGTATAAAAAGAATGAAGGTTTCAAAGGTAACTAGATGACAAAAATAAGTGATTTAGTAATAGAAGGGATTTTTCTAATCCTTTTCCTCAACTTTGTCGAGTATCTGTTTTAGAGTGGAGTCATGGTTTGTCCATCTGCTAATCAACTTTTTGAGTTGCCTACGAACAGATTCTGGCAGCCATGCAGCTTGAGAGATAACACATTAGCATCGGTTAACTCATTGTCCGAAGAGCATTCTGAAAGCTCCTCTTTGAAAATTTTATTGTCTAGTGTCTGTAAGTGTTACTGGTACGGAAATGGAGGGTTAAAGCACCTTCATCGCGAATGTTGTTCTGAAGCCGACTGACGAGTCTTCATGGGTTTCTGGGTGAGTCTCAAAGTCACTCAAAAGGGTGAGTCTTGATCCATAAACATGGTACAACTAGCGCAGTTCCTCTGTTAACTCCTAAATAAACAACTTCTTAGGAATCTCTTAAGCAACATTTTCTTCTTTTTGAGCTTCACAATTGCATTCACTGGTTCCTGGGCAACATATTCTTCTAAGGTACCCAAAAAGTTACTTGACTTGCTTCGCTTACCTGAAGAACTCATTATGGACAATCCTGCTCTATAGCCTCAAACTTTCGTCTTTTTCTTTCGGTTTCTTGAACGATTTTAGCTGTGATTTTTTCTACTCTTCCGGGTATGAGTGGTTCTTTGTATTTGCTAGTAACTACCAGTTGCTCCTCTCATCTTCAGTTGTCTTAGGTTTTCAATGCACGAGTTTCTTATCTTCCGGGGCCTCTTAAGACGAGACGTTTTTTTTTTCTTGAAAGGAACTTGTACTTATTTACGTTCCTCCTTTTCTTCCTCAAACTATTCAGGTTTCTCACTCAAATTTAACTTTCTCAGTTTCCACGTCTTCGATATTGTTTAGTTTAAACAGTGTAACCGTGACGTCTTCGCCTGCTCCAGTAATTAATAATTTTAAACCTTATTTTTATGTTTATGTAGTATATGATATACCGGGTGTCCAGCGGAACCCTGGACATAGGAGATTAACATGGGAAATCGGTTTTTATTTTTTTGCGCCTGTACGGTTGATTTGATTGAAAAACTTTTAAGAGTAAAGTTGTAGAGCTTATGGTCAGCTATCTTCCTGTAATTTTTTCAATACCCCTCTTTTGGCCGGTTTTTGAAAAAACGCCTCAAAAAGTGCAGAAATTTGAATTTGGCGCGTCACCCCCGCCATGCATGTGCAGTGTCGCCATCATAATAATTTCTTATGTCAGAGTCAGAGCCGATTTTCCTTTCTTATTTATTTTGAGGGACTATCATGTAGTAATTAACGTAATTATGCAGTGAAAATATGTTGGCGACACTGCACATGCATGGCGGGGGTGACGCGCCAAATTCAAATTTTTTCACTTTTCGAGGCGTTTTTCCAAAAAACGGCCAAAACTGCGGTATTGAAAAAATTACAGGATGATAGCTGGCCATAAGCTCTACAACTTTACTCTTAATAGTTTTTCAATTAAATCAACCGTACAGGCGCAAAAAAATAAAAACCGATTTCCCATGTTAATCTCCTATGTCCAGGGTTCTGCTGGATACCCGGTATACATAAAAAGTAGCTACAAGACAAGGAGAAATCTGTACATAAAAAAAAAACAAAGTCAGCCAACCAATTCATGAAACCGAATAACCGTATGTACTAAAGCTGAAAAATTTCAAGCTTATATTTGTAAAGAGACCTCAAGTATAAGAGAAGACTTTATGGTTAAGATCGCCCATCCAGCGAAGCCTGAGGCAACAAAAGAATTATTACCACAAATCAGTTTCGTTTTCATTATCCATAATAACTTCAAAAAGGGATTAAAAAAAGGATTGAAAGTAGCAAACCAAAAATAGGGGGGTCCACGGGAAGATGCTCTTACTGAAAGAGGCTGCTAGGATGTAAAAGCCGTTACTTTTGACTCATAATTAATGTTATAAAGAATTGATCTTTTACTTTACTTTCGAGTTAAAGACTTTTGGGCACTAGGATGATGGACACGGTGATGACATTGCCATCACCGACTTTTCTAACATATCCATCGTATGTGACTCGTACCGTTAGGCGGGCACAGCTTGCTACCTACTTGGTTGTCGGTAGTAAAACGGCAGTGGGTGATAGCACAAACTGAGAATGATCACTATATTATACAATATTGTGGGCCTTAAGATATCGGGAAAAAGTCCCGACAGCTACCCTCGAGCCGGAGAGTGGTCGTGGGGTAGAAATATCTAGATATAAAATTAATAGGCGCCACCCACTTTTACACCCCTACAGAATCTTAAGACCCCTCACTATAAATAAATCAGTGAAATCAAAAGCGGGAAACGATCATTGAGGAAACGCAATAATAATCAATCTCAGTAATATTTGAATTTAATATCGGGTTTAATTTAAAACAACAGGAAAGGTCAAACTAACTAGTTGGGCCTGTACAATTTAAGTACAATAACCAGGCAAACAGCAACTTGGCTGTTAAGGTGAAAAACCCTGCTTGGTCGTACGGATGACAAAAATCAATAATGCAAACAGCTGATTTAAAAAGTCTTATTTTAGGCTAAATTCAGAGACCGGGTGTTATTAGTAGCAGTAGCTATTTTAATAAGCCGTATTGTTATACGCTATACTTATATTTGAGGCAGTACTTACACAGTCAAACCGTTAATTAGTGAATGGGGTTTTTACCCATACCGTCCATATATATATGTCTGGCTTACAATAGTGCCTATAGTTACTTGGATACTAAAGGTTGGTAGTAACTATAATATTTATACCTCCATATTATGGTGTGCAAGTCTACTAGATATATTAAAAATACAGATAGAGGCAGCAACTTTACTAGCAACCTACGGTGAATATTAACGATACCCTACACCTGAATGATGTAGGTTCAGATGTATAGCATATAACCATTCAGTACGAAGTTCTGTGTGAATAGTGTGTGTGATATGGAATGGACCCACCTGACTAATTCCAGAGTACTCTACTGTGTGCTGTATGGTGTTGGTGAATGTCTATGTGTATGGCTCTCACTCGCTAATGCTGTGTTGGTGTGGCAGGTTACGTCTAGTGTATACGTGCGAGGTCGCAGTAGATGGTGTGGAAGGTCTCGATAACCCCAATGGTCCAACTGGTCGTACGAATCGTTCACCAATACGACCAACACAGAGAATGAACAAAGTGGACAGGAAAGCCAGAAAAAGAAGTAGTAGAAGTAACAGTTTAAGTAGAACTAGAAGTAGAACCAGCAGTAGAACTGCAAGTAGCACCAGCAGTAGAACTGCAAGTAGCACCAGCAGTAGAACTGCAAGTAGCACCAGCAGTAGAACTGCAAGGAGCAGGCCTGCAACAAAAGTTTTTGGGTAGTCGCCACCAGTACAAAAGGGGTAAGGAGAAAGAAAACTATATGGAAACGTATGTGTGGTAAGAGTTTTAGATAGGTATTTACGGAAATTAAGGATTCTATTCAATTATGATATGCTTACCTTCAGATGGTGGATGGCCTTTAAGAAAATACCATGTGACTGGTATATTACTTGTCGAGGAAATTAGGTTTCCCGAATCCCTCAGAATATCCGATCAGTCACTATCGACTTAAGGGGGTACTGTTACCCAACAACACTTATGAGGGTGAACCTAATTTTTAGGGGTAAATCCGCTAACGCGAAAATCTGGAGTTCCACCTGCTCAGCCAAGAAAACCCAGAGTGAAAAACCAAAATGGTCATTGCCATCCCCTACCTATTAACAAAAATGGCCGTATCAGAGGTTAAAGAAGGTACACAAAAATAGCAACATTGTACTAAATATTTATGGTAATTTTGATTGGTTGTAGCTGTACTGATGTCATACCCTATTTCACTAGTCACATCCAATGACTGTAGAGTACTATGAAATGTCTTTGGCACAATAATAAACAATAGAGTTTCCTTTGCAATAATTAATGAGGTAAGTGTTTGATTTTATAACAATTTAAAAGTTGCAGCTAATCCCCAATGTTTAACTTCTACCAACCGTTACAAAAACACCGAAATTAACTTCAAAATACTGAGACAAAAAAAAACTGTAACAAGCTCTCCCTTTGGTCGTGCAAGAACCTGTGAGGCAAATCATGGGGGATGGGACACCAACAAACTATGTGGATATACGTGACGGTAATAAGACCAATAATCACGCATATAAATAATAATTGACATATAATTATAACGTAACATTCAAAAGTTCAGCCTGAAAAGTCCGGCTCAATGGCAACAAAAGCACATGCGCGGCTGCCAAGCTCCGCCCCT
Organism: Taphrorychus bicolor; assembly: GCA_951812265.1. Lineage (NCBI taxonomy): Eukaryota > Metazoa > Arthropoda > Insecta > Coleoptera > Curculionidae > Taphrorychus > Taphrorychus bicolor. Next base: position 65,728,486 of record OX638297.1, read on the forward strand.
TAATTTTTGGAACATCGCCGATGCCAAGCTTTATGTTTTATTAAGTTTTCGCCGAAATATAAAATATCTATGTATTATATCAATATAAAAAATACTAAAAATTATTTTTAGACTAGCCCCGAAAACACTTTAGATAGAATTATTTTTAGTTTCTAAAATGTTTGAGTTGTTAGTTAACTTGGCAAATTAGCATGGTGTGGTGTAAGAAAAAACTAAAAACTCATAATTTATTTAAAATAAGCTTCTGTTCTATTCCTGAATATAATATACACATGACAATGCCGTAATGCTTTCAACGTCATTTGCTGTTAACCTAACTTTTTAAGTTTTTTTTTTGACGGGTACGCGCGTAACATTTACACATTAGTCAGTTTATATTGATAATAAAACCATAATAATAATTATAATAATGTAATTTAATTTAATTAATTATAATCATAAAACCTCAAAAAGACCCAATACTCACCATTTTCATGATCAGAAAAAGTCTAACCATCCTATAAAATATTGGCGCCTTTCCTTGTCTTGGCTTACAACTTACTAGTCAGATATCAAGAAATCAATAGACAATACACTTGATAGTCCTTTGGCGCCCTTCCTTGCCTTGGCTTACGAGTCAGGTATCAAGAAATCAAGACACAATACACTTGATAGTCTTGGTGTTATTGTAGGACAAAGTATTTGAACCCACGCGATCTTTGACGGGAACGGTCCAATTTCACTAACTCCAAGCGATGTTGCAAACCGCCCGATGGGTATTTATTACTTATTACACTATTTTTTTTTTTAAATAAATACGAGCCTATAATCAAAAAAACAAATCTTCGATATTTCGTTATTACAATTTTTTTTATGTCAAAAAGTTCTCAGAATTGACCTAACCTCACACTTTTGTTCTTCTAGAGTTTTCGGTTGACTGCTCTGTGCGCTGCGACATTACTATAGTCGTTTTCAGGAAGATATTCATCTAGCCACCCATGACATTGTAAACGCACCTTTTAAAAACAATTGAAAAGTTACCAGAAAAGTTACTAGATCGGAGATTGGTGCGATCGGAGCTTAACGAACGCATTTGTCGGGTTTTAACCTCAAATTTTGTAATTTTCAAACATTACTTTATTTCTGAAATTTTGCTCAAATCCAATTATTATTCAGCGTTTGTAATGTAGGAAAAGTAAACTGGCTTAATAAACGACTAACTATCACCCAGAACTATTAACGCAATTCATCCCATGACCCAGAAAAGTCATCTGCAACCTCCAACTTCTGCAAAATAAGATGCCAGAGTAGAGTTACAAATACAAAAATTGAGACATCAAAACCACATTCAAGCAGTTGTGAGTATTGCTGATTGATTATTGCCAGCTAAAGCGAGCGTTAAATGAGTATGCATATGCAGAGGGAAGAACTGAACTGGACCATCAACCATGAACAAGATTTCCAAAAGTTCCGAATATACTCGCCCAGAAATTACTTTAGTGTCCAGATGCCCTGGGAATAGACCATACATTTAACGATGCTTATGCCTATGCCTTACATAATATTATATAGTCTACCACTTTCCAAGTTTAAAATTGAATGCAGATTGCAGCCAAGTAAAAATTGTTCCAAACAGCAAAAGCATCTGAGAAAAGATGGTTTTCTACCAGACTGAATTTAAGTACTGCCATATGATTTGGATTGTGTCTTGATCTGTGATGAGAGTCCCAGTGGCCTTTTCATATACGTACCTATATGCCAGATGCCATCCATATTTATGATCACTTTGGATCTTGAGTTAATATTAGTGAAGATTACCCCCCATGATAAAGAAAATAATATTTTGATAAATTTACTGTTATATCATTTCAGTTGTCATTTGGCACCATTGTTGGATCAAAATTGACCCTTTCATTCATTTGTAGGTATTTAGAGAAGTGTATTTTTGTTTTGTTAAATATATATGATTTTACATTATAAATTAATTATACTAAAAGAAGTCTTGCCTAATTGAGCATTTAGTTTCTTAAACTACCTAAATATCAAGAAACTAAAATGTTTGTGTGGTGGTTTATTAATTGTCTGATTTAATTTTAGGTTTGTTCCAACATACTAGAGAACCATTGCAGAACATTTAAAAAATCATTTTGGCCAACTCACCAGCAAACATTTCAAATTGAAATGAGGAACCATCTTGACATGGTTGCAGAACCACAGTCGACAAGCACATTGTTTATTTCAATTTCGATATCATATTAGTGAGTTGTCAAGAATGATAGACCCTTCTGGAATGGTTTCTTGGTTGAATGGAACCAACTTATTTTCAACTAAAGAGAGCTACAGTTCTTTTAAACTAAATAGCATAAGCAGGGGCCATTTCTTACAAACTCGGTTGAAAAAGTTTCGACTTATAATACTTATGTATAGACATAGAATTTGAAGTAACTTTTAGAAAGAAGTAAAGGCTATTTATTAGTTTGAAATTAAGAACCCCTTTGCAAATAACTTACTATACCTGGAATAAAAATGCTATTGAAGTTGCAAGAACTTTTCATTTTATATACAAAGCAAAACAAGTATAATGTGTTTAATGGAAAAACTTATTAAGTTGGCTGAGAATCGTCAGGGGAATGCTGGAGTAATAAAGTACCAGCTACTTTCATTGTTCTATTTTATTCTATGAAAACTTCACAACCAACTTGTTCACATATTGGAAGATATTTAAAAAATTATAACTTAGACATTGGTACTTTTCTGAAATTAGGCCTTTACCTTCCACTATAGGATGTCTACTATAACATGATTTCGGAAGTGTGCAGGGCAGGTCCAGGTCATCTTGTTGCTTGTATACATTTTTTTCTCAATGTGGGCTCTAGGACATATCTTGGGCTTAAAAGATGCACTTGAGTGTTTGTGATACTTTCAAGCTAACTTGGATATTGTGTTGGAATTTGTAGTGAAATGAGTTATGAGAAAGAACCATGACATGACATAAAATAAAAGGTTTCTGCTTGGTTTCTGTTAAAATCTCAAGTATAATTAAAAATTATATTTGCAGAAGAAGATTATTACATACACATGCCGTTAGCTTTCTTCTAAGAATAGAAGATCCACATCAAAGGCACACTAAGGGTTGTTGTGGTAATATATTATACAAGACACTTAAAATCTATGGTGGTTCAAAGATTAGATCCCAGGATGTAAACTTCAAAAGGCTCCTTTTGAGGCCCAGTCCTTAGCAATCACGTTAGCAAAAAATGAATATACCTAATATGATATACAGGAGTATGATAATATATAAACATTTAGTGTTATTTTGACAACTGTTATACTTATGCATCCTTCGGAGAGATTAACACTTACATAGTTAGCACTCTGTATAACTGAGAACACAACGGTCACCCTCAAATTGGATCCCACACAATCACTTAACAGAACATTTAAATTTATAAACAGAAACACACACATGTTTTGTTTAGGTTAGTCCGTCCCTCCTTCCTTTGGCACTTTCATGGATAATTGAGATGGTCAAAAGATCATTCTTCATTTATCTTGGATAATGCAAAATCATTCAGTAGCACCTTGATGATGTGACTTGAATACTGGACACTGGGCAATTCTTTTTTTTCTTTGGTTTTATTATTGTCTGCAAGTGGCATTTTCCAATTCGCAAGTATCAAGCACTTTGCTTACAGTCTTCATAGAAAGTCAAAAAACAAACAATGCATGCAGCTGCAGCTCTGCTACTGGAGTTAAGAAAATTGCAAGGAAAATTGTTAAATAATAGCTTCATTCTCCAAGGGATCAAATCCGTGGTAGGTCCTAGGTTTATTTCACTTTCTGCTTTCACTATATGAGTTGTTGAGTAGAAAAAGTAGTACTATAAACATAAAGGACTGTTTGATGATAATAGGCAGTGTAGTTATTTGATAATTACTCACGAAAATTGGAATAAGAAACAAGAAATATGAGAAATACATTCACATTCACAATATTTACAAAGATGCTTCCAAGGAATCGACGAACGTTACAACGTAATATTATGCTCTCTTTCTCAAAATACGTGCAGAAAACAAGGAGAGAACATAAGCGTCGTGCCATTTCTTAAATTTTGACGGACTGTCTTAGATACCAACAGAAAATAAGAATTTCCCCAGATATCAGTTGAAAAATTTTTGGAAGAAGGGCTGCCACTACAAAACCGATATTTCCATGGCTGGCTAGATGAATATCTTCCTGAAAACGACTATACCATCCTTTGTTTTTTCATCGCGAATAGAAGGATGAGAATACTCCGAGAACGCACTAGGGCGTCCGGCCGAAAACGCTATTTTTTTCGTGGGCGTGTCTTCCGCATATGTCTTGCGCAGAAGAATGTGCGCATTGGCAAGCAGTGAGCCTAATCTTGGTTTCCATAGGTCACTAGAAGCTGCACTTTTAATCCGTGAGGAAAGATTGACGTTCGTAGTATATTAACTAGTACGAATATGTAATCACGTACGGGGTCATAGTTTCGTATCGAAAGAGTATACAAAGCTAAACTGTCCTGTCTGCAAAGATAAATATGTCTCTGCACCACGGGGGCAAGAACCCGGCAGCTATGGAGCGTGTTCTCGACCTGCTTCCACTTCCAATACTCCTGGAACGAGAGGCCATGAAGGGGATATACCGGCTTCAACAAGTGACGAACATAGCACCGCAGCCATTGGACGGTGGGATCAAAAATGCCCAGGCTGGCTTGGAAGGCCTTGCAGTATTGAACATGATTACCGACCAAATGGAATCAAAAGTGGAGTGGACTGGAGTTTTCTCAATGGAGCCTTAAGTCCATACACATCCACCACATACACTCATCAAAAATAATTATCGACGGAATAAACGCATCAATTTTATATTTTCACTCGATTGTCCAAAAAAGCAATGGAAGCCCATTATTGCCATTGACTAGTACGCAATGACCGAGCCACAACAGGCAACTCCATGAAATAATTCCTAAACGAGATTACACTTCAAATGAATGACGCGGAACACAAAAACCTGCCCGGAGTGCACACATACTAGCAAACTCAATGTTCATTGTTGAGTTAGTTAAAAATCAATACCCAATAAATGAAATATGAGTCGAAACATATTTAACCTTCTAAAAATAGCGCGTTTTATGTCAGTAGCTTTAGAGGGTTTACTTTCTCGTTCCGATCGAACCGAATGTTAATGAATATTATGGCGGTAACGTGAATAATTAATGGAATTTATTCATTCAGTGAATTTGTTTCACCATGGCTAAACGAAAAAAAAAACCTTTTAAGCCTTCACGGTGTTTAAAGACTTGTCTCCGAAATCTCGTTAATTTAAGACCGCAACGACTAAGTCAACATATCCTGCGACACCGACCCTTTCATCTTTAGACGCCCTTTGATCTTGTCAGGTGATACCTACACAGGGATTCTCTATCGCAGATTGGCTGCTAGTATTTTGAATTACCACAATCTCGGTTTCGTCGCTTGCTCGTTATAAGCTTTCGGTTTGCAAGGATCTTAACGTCGATTCGACCTCTTTTTGTAATCGTTCAATGAAATAAGCTAAAACTTTTCAAAGCTAAAGCGTAGAAAACCAAATATTATCCCCGAAGTAAAATCAACCTGTTTTGAACAAATCCATCGGCAACTCGTTTTATTTCGCTAATGGAAAATCTTCACAACTTAAGATAAAGAGACACATTAGATTGAGGATTAAGGAAACTTTCGGAAATTAAACTACATTAGTGGCGATTCCGTTTTATTCGGAAAAGGCAAAATATCCCTCTTAAACCGTTCTTGAAGTTTCCACATTTGAACGTTTCTTTGATTAACAGCCTTTTCTGTTTGCCGCTTTAATCCCTAAAATACGTTAAAATAAATTCTTTGCCCTACTTGTATCGGAGCTGCTGTAATAAGAGGGGGCGGAAAATATATACATGAGAGCATGCCAATATTGCTTTTAATAAAATCTTATGTCATTCGGAGTCCGTTGAACTGTTGCTGCTCTTCTAAAAGAAAATTTGGAGATGTAATGCATAGAGATGGTAAGTGGTACTAGGAGGATGAGACCAGACAACTACTACCTCACTTGTAGATCAGCTACATTTATCACCATGGAGACCTAATAGGTTTGTCATGAAAAAGAGGTGCATCTTGGTAAGTTAAAACTTGAATTTGAGTTCAACGATTGAAACTGAACCAGTAGCATTAGAGTGAGGCAAGTTTATTGGTATTCTACATTCTACCAAAATAGGTATAATTTACCGCTCTAATTAAAACATATTTCGTAAAATGGCATTTATAGAGTTTATAAAGTAAGCAATTCGAATAAAAGTTTTATAGAATAATTCGTATGTTATCCGTGGTGTAAATATTTGACGGATCAGTAGCCAGTTATTTATTAAATTCTTGGGATAGTAGGTGGATTAGCGGGATGGGGACAAAATAACGACAATTCAGCTTTCACTAATTGCCAACGTTTCTAACATATATTTTGGTCTTTATTAAGGCTATCATCGACATAAAACATCGAATTAGGTTATAGCAATGGTATGACAAATTAAAATTTCAAAGTACAAACATTCAAAGAAATTCAAAAATCAAAACTTGCTTAATAAAACAAATTTACAAAAATAAAAATTGCTTAATAGTATATTGTTTAACGATTGACGAGTGACTAAACTAGGCTCGGCTTACGAGAGAAAATGCTTTTTTGACGAATAAAACACTTCGACCATGCTGACATTAACTCTTCGTTAACTTTAAAAACAATCTCTATAATGCTTTTCATTATATTTTTCGGAAAAGTAGGTCATGGAAATTTGACAGATTGCCCCCGTATAATATTTGAACTGTGTCAGTTTTATTGGTTATATTGGCATAATTTAAAGGTTACAAAATGCTGCCATTACAAAAAATGTTGTTGCCACAACTTACCAAAAATAGTTGTAAGCGAAAATAATAAATCCATGTACTAGAGTTGATCAGAAGTAATTCTTAAGACAACAAATTTTCTTATACTAGAGCTGGGACATCGAGTTTTGCTCACTTGTATCTTATTCCTGGAGCCATAAAATCTTTCTAATAAAAGTATCTTTGCAGTTATCAAGTCACTGTATATGGGCTCTTTTACAAAACGTTAACGTTTCATCACTGTAGAAATCTACAAAAAGGGAGGGACATACTTATGCTATGAAAAAGATGCACATAAAATGCATTCATACCGCCGTCAAAGTTTGACCAGGAACAGTGTTTATCTGCACTTCGGATATGGTAGGTAGAACGCTCTGCCTCAGAACACTAGGCTTTTTTCCAAGGGATAGTTCGGCAGAGAAATCAAAACCGTTCTTCTTGAATGTACTAGCTACTGAGTGATTTTGAGAAAATATATAATCTGATAAAAACTTTTTTAATACAATGCGAGCAACATCGAGGAAATTAATTTGATTTACTCAAAGTCAAACTGATGGCAGATATTAAAGTAAAACTACATTAAACCGTCATAACAGCTTGAAGGGAAGTTGTTATTGGCATTTACCTTCACCTGCTTTTAATTTACTGGTTAAAATCTTGTCAATCACATTTTTGGCAAATCAGTTTATGGATAACTGCTATGTCGCGTTTTTGGCGGAATCTTTCCTTTACGGTTTTTATAACATAACCATTAACATTGACACAGTTCAAAAATTATATAAGGGTCATTCAAATAATAGCCTTTGGAAAAACTTTATGGAATGCTTTTTATAAAGTATTTCTTTCAAAAATTAAGGCCCGTCATCGTCAGCATGACACCTCCATTGTCAAAGAGTTCAGTTTGGTCAAACTTCAATATTGATTCACTTTTCTGAGGCCCGGGAAGGCAAAATATACATGTTTTTGTATGATATCACCATTTTCCATAGTGTTTTATAAGATTAGATCAGTTAAATCGCATTTAATTGGCGATATACAGGCGAAATTAGAACAACTTACTTTCGTCACTAGAGACAAAAGTTAACGTTATGGGATTTTCTCTCACTAGAGACTAGGGCAAGGTGTGACGAAAGTTGTTTAATTTTACATGGCCATAGAAAAAAAATGTAAAAAATTACAATCTCCATAAAATCCTTAAAAGTACATTAAATACTTCGAATTAAAAAGAAAACAAACACAACATGTATGACAAATACCTAATATGCCGAAATCCTGTGCAATGTCTTGGAATAGGTATAGCATGTCCATTGCCCACGTCATGGATTAGAGGATTTACGACATCCAGACGAAAAAAAAAACAGCAAAACAGTAACAATTAACAAAAACCATAGGTATATCAAAATTAGGCAGAGAACGGCCATGCGACGAGCAGCAGAACGATCACAAACCAAATGTGGGACTATGGTGTAGGGCCCAGGCTACAATGTAGGCAGGAGGAGAGGGCTTGGTTAAGCCGGTCATATGTCGTCGATCATATGTCGCAACAGATCCTAAACCTTAGCCTAACCTCATTAAGCAAATTCACATAAATAACACTTAAACCCTGTGTGTCCGTCCTGCTATTTACGGTGTTATTAACGGTTATATAAATCCTTTCACTAATCATGCGTTTAGCATAATTAGGTTCCCTATCCAGTATTATAACACCGTTAAAATCAAAAGCGTGATCGGAGAGAAAGTGGTGCTGAACACTCGTAGTATCCTTGGAATTCTTATGTTTATGTGCATTTATACAGCTTATGTATTGTTGCGAACTCAGGGTTCAAAAATTCCAGTGCAACGATTTAACACGAAAACACCATTTATTTATTCCACAAATACACTCGACTACTAAATATCTCACTACTTAACACTTTATAGCCTTCTATTATCGCTTCGTAACTTTAGCTTACTTACAGCTCGATCAAAATACGACTATTCTAAACCGCCGCTCTATGCGCCTTTATATACAATCCTAAAATTACAGAAAAACCTAGAAAGTTCTTTATAAGAATTCTTGAATAATCTCACATAAAAAAAAACGGTTGTAAACAACTGCCTTCTAGATTAAACCAGCCGAGCAATAAATCACTCGTGTCAGCCATGACGCAGCGCGGATAGGTCGCGAAGCTCCACCAACCAACACGCTCCCATGCGTTGCCCCGCCTCCCATGCAGCGTTGCTGCGAATCGTAACAGTATATATTTAAAAAAATACGGTCTAATGAGTAGGTAGTCACTAGTTTGTCGATCAACCCATTTGCATACTAGTTTCGGGGTCTACCCCTCATCAGTACAGCATTGGCTAGTCGACAAATAGGAGACCGTCAGTTCGCGGCTTAAAGCCAAAACTGGACGGAAGATCAGTGAGATGTTGTACAGAGCAGGAGCAGGCGACATCCACCAGTGTATTAGATCTAATGCTGCATGACAGGTGGCTATCAGTTCGAGCAGCCCATATTGCTCTGTACCTCACAGGTTATTGAAACCAGAACGAAGTGTAATAAGTAGGTGGTCACCAATTTGTCGATCAACCCATCTGCATAGTAGTTTCCGGGTCTACCCCTCATCAGTACAGTTTTGGCTGGTCGACAATTTGAAGACCGTGAGTTCGCGGCTTAAAGCCAAAACTGTACGGAAGACCGGTGAGATGTAATCGGTGATAGAGCAGGAGCAGGCGACATTCACTAGCGTATTAGATCTAATAATGCATGACAGATGGTTATCAGTTCGAGAAGAGCCCATATTGCTCTGTACCTCACAGGTTATCGGAACCAGAACGAAGTGTAAATAGTAGGTGATCACTAATTTGTCGACCAGCCAAAGCTGTACTGATGAGGGGTAGATCCCGAAACTAGTATGCAGATGTGTTTATCGACAAATTGTTGACCACCTACTCTCTACACTTCGTTCTGGTTCCGATAACCTGCGAGGTAGCAGCAATATGAGCTGCTTCTCGAACTGAGAGCCCTCTATCATGCAGAATTAGATCTAATACGGTGGTGGACCTGCTCCTGCTCTGTACAACATCTCACCGGTCTTCCTTACGGTCTAATCGAATATAGGCAGAATTCTGCTTTCTATAATTATACCCATGACTTCAATCTATTGGCTTCTATCGATTGAACAATGCAAAAATGCGTACGTGATTTCACTCAGCAAAGGACAAAATTAGCATTGATAAAATGCTACTGGAATTTTAGCAGACACACTAACAACTTTGACTACGATTTTTGAAGCGATTTTTTAATTATTTTTAACGGACACCATGGAAAAAAAAGCACGATACTATCTGCTTCTGGCTTTCTAGTGAGGCTGGTGCTAGTTTAAATTGATGGATGTGACCTTTCCAATAGCGACATGTGCTCTTGATAGAGATCAAGTTTGAAATTACTGGAAGAGTTTGAGGACGCTAATCTCAGTTGACGTCACCTTCAAGAAGAATGATGTCATTTGCAGGGGTATTGCAGGGGTCATTGCAAAGGTTGAATTTGGTGGTTCATATAACTATTTTAAAGTTGGTCAAACAATTAAGTGAATAGAAGCAGTTGTGCTTTAAGTTTAAAATGAAAGAACACCGCAGAGAGGAAGAGTGTATCCCGAAATCCGGAGAATAAAAATTCTCTCAAATGTCCTTTCATTGCTGATGAAATGGATCTGCTTAACCTCAGCTTGAGTTTTGGTTTCAGTCTAAAAGTGACGAAAGAAAATTTGCTTTCACTTTCCATTGAGATATTGTCCTAAAAAAGATGGAAATATGAAGACAAACAGGAGTGAAAGTAACATAGGAAGATTGGGCTTCTAGGTCCATGATTCCAGGCATTTCCAACTATCTAGGCTCTACGGCCTTTCCAAGATCCATAAATTAGATACTCCTATAAAGCCTCTAGTGTTCTTCATAAATTCACCAGCCTGTTACTTATCCAAGTTCATTGTTAATTTCAAAAACTCACTCACATCTTTTAAACCTAAACATAGCATTAAGAATTGAACAGAATCATGAGATGTTGTAAAGAGCAGGAGCAGGCGACATCTACCAGCGTATTAGATCTAATACTGCATGGCAAATGGCTCTCACTTCGAGAAGCAGCCCATATTGCTCTATACCTCGCAGGTTATCAGAACCAGAACCCCTCATCAGTACAGCTTTGGCTGGTCAACAAATTGGAGACAGTGACTTAGCTTGTTGGTTTTAAGTTGGCTTTTTAGTTTTAAGCCGCAAACTCGTCTCCATTTTGTCGACCAGCCAAAGCTGTACTGATGAGAGGTAGGCCCCGAAACTAGTATGCATATGGGTTGATTGACAAATTGGTGACCATCTACTCTTTACACTTTGTTCTGGTTCCGATAACCTACGAGGTACAGAGCATTATGGGCTGCTTCTCGAACTGAGAGCCATCTGCCATGCAGTATTAGATCAAATTCGATGGTAGATGCCACCTGCTCCTGCTCTGTACAACATCTCACCGCTCTTCCGTAGCTTTTTGGCTTTAAGTCGCGAACTCACGGTCTCCAATTTGTCGACCAGTCAAAGGTGTACTGATGAGTCATAGACCCCGACACTAGTATGCACATGTGTTGATTGACAAATTGGTGACAACCTACTCTATTAAAGAGGACTTTTGGATGGAGTACAGCTGCTGGAGAACAGCTCGATGGTCTCACTCGATGTCACAAACGATGAGTTACGGTCAAACATTTGTTCCTAAAATCTCCAAGAGAATATATTTCAATAATATGGTGGACATATTTTCTTCTGTTAATATTTGTATATCACAAAACGTTTTCCGATTTAACAAGAAATTTTATCAACAAGAGGATGATCTGGAAATCGGAAACTGTCTGTCACCTTTTCTTGAGAAACTCTGTATAGATTTGATGGAGAACAAGTTCATATTGACCAATAGGAATAACGAAATGCTCCAATGGTACATATATGTAGATGATTGCTTTTGGAGTCTGTCCCCACAGGAAGCTGTTCTTCTCCTCGACAAGCTCGCAACCCTAGAATTAAACTTATATTAGAACTTGAGGTTGAGCATACCCTCAATTTTCTTGATCTTACTATCGTCAAATTTGATAGCACGTTCTATTTTGCTAACTACCACAAACTCACTCAGATGAATCATGCCACCTGGTCCATAAATCTGGTCATTGTCCATAACATAAACGCAATTTTAATTCTTAGCATATCATTATCAGATGCAAGTTATGATAGTAAACTCAAGATTATTCTACAGCCTAACCCCCATCTAGTGAAAGTCATGCTGAAGGTATTCTGGTAATGCCCTTCATTCAACTTGTAAAAGCACAAATTCGTATAATTTTAAATGTTTTCACTAATCTCAAGGTGTCATGCCTATTTTCGTGATGTCCGTTTAATGTTTTTCGACTTATAAATTCCCTTTTTTGTTAGCTGGCTTTTTTGACAAGTAAGTTGGACATCCTAAATTGTAAGTTAAAAACATCATTTCTTTACTTGCTCAACTCAGGTTTGGTGCTGAAGATGGCTTTAAACCAAAACAGGTCCCCAGAAAAACTTTATGCACAAAGTATACACCTTTCCTTCATCCAGTGAGCGTTGGAAATCTAACTTTGACATTTTCAACGCATCTTCTCAACATACTTAAGAAATGAGATAGATATAAAAATATATGAAGTTTTCAAAGATAACTGGATCACAAAAATATGTGAATGCAATATAGAAGCGTTTTTCTTTTAATTTTTCTTCATGATTCATTCTGAACTCCTTCTTTAGACTCAAATATATTAGTGTTGAATTATTTTCTTTTGAGGTGATCCAGCAGTGTTTAAGATATGTATGACCTTATATGCAAAGAATAACTGGCAGGATTAGTTTGGAAAAGTTTCTTTCTTAATCAAATAAATCGGTGAATTTTTATTTACAATTCCTGAGAAGGCACATGAAATATTGACACATTCTGAAATTACCTGCAGCAATGGATTCTATTTATCCTATTTACTCTCCAATACTTCTCCTATTTATCCTCCAATCCTCTGAGGGTAAAAGGAGGTGTTTAGAGCCCATCATGATTATTTTCTTTTAGTTTAGGTAATAATTTGCGCTTGATTTTTTCCAATTTATTACACATGTATCGTTATCAGCTGGTTCCAATACATATCTTCTGATTATATCTATACGGATATTATTACATAGTATGTAATAAGGGCAAGTTTTTCTGACGTTTTACAGCTTTTCATCAAGTACGTGAGTTAGGCGTAGAAACGTCTCACTGTTCAGAAATAGAAGATAGTTTACCCCATTTCATTCTCAAGTGTTCTCCGGGTAAATGTAATGACTGGTGAACTAACCTACACTGACCTGAACTAAACAGAGATAATGTGTCCTAAAAGTAATTAAAAAGCAAGTCCTTACGGACCCACTTTTTACACTAAACAACTATTCTTCACCGCCCCAAGTTAAGAATACATAATTGAATTAACTTTTTTTTATATACATGGAGGTTTCGAAATGCTTTTTTACGCACCCCAGGCCTTTGATGGTCTGATTTTAGTCGACCTGGGAGTATGGGGCTCAACCGCAGATAGGTATTGCGGACTACCCACTAAAACCCTTCCGTCTATTTCCGCTCTTCACCCTATTCAACCCTTACTAATTGTCAATGTTTCATATGTTCTCTTCAGAAAGTTATTCTCCTTTCTTGTTTTTTTTTTTCATGCCGCTGTTTTCTGCTCATTATTGTCCTGTACAGTTTCATTACCACATTCCATCGTTTTCCTGATTGCAGGAGTAAGCTTGCTGCATTGTCTTTATTTAGTTTTGTTCCTATTTGTTCTTCCGTTTGTTGTCTCTCACTTATCAATCGCTCACAGATAAATAGGGTATGCTCTGGTGTGTCGTCTTCGCCACAATACCAATACTTTGTGTTTGGCGCTTTGCCCATTTTATACAGGTAGTATATTGTATTGTATTCAATGTGAGTGGACTTATACAGTCCTCCACCGCGACCTGCGGTCTACTGTGGCTCACTCGAACGGTTACCAGCAAGGTTTGCCCCTGCTAGCTCCTCTAGTTGTCACCAGTTATGCCCAGACCCTCAACGAATTAGATAAGTCTCTCGGGCGACACTGCGTTTGCATCTTGAGGTTCAATGATCGTGTTTCAGAACAGTGAGTATCTCGATCTAGCAATAGCCGGGCAGTCACATAAGACGTGCTCAACTATCTCGTCGTCCTCCAAGCACAGCCGACACTTCGTCTCTTCAGACAGTCCGAGTCTGTGCATGTGATATCGTAGGTGGCTATGTCCTATGTACATTGCAGTGGCCACTCTGATTTGTCTCCTGTTTACTTTGAGGCATGTTTGGGCTTCCCTGTTCCCGTGATAAATCTTTTGGAGTGTGATAGTCCGGGTAGGTTCGCACACCTGTCCTGGGACTTGGCATTGCCCCATTTCTGGAGTTCAGCCTTGCTGAGAGACTATGGGGCTCCCAGTGTTGGCTTCGGACCTACGAATGCAGAGCCCGCCGCCCTCTTAGCTAGAGAGACAGCCCTCTCATTGCCTTCGTGACCACGATGGCCCAGGATCCAAACCTGTGACGCCGTTCTCCTGCGATAGAGTTTTGTGGTAGTTCCAAACACAGTTTTGGAATTGCAGCGCAAAGACATAAGCGTTAGAAGATCTATTGTGTCCTCCCTCCTCTAATAGGTGTCGGGCACACAATTCAAAGGCATGTATCTGTGCCTGAAATACTGTGGTGAATCGGCCCAGGCTCTCTGCTATGTAAATGCCATCCCATCTCGCGTACACTCCGGAGCCAGCCCCTTCGTCGGTTTTGGATCCGTCCGCGTTCCTGCTAGTTGTAGATCTTCGCCTCGTTCGTCCCAGTCTGCCCGTGAGGGAACCCTGCCAACGTAGCGAGTGTCCAATGTACGTTTTGGTGCCATTAGGTTGGACGCCATGTTCAGTAACGCAAGGCCTTGGCATTGCTGGTCCCACCATCGAATGGCGGCGGTGCTATGTTCGTCACTTGTTTCAGCCGGTATGTCGCCTTCATTGCCTCTCGTTCCAGGTGTATTGGGTCGAGCAGGTCGAGCACGCACTCCATGGCTGCCGTGGGCGTCGTTCTCATTGCCCCTGTGATGCAGAGACATATTTGCCTTTGCAGAGAGGACAGCATACGTGATTCTCGGTCTGATTACCATCACGTATAGTCACATAGTTTTTTTAGGGGTGCCATCCCCCATAATTTGCCGCACAGGTTCTGGTACGACCAATGGGAGAGCTGTGCCCTCCTAATGTTACGAGTCACATGTAGGGTGCATGCGAGTGATTAGTCCATGATGACTCCTAGAAATTCTATTTCGTTGATAAGCGGGATTGTCGTCCCCAACAAAGATGACGCTTTCAAGAAGTCCAGTCTCTTCCGTCGAGTACATGGCACAATCACCGTTTTTCTAGGGCTTATTGCTAGGTTTTCCTTTAAACACCAGCTGTGTACAACATCCACCACGTCTTGCAATGTGCTGGATATTTATTGGGTGGTCTCTTATAAGGATAACTATGTCGTCCGGGTATTCTTGGACCTCGACTACCGACTGCAAAATAGCCAGAAGGTCGTCCACTAGTAAGGACTACAAAGTGGTGATAGGACTCCACCCTGTGGACAACATCTCGCTGTTGTGTATCTGATAGTGTCATCATTTAATGATGTAGTAATCAGTCTGTATTCTAACATGTTGCAAATCCAGTTGGTTTTGGTTCGATCCTTCTCGTTTTCTCTATCAGAGAGTTCACAGATTCGGCAATAACTTTACTACGTTTTTTACTGTTGCTGGGAGTTTTAAACGCTGTTGGGTCCTCCAACGTTTAGTGGTCATTAGTCTTGATAAGGCAGTTATCATCTGTAACTCTTTTTTGTATAAGATGGCAACATGATCGGTCATTCTCATGTTGACGCCAATATAAACTCCCATTTGTTTTATAACCAGTGAGTTCTGTACCACTATACCTTGTATATTAATATAGTTTTTTCTGGAGCTATTTTGTTACCCATTTGATTTAATTCACTAACAATCTTATTTACTGCATAATCAGCTTTGTTTTTAAGTTATTGTTATGTAAACTAACCTGTACCATAACTAAACTATCCTGAACTAACCTGAACAATCCTAAATTAACATAAAATTTCTTTACTTTCTTAACAAAAAATTTTTAGGTTATATAAGAGGGAGCGCCGGATAATTTTGTAACAATATCATGTTTTGCGACCTAATTCTTCTTCTTGATCTCAGCTTAGCTTTCGGAGGTTGATGATCATCCTGGCTATGGCGCTAACTTTAGAGGCACTTGTCCGAAATAGTTCGACAGATGAGCCGAAGAGGTCAAACCAGTCTCGCAGGTACGTAGCCAGGAAATCTACGTCGACCGACGCTTCTGCGTCCCACGATCTTCCCCTGCATGATGAGCTGCACAATTTCATATTTTGAATTACGCATAACATGCCCAAGAAACTCTAGTTTTCTTCTCTTAATTGTGAAAAAAATGTCCATTTCCTTATCCATTCTTTCCAGAACTGGTTCGTTCGGAATGCTGCCCATCCAGGAAATCTTTAACATTCGGCAATACACCCACCACTCAAACGATTCCAGTCTCTTCGATGTTTCCTTATTTAGTGTCCATCCTTCAAGACCATAATTCTTGACAAGATTTCTTGTTTGTGTACAACATTTTCATTTACCATATACGTTTTGCGTCCTTTAATCAGGTCGATAGAAGTGAAAATAGCGGGTTTTCTGTCCTACATCCTCTATTTTCACTTCTGCCGATTTTCAAATATGATAGTTCTTAGGTATTTGAAGTGATGGACTTGCTTCACCGTCTTATTGCGTATAGTCAGCTGACCACTGATGTTCTTTTTGGATATTATTAGCATTTTTATTTTATTGATATTAATATTTAGCCCATAATCTTCGCTAACTACTGTTACTTTGTCTACCAGTCTCTGCATCTTTGAGGCAGCTTGCTATTATAGCGGTATCGTCAGCGTATCTGATGTTGTTGACAGTTCTTCCATTGATTGCTATACCCGGCAGCTCCCCTTCCAATGCCTCCCGAAAAACAAACTCGGAGTAAATATTAAATAGCATAAGAGAGAGAACACACCCCTGTCTGACTCCCTTCCGAATACTAATTTGTTCTGTCAAAGCATTGTCATATCTTACTCTAAAAGTTTGTCCCCAGTATAGATTTGATATTATACGCTCATCGTGGTAATCAATGCCAAGTCTTTGGAGCATATCCAGGACCTTTTTATGATTGAAATTGTCGAACGCCTTACTATAATCTAGGTAACGCCTTACTACCTTACTGTAACTACGTTAAGGTCTTTGTTTACATCTAGGCATCTCTGAGACAAGACATTTAAAGCAAAATTGGCCTCTCGTGCCAATTCCGTTGCGGATACCAAATTGTGTGTCCGATCAAACTTATTAGTCTGTGATCATCACACTTTGACGCTCGAGATATTTTCGGGATAGGAACAAAGGTGGAAAGCAGCCATTCTCTAGGAATTACTCCTGATGCATAAATGCTATTGAATGCATCCACCATGACACTAAATGAACGCTCATCCAACAGTTTCAAGACTGCGACTACTATATTCCAGCGTCCTACTATATTAATAAAAATCGATCAAATTACAAAACTCGGAAAAGGATTTTTATGGAACTATTACAAGGGGGTAAAACTTTCATAGGTGTCCTTCATTTTTTCAATCTAACTTCAAAATTTTTAGGTTAAATTAAGGAGAGCACTAGATATTTTTTTAATAATATCATGTTTTAAGACCTCCTTTATTTATATCAATCGCTAAGGACGACTTTTACAACTAAGTATCAGTAAAACTACATTTTGAAGTTAAAACACCAGACATGACGTACATTGCATTGCTTACCTGACAGATAAACAATGCAATGTACGTCATATCTACTATTTTAACTTCAAACCGAAGTTTTACTGAGAGTTGTAAAAGTCACCCTTAAACCACTCATTTCCGTTTTACTTATACCAAATTACTTACCATTATGTTAGGCCTAGCAACCAGTAAATGTCACATACCGTTGTCAAAGCAGTGACGGTAAATGCACAAAAATGGACGATCGCACAAAAAATGTGGTATCCACCGCAATTATAATTCAGATCAAACGTATCCTACACGGCATTCCTTCTTAGTTTTCTTTCGTACCATACCTTCAATCTGTATGCACTACTGTAAATCAGATGGGGGTGTGTTGGTAAACTATGAAAAACAGTAAAAAAATAGCAAAGAACCCTACCCACTCTTTGGTCCACCATTTCGCGTAAAACAAACACGATGAGCTAATTGATCTTTTTAAGCTGATGACCTCTTCTAGGAAAATGGGATCCATATAACGGGAAACAATTTCATTTAGTTACATTACGCTGACAGTTCTCCCTTTTCGCGTAGGCGTTTTAAGTGTTCCCATCGACTAATCCCATTTTCTTATACGCAATGAATACCCCATTCGCCCCCAACATATTTGGAGATGCTTCCAATAACTCGGAGAAAGTTAATTTGATGTCTATATGTGTTATACGCAACGGGAATATAGGAAGTTAAGTGTGGAATTTCAAATTGGATTTTGAGACAATTACATAATAATAGGCTTCGCCTTCGTTAGTAAACGTATAACATAGAAAATTTGGTATTAAATTTCAAAACATGTACTCATAATAGTCTTAAAATTCCAGTCTAATGATTTTTCTTCTACTCAACATCTTCTGTTGAACCTAGTAACCCCCACTAAAGATTTAGTGCTTACTAAAAGGCAAATTCAACAATGGCGCGTCTTCGACCGTTTTTTTTGCTAATGACCACAAATCTGGAGTATACCCCTCAAGTAGGATGAGTCACCGTTTGTTTGGAAAATCGAAATACGCAAGCAAAGATTATTCGTTTTAAGAGTAGTCATAGAGCGCAAATTGTGAATACTGGCGTATTTCTAAACTGCAGAGAGCAAAGTTATTTTGGTCAGAACTGATTTAAACTGTCTAACACTTTTGACACAATATTTAGTACCTTGATATACAGGTAGATAAATAATGTACTACCATTATTATGTAAAGGCGATATTTCTCAAATTTTCCTTACTTCTTCTGACCCGGAATCGTTTCGAATGTCAATACGCCTACAGCAGCCTCTTTAAGCAAATATTTCGTAATTTGAAAACTTTTCAAGTCCCAGAAGGTGTTAATTTGAAAAGAGTTTGTCACTGTAAATTCCCCAAACTCCCTACATGTATCCTCGAAAAGCGTATATGCTTAAATTTAGTTGTCTGCGTAGGAAGGGATGTGAAATTTTCAGGTCGTCCGTTTTCCGTCTTCAACTTCCTAACTCCCTTTTCGTCGGATGTCCAAGACCATTGCCGGGACATTCGATATTGAATCCTATACGAGGGGGTTGTAATCGAATTTTCTGTCCCTTATTCAATGTCAAATAAAATGAATTTTATTCCCGGGTATTTTTAAACTCTAGTCTCTATAGTAGTAAACTTGACTTTCTTTATTCGAAATCTGAAACTGAGTTCCGTCGCAATAAAACTGATGAAGGACGCTTTGTTCCACTATAAAAATAAACTGGGAAGCGTGTGTTAGTACACGTCAAGAGCTTTCATTCTAAATACCTACACTTTCTGTAGAGCGTTCCATCAATCTCCCGGGACCTGAAAGTGCCCAAAAATGTTTCGGTATTCCCGGTTTGGCAAAGGTAGATGTAAATACAGCCAGACGAAACTTAAGAAAACAGACATATTTTACAATATAATGTCGGCTTGGATATCTACTGCATAAAGTAAGAAGTTGTCGCGGAGACAACCTTAATAAAAAATAATGGATAAACTTTTAAATTTAATGCGACGTGTCTACCATTGAAACGAGTGCTTTGCAAAGGAAATGCGTTTCGGAATCCGGAGATCCAGCTCAAGATGAACAAAAGCTTAAAATTCTTGTGCATTTTTAGATCTAGATATTGTGCCCGTTTTTCTGTCATTTGTAAATCAAGAAGGAGTTAATGTTCAGTTATTTTGGGTACGTAACGGAACACTAACCTGATCTATAAAAAAAGCATAAAAAAATGGAGAATAAAGAGAATTATCGAGAAAAAAAAACGGCGGTTAAAAATATTAAAACAGAAGAAAAATTAAAAGAAAGTTCAGAAAGTAAAACTGATGGATTAAAAATTATTAAAAAGAATAGACCAAACCAAAATAAAGCAAACTAATAATTGATAAAACCGAAAATAACAATTCATAAGAATGGAAATTAATTGAAAATAGGAAACTTAGGCCTTACTGCCAATGACGTAGAAGGGCTTTAGAAATTCGTCTAAAGAAGATGGACGTCAAAAATACGAGAGCTTTGCAAAAGAAAATACATTTTGGAATTAGAAGATCTAGTTTAAGATGAACAAAAGGTTACATTTTGTATGCATTTTTACATCCAGATATTGTGCATTTTTTTATAATCTGTAAATCAAAAAGGAGTTGATGTATGTATAGTTATTTCGGGTACTTCATTTGGCACTAACCTGAACTAACATGAAAAGAATAAAGAAAATGGAGAAAAAAAGAGTTAAAAAATAAGAAAATTAGATGGTGATTAAAGATATTAAAGCACAAGGAAAAAAAATCGTCAGTAAGTCATACAGATAAAATAAAAATTAATGCCAAGAATAAAGCTCTGTTTAAAATTTGAATTGATGAAACCTAAAACAACTATTCGTAAGAAGGGAAATTAATTAAAAATAGGAGACTTAGGGTTCACTGCCAATGACGTTGAAGGACTTTAGAAATACGTCTATAGAAGATGTGGACGTCAAAAATACGTTATAGAAATACTTTTAAAGGAAAGGACAAAGTTAGGTTTTAATAATGTATTTACAAAGTCTATTAGAGATATTATTATGTCTACTATTGACAAGATAATTGAAAGTTCTATAAGGAGAATGTAAGTCCTGAAAATGAAGCCGAAAACAGCTGACGATCGACCTGCGCAATTACTCGATAGAGATTAACAGCGCATGCGCGAAGTTTGACAGTTATTTCAAATTTCTATGGTGCCGACTTGTCGATGCGCCTGACGTCACGCGACATGATAAATTAGTTAAATTACCTATAATTACCTTTACTTAGCATTTTTAAGTTTATTGCAGGATACATATGTTCAAAGGTTGTTTGTTTACACAGAATCGCTCAAAAATAAAGTCTTGATAGTAGATCAAAGTAGCAACTATACTGATTAAGTGACAAAGCAGAAAGCACTTCTGGAGGCAAAATAATAAACATCTTTGGAAAATTGTCAAGTCAGCAGTGTTTAAACGTGATATCTGCAGAAAACAGAACTGTAAATCATGTGGCCAGTTAACATCTTCAGAAGCAAGAGAACCCGAGTTGAATTCTCAAGTGATGAAATTTGATTGTGTGACTTGCAGAAAACAGGAGCCTATTCATCTATTTAAAAAAAAGTGTAAAAACGAAGTAATAGAAGCGAAACAGGAAATCATTAGTTCACAAGAGCTTATCATTCAGAGTTTGGAAGATCATATTTCATCTCTCAAGAAGGAAGTAGAAGGTAATAAAAGCCAACAAATCACCAAAGAGTCTTCATATGGAAGTCAAATAAAATATAGTGAAGCGTCGTCAAGAAGCAGCAGCAGTGAGGTCATGATGTAAATCCGAAGAAAACTCAAGAGAGTTTAGGTTAGTTCAAATTATTTCAGGTTAGTTCAGGTAGACTCAAGAGAGTTTAGAAACAAAATCAATGATAGAACAATAAGTCGATCCAAGAAAAATGGAGGTGGGAGTGTCAAATATGAAATACATTAGAGACGGAGGAGTTGTCATAACATGTGAGAAGAGAGCATACCTAATTAGCATTTCAAAGGACCTTCAGAAACAATTAGGGTCTGAATATGAAGTTAAGATGCTAGAGATGCCGACTTTGTGATTTATATGGAGGAAATATTCGAAGAACGGTCAACAGAATGGCAACAGAAGAAACAAAAATTTCGAAAAACTAAAATTTCAATAGAACTTAATGGATAGTGTAAGTAGCTATAACAACGGGGTTCTGGGACACTTTGACATTGAAGTCTACGTGAGCTCTAGAGTAAAAGGGGACCCGGGGTCCCATAATGCCCCGGTTTCAACAAGTTATAGCCAAAATGATCTGTTTCATAACGGTCTGGTACAGTACCATGCTTTACCAGATAATATAAAGAATGCAAGCACGGTGGAAGTATTTAAAAGCACATGCCGTAAATATTTTATGGAAACTATAATTGTATAAACTTTTTTGTTGTGATTGAAGAATTTTAACTTTTTTTTTACGTTGGGTCTGCACTGCTTGTTAGCCATATGCTATAAATAAATCATTATTATTATACAGTGTGTCCTAAATTGGTCTTCCAGTTTTGGGATCTTGAAAACTATAGGAGCTACGAAGTAGGTTAAATGGGCAAAGTTCTAGACAATTATCTTAGTAATGTAATGACGAAAACGTGGTGGCTACAACCAATCGGTTTTTTGAGAAATTTTGAAAAACTGTTATAAATCCTTTATTTTAAAAGATAATTAAAATTTGTGAAAACATTTCTGAAGCAACTTTTTGAGTGGAATATACCTGTAAAGATAAAATTACAACGTTTCGGTTTTTTGGAACCATCATCAACTTCTGTTTTTATTATGACGGCCATATTGGATTTTTACACTTGTTTACAGGAGACAAGAAATGCGTTTCAATAATGTATAACAACCCTAGTAAGATTTTATAGTATTTTAAAAAATCAAGAAAAATATAGTTTTTACTAGTAGGCCATGGATTGGACTTGACAGTAATATGTGGTTATTATCGCGAATGCTTAAAAACAATATCACAATGGCTGTAGAGGTCACAGAGCAATATTTGTCGAATGCAGAGTTCTTAAAAATTAAATTGAAATAGCTGGAAATTACTTAAAGTAAGGGAAATTTTGATATGCGGAAATTTCACTTCCGAGCCAACAAAAATACTAAAATTTGAAAAACTGACTACGAAGGAAAATATTCGGAACGAGAAACGACTTCGGCATAGTTTAAAATAATTCAGGTCTTGGTCAAAATAAATTTATTAAATTTAAAAAGATTTTCTTTCTTCAAGGCCAAGTACCTAAATGCGGAATACACGATAACGGAATGTTACTCTCAATTGAAAAAGAGAATTTGTTGAGTTAGCCATGTATACCAATACACAATAGAGGCCACTTATGTGGATACGTCAACGTTAGTCCCGCTTGCATCTAATGAAATTACTTTGAAGGTATCTAAAGACTTCAAATTGGTCGCGCTAAAGTTTAAACCACTCTGAGAAGATCGATTTTGGTAGCCTTCTTCGAGTGTCTTTTGAATGATTTTAAAATGCTTTGGAAGCATAATTGTCGAATCGCAATTTATCATTCGTTGGCTCCAACGGAAATTCTATGTCTGATTGCAATATTCTGTTTTTCAGTTGAGCTATTATCGTGTATTCCTCACTTAGATGCTTGGCCTTGAAGTAAGAAATTTTTCTTTTTTATTTCAATAAATTTATAGACCTCAAGACTTGAATTGTTTTAAACCATGCTGAAGTCATTTCTCGTTCCGCATATTTTCCTTCGTAGTCAGTTTTAAAAATTTGAACATTTCTGTTTCTTGGAAATGAAATTTCAGCATGTCAAATTTTCCTCACTTTAAGTAACTCTCAGCGGTTTCAATTTAACTTTAAAGAACTCTGAATTCAACAAATATTCCTTTGTGACCTCTACAGCCATTATGATATTGTTTTTAAGCATTCCCGATAATAATCACATACTATTGTCAAGTTCAATGCATGGCTTAGTAAAAATTAAATTTTTCTTGATTTTTTAAAATACTACAAAATCTTACTAGGGTTGTTATACATTATTGAAACGCATTTCTGGTCCTCTGTAAGAAAGTGTAAAAATCCAATATGGCCGTCATAAGAAAACAGAATTTGATGATGGTTCCAGAAAACCGAAACGTTGTATCGAAATTTTACCTTCACAGTTATATTCCACTCAAAAAGTCGCTTCATAAATGTTTTCACAAATTTCGACTATCTTTTAAAATAAAGGATTTATAACAGTTTTTTAATAATGCAACATTTTGAATTCCCCAAAATTTCTCAAAAACCCGATTAGCTACAGCCACCATGTTTCTGTCATTACATTACTAACATAGTTGTCTAGAACTTTCCCCATTTAACCGACTTCGTAGCTCCTATAGTTTCCGAGATCCCAATACATGGAAGACCAATTTGCGACACTGTATAAATTATTACAGAAAGCATGATATTATAAAACAGATAAATATCACATTAAATTGAATTTTTTGAACACCTACAAGCAGTAACGAAAATTACATCTGTCAACGTTACATTTAACCCTACTTTTTGAGGACGCCTGAACCGCTGAACCGACGCTGACGCTTTGATCTTGAATTTTGAATTTCGCATTATTGCTTGCCACAGTCTTCCGAACGGAAGTCTTTTAGACTGTATGTAGTCTGTGCTGTGTTTTTTGCTGCCGACTTTTGATACAACTTAGATTTTTCTACCACAGGTAAATGTGTTTGTTTTGTAATAAAATAAATGTTCAGGTGATTTGCCCGTATCCAGACGTGTAATTTATAATCCCAATGAACCCTATTGGAGCTCCACGCCATAGTAAAAAAATATTAAAAAACAAGAAAAATTAAAAAAGTTAAAACAGTTAGAATAAAAATTTATAAAAAAATACATCAAGTCAAAATATGGCAAAATTTGAATTGATAAAACCTAAAACAACAATTCATAAGAATAAAAACTAATTTGGATATATGGAAATTAGGCTTTACTGTCATAAAGAAGATGGACGTCAAGAATACGTTATGTAAATTAATTAAAAAAAAGAAGAAACTACGTTTTAACATATATGTTCGATTTCGAATAAAGTTCGTTTTTTTTTTAAATGAGCCATAACAATTTTTTTCTAATTTTGACATATAAAGTGGCACTTTTCAATACTGATGACAGTGACGTAACGTCCTACTTTTCGTAACTAGTTACGAAAAGTAAAATCTTTCGTAACTAGTGATGAAAAGTTGGTGTCACCACCAGGTGCAGGTTTCGGCTGTGGCACACCGTTGCTATAGTTTTACGGTATTAAGTAGATACAAAGTGGTTTAAAAGTAAATATTGAAGTTTAATAATAATAATTCTCTCTCTAAGTAGGTATTTGTAGTCAAAATTAGAAAAAATCTTGTATGAAACACGTGACAAAAAACATTTTTTTGTGTATCTCATTCAAATTGCGGGAACATGTATGAATGGTGGGCATGATGGGAATCACAATGTAATTTATGTACAATTATTTCGGGTACCTGGCTGGGCTCTCACCAGAACTAACATGAAAAGCATAAAGAAAATGGAGAAAAAAAACAGAGTTGAAAAATAAGAAAAGTTAAACGATGGTTAAAAATATCAAAACAGAAGAAAAATTAGGAAAAAGTATAGGAAGTGAAACAGATATAATAATAATTAATACGAAGAATAAATAGGTCAAACTAAAAGTAATGCAAGATTTGGATTGATAAAATCCAAAACAATAATTCATACGAATGGAAACTAACTGAATATAGGGAAATTAGGCCTTACGTTCAATGATTTAGAAGGTCGTTAAAAAACACTTATAGGAGACAGACATCAAAAATATTGTATAGAAATTAATTAAAAAAAAGGGCGAAGGTACGTTTTAACAACGTATTCACAACGTCCAATGGAAACGTGTCTACCATTAAAACGAGTCGTTTGCAACGGAAATGCGTTTTGGAATCCGAGGATCCAGCTGAAGATAAACAAAAGCTTAATATTCCTATCCTTTTTTAGAACTAGATATTGTACCCTTTTTTCTGTTATTTGTAAGTCAAAAACGAGTTGATGCACAGTTAGATCAGGTTAGTCAACAATATAAAACAGCTATTTTGGGAATATGAAAAGCATAAAGAAATTGGAGAAAAAAGGGGGGTAGAAAAATAAGAAAAAGTTAAATGATTGTTTAAAATATTAAAACAAAAGAAAAATAAAAAATAAGTTTAGAAAGTAAAACACATAGAATTAATATTAATGCGTGTGTCGGTGGACGTCACAAATAGGTTATGGAAATTAATAAAAAAAAACGAACGAAACGGGTTACATTTTAATCTTGTATTCACAATGTTTTGAACATATAGGGTGTTCATTAGAAAATATCATGTAGAAGGCTAAGAATTTTTGACAGAAGAGGATTACACAACCAAAGTAAAGATACATTTGTGGTTTCATCCTTTTTTACAGCCAACTAGATGACGTTTTTAAATGAACACTCTCTATTTGCGACATTTTAAAAACAAGTTCAATTAGTCTTTGGATGACTCCAACAACTCACAACAAAGAAATGTTTGTCTAAGAATTGAGAAATTTCAAGAAGCTTAGCCGGTTGGTTTATCGCCGAGTTCACTTTAATGGTCAGTGTTAAAGCTAAGAAATAGTAATGAGTAAGTACGTAAAATCGAGCTGTTTTAAGTGCTGATTTTATTGGTTCGCGATTGTTGTCTTAAGGTTTATTGTTATTCTGTTTTATATGTTAATAATTAAATTGGCTGGATGAGCTGGAAGTTTCACTTATCGTCGAATTTACGTGAGTAGTAGAGACGGAAAGTGGTGTAGACATTTATCCTTGATAATGGACATAGGTATGCTTGTAATGTCAGGTTAGTTTCCTTCACCTACGCATTGAGGGACTGTGTCAATTTGTGGCGATAAATTGCTATTTTTGGTAATAGACATAAGCTTTTATACAGAGTGTTTCTAAATTAATTATGTAATAGTAGAAATTAGTGAATTCTGAATCAAATTTAAGAACCAAAGTTGTAATAGAACATGCCCAAAACGATTTTGTTTTGATATACCAAGTATAAAAAAAATTGTTTTTTCAAACAGATATGTTTTTTATTTTTGAATTAAATCCTGCTAAAAAATTCTACATGTCATAAGGCGATTTTTTGATTTTAGCCCCGTTTACAGAGTTTCGCCGATTTAAGGGTTTTGAGTTTTAGATTAAAAAAAAACCATTTAGTGCACTTTCAGCACAGCTACTATGTGAATATTCAGCGAATGATTAATGATAAAATCAAAGTTACATTGTCCATGAATTGTGAAATTGGTTACATCAATTGCAAATAAAATTATTTTGAACCTTCGAGTCATGACCAAAAGTTTTCGAAAAGTTACACAAAAAAAGTTAAAAAAAAATCCTAATTATCTCTAAGAATTTGGCCCAAGGGGTAGCCTAATCCTGCATTTAGCGACAAATTATTACCCACTCTTTGGTTTTCGACCTTTGTCGGTCCCTCTGTCGGTTTCTTTTGCAAGATGTTGTAAATCAACGTTTACTCAAAAGTCCATTTACTTTGATTACGTCATCATTTTCTGTCAAAATTGCATATCCTTCCAAATGTCATTTTCTAATGAACACTGGATAAAATTAGTTGAATAGGTGGATTTTTTCTAACTGCCTTCAATGCTCGTTCAAAAAGTGCTTAAAAATCGACTTCCGAAGAGTTTTCTTACATACTTTTTTTTTTAATTTTTTTTCAGTTTTGTTATCGACTTTTTTTTTGCCTTTACGCCGTACGTTTTTCGCTTCTGATGAAGGCAAAAATTTGAGTCAAAACATCGATAAGTACATGCAAATGAATTTTCAAGACCATTACGAGTGTACATTTCTCCTAATACCAAAGTATAATTGATTTTTTTTCACACAATTTTTTCTATAGTAAGATAGGCAAGTTACACTTAATTTTTAATTGCTTTGAGCTTAAGAATCCAGATTTGAAGACGAAATTTATTTTTATATGAATGCCATGCACTGCACATTTTTTAATTTCTCAACGTTTTGACATTTGACCTTAATTGAGGTGTTCCTCAGCGCTTCTTTGCCGTTATTATATGCTTCTGTGACTGAAATTTTTTTTCTTTTGGTTACTGTATCTACATAACTATATTTAAAATTTACCTGACTCAAAATAACCCTCGTAATACTTAAAATTAATAGACAAAGACCGCTTAAATCCCAATATTTTTAGTTAACCCAATAATGGAGCAATACGAAAGGTCCTACCGATTTTCATTTTGCATGATTAACGTTGGATTATTACGTCACTTTTTAATTTTTCTAGCTTTAGAACGTTAACTGTGAAGAAATAAACAACTTTTAAATTGTACAAAATATCACAAAATGAATTTTTAAGTGTGCGTCATTAAATACATGTGAAGTAATAAGATTCCCCGTCAGACAAAATAGGGTCATTATCTACTACTTAAACCTGGACTTGTACGTGATTTTTTAATTTTTCTATCTTTGAAATGTTAACTGTGTAGTAACAAATAATTTTGAAAATGTAAAAATGACACAGCACGTCTAACCTGTGTCCGGTGCATATAGGCCTATCTGATACAGAAGAATAAGCATTCATAACCCAGTGAAAAAATTCACCGACAAGTTGTGTGAGATCATCAGAACGTTACCTCCCAAGACGCGTTTTGCTCCCACTAGAGCTCGTCAGTTCACTCAGTGTTCTCAGTTCGCTCTGATGATCTCACACCTCAAAATATCGAAAATTTAAAGCCAAATATCCACCCGGCCATATCAGGGCAGTCCTACTGGCGCCATCTTTGTCGGCATTTTGTACTGTACGTAATGCAAGTAATGGCCATGAATCGCTTTATCGATCAATAAATGTATCTATCTCAGATGCAGTACTTCGGTTTAACACCATAACCTAATGCTATGAAGCTTGATAACAAAAATTGATTTCCGGTTCTTGGCTCTAGTATACAGGGTGGTCTTTTTAATTTGAGACAGCGACATATCTGGGGAACCAACAGAGCAAAGATTCTGTTTGAACGGTAATCTATATTATACAGAAGGGATTATTTTATGGAAGTAATTTTATATATACACGACGGCCCAAAAAAAGTGTGGAGTCAGATAATATAATATTTTTAAATAGGATATCGTGTATTTTTTATTAGATTTTGATAGATCTTAAAAATCTGACTTGTTCCTGTAACTTTGACAACGCTGCCTGCAGAAGTTTAGGAGAAATTAATTAAATGCGAACGCAATGTACTTTCACAACGGCTTCATCAAATTTGTCTCTTTTATTTTAGCAAATGTTCAATATTGTTTCCGTGTACCTGAATACACTTAAAAAATCCCTTTTTTAAATGATTCGTGGCAAAAAGGGAGAGTTTCTCTGCTTACATCTTTACAAGCATCTCGGATTCTTTCCATTATATTTCCAGGTGTAGTGGGTGCCACTTGATACAATTTTTCTTTAAGATAGCCCTACAAAAAAAATCTAGAGGCGACAAATCAGATGTCCTAGCAGGCCATACGATGGAGCCGCCTCTTCCAATCCAGCAATCCTGTCCCGATCTAAAACTTCACGGGAAGTTCTGACGTGATGGGCAGGGCACCCATCACGTTGCTGAATTTACATGGTTCTCAGTTGCTGAAGAGATAGATCTTCAAGTAGAACCGATAAATATTGGTCTAAGAAATGTTATTGGTATTTCGGTTCATCAATGAAATAGGGACCAATCAACTTGTCACCTATAATCCCGCACCATTCATTTACCGTCCAAGGGCGTTGATGTTCAACTTCCAACAAAGCCAAAAAGCTATGAAATAGCGGTGATATTGTTGCGAACTCGGGGTTCGATAATTCCAGTGTAACGATTTAACACGAAAACACTATTTATTTATTCCACAAATATACACAGGTACAATTCGACTACTAAATAACTCACTACTTAACACTTTATAGCCTTCTAATATCGCTTCGTACTTTAGCTTACTTATAGCTCGATTAAAATAAGACTACTACTACTCGGGCGCTCTATGCGCCTTTTATATACAATCCTAAAATTACAGAAAAACCTAGAAAGTTCTTTATAAGAATTCTTGAATAATCTCATATATAAAAAAAACGGTTGTAAACAACTGCCTTCTAGATTAAGCCAGACGAGCAATAAATCACTCGTGTCAGCCATGACGCAGCGCGGATAGGTCGCGAAGCTCCACCAACCAACACGCTCCCATGCGTTGCCCCGCCTCCCATGCGGCGTTGCTGCGATCGTAACATTGCCCTCCTTCTAAGTCTGTTCGTCCCGAACAGATAGAGTTCCATGGTATCGTGCTAATCGATCCAAATGAACGACCTTCATCTTTGACCTAGGGGTCCGCTGGATCCTATACACCACATCATTAATCTTCTTTATAATTGTATAAGGTCCTTCCCAATTTTGGCTAAGTTTGGGCGACTTCCCCACCTTTCGCCTCGGATTGTATAACCACACCAAATCACTATCCTGGAAGCCGCGGGAGTTAGCTAGTAAGTCATATCTTGCTTTGGCTCGATCACTGGATATCCGCAGTTTATTCCTGACTTGTTCATGAACATTGTCCAGCCTCTCCTTAAGCTCCTCCACAAAATTCTCAGAGTTGAGTGAGTCTTTTTCTGGTGTTCCATACATCAAATCTGCAGGAAGCCTCATTTCCCTTCCGAACATCACTTTCGCCGGAGTATAACCAGTGGCTTCATGCGTAGAGCCTCGGTATGCCATTAACATGAGAGGTAGATGTTGGACCCAATCACGCTGATGATCTGCCACCATTTTAGACAGGTAATGTTCCATGGTCCGATTAAATCTTTCTACCATCCCATCCGACTGTGGATGCAAAGGAGTTGTCCTGGTCTTGCGAATTCCGAGAAGTTCCATGACCTTCTGGAAAACAGCCGATTCAAAATTTCGGCCCTGATCAGAATGAAGTTCGAGAGGGACTCCGAATCTGCAGAACATTTCATTTACTAGCACCGTTGCCAAAGTCGTTGCTTCTTGATTAGGCAGGGCGTATGCTTCAGGCCATTTAGTGAAATAATCCATGGCGACCAAGATGTATTTATTGCCCGACTCCGTCTGAGGAAACGGTCCCGCGACATCAATTGCTACCCTCTCGAATGGAGCACCTACAGTGTACTGCACCATTCGGCCCCGTGATCTTGTTCGAGGTCCTTTTGTGGCACAACAAACTTCGCACTTGCGGCACCAAGATTCGACGTCTTCATGATAGTTCACCCAGTAGAACCGCTCTTTAATTTTGGCCAAGGTTTTATTGACCCCAAAATGACCTCCACTTGTTCCGTTGTGCATTTCCTGTAGTACATCTGATTTTCTGCTATCAGGAACAACCAACTGACTGACTACGGACTTGCCATCCGGGCTCTCCCACGCTCTCTTCAGTAGTCCATTTTCTATTTTGAGAGAGTGCCACTGGGCCCATAGCGCCTTCAGGTTTGGACTTTTACCAGCGATTTCTTGCCATTCTGGTCTCTTGTCGTCAGTCTTTGCAGAGAGAATGGGTCCAATATCTGGATCATTCAATTGTTCTTCTCGAAACGTCTGTGCAGTCCACCCATCGTTTATTTCCACCGACGTTCTTCTTACAGAAGGAAGTCCCTCACGCTGCTCAGTTCTTCGACGATGCTGACTATCTTCTTTACATGGCCGTCTGGACAATGCATCGGCATTTTCGTGAGACCTTCCTGGTCGATGTTCAATTTGGATCTTCTGTTCCTTAATGCGTCCGGCCTCTGTAACACTTTTGCCACCCAAATTATTGGCTTGACTTGATTGATTGACTTGACTGATCCTGGAGGTCTTAACGGGCTCGGTCCTTACATTGACAGGAATTTGTTTTTCCTGGATTCTAGGGCGGTCTTGGTTGCCGCTAGGTCTTCTAAACAACGGCGACGGACTTCTTGCCCTGTTACGGCAGTTACTCTTGACGTGACCCAGTTTACCGCAGTTAAAACATTTTATGCCCCGATTGCCTGTTGATCGAGGAGGTCTTCCCAACAGGGCTTGGATATTGACTGCCAGATTCTTCATCGCTTTATGTAAACTGGCCACGGATTCAGCCATAGACGTATTCTCCTCTTCATTGCAAGTTGCCATTCTTACACGCGGAGCTGAACTAGATGACACTCGTGACGCCTCGAATTCCAGGGCCCGAACTAGTGCCTCGCTGATATCCTTGGGCCTTACTAGACGTAAGTGGTATCTCATGTCACTATCGCGAACTCCCTCAATGAACCTTTCGGCTTCAAATTGCATTTGAAAAGATTCAGGAGCCGATGGATATGCCAGGTGAATTAGTCTGTCTATGTCCGCCTCAAATTCTTGTAAGGATTCACCTGACTTCTGCTGTCTCATCCTCAGCTGGGCCTGGAACACGGTTTCTTTGTGCTCATTTCCGAATCGTAGTTGCAGAGAGTGTACTAAAGCCGCATAATTACTTTGATCAGCTGCCGACAGAGATTGGAGTAATTCAGCCGCTTTTCCACGAAGCGCTACCACTAGTGATGTAGCTTTCTGGCGCTCGGACCAGCCATTAGCTTTTGCAGCTGCCTCAAATTTAGTTTTATAGATTTCCCAGGCCGTAGTACCGTCATAATCGGGAGGCTTAATTTTAGCGTTGGGTGTGCTAAAACTCTCTGTAGACACGGTGTCGTCCTCAAGTTGTTCCCGGAATTTCTTTTCTAGCTCGAGAACCCTCTGGTTGACAGCTTCGAGTCCTTCGTTAACGGATTCGTTAACGGATTGCATTATTCTTTCTTCCAATTGTTGCTCCCTGACTGCGAAATGGTTCATTAATTCTTCTTTGAATTGTTGATGACGTCGCTCTTGTACTTGTTCACGTTTTTCCTGCTCCTCCTTCTGTTCTTCATAACGTCTTTCCTGCTCTTCTTTCTGTTCTAGATAACGTCTTTCCTGCTCTTCCTTCTGTTGTTGATAACGTTGCTCCTGTACTCGATCACGTCTTTCTTGTTCCTCTTTTTGTTCCTTATAACGTTTTTCCTGCTCTTCTTTTTGTTCTAGATAACGGCGCTCCTGTATTTGATCACGTTTTTCCAGTTCTTCCCTCTGTTGTTGCATGAGGGACAGTAGGGCGGCAAGTTGATCTTCCATCGCTTGATGCTGGCTTCTGGTCACTGGCATAAACACGTAATGTCCGGCAATGAAGCACTCACTTACAGTTCAGCAATATTAGTCCTCAAATTCCCACTGGAATCCCACTTCTGACACCAATTGTTGCGAACTCGGGGTTCGATAATTCCAGTGTAACGATTTAACACGAAAACACTATTTATTTATTCCACAAATATACACAGGTACAATTCGACTACTAAATAACTCACTACTTAACACTTTATAGCCTTCTAATATCGCTTCGTACTTTAGCTTACTTATAGCTCGATTAAAATAAGACTACTACTACTCGGGCGCTCTATGCGCCTTTTATATACAATCCTAAAATTACAGAAAAACCTAGAAAGTTCTTTATAAGAATTCTTGAATAATCTCATATATAAAAAAAACGGTTGTAAACAACTGCCTTCTAGATTAAGCCAGACGAGCAATAAATCACTCGTGTCAGCCATGACGCAGCGCGGATAGGTCGCGAAGCTCCACCAACCAACACGCTCCCATGCGTTGCCCCGCCTCCCATGCGGCGTTGCTGCGATCGTAACAATATGTTGTACAGAGCAGGCGACATCCACCACCGTATTAGATCTAATACGCCATGGCAGATGGCTCTCAGTTCGAAAACTTTCCTTCCTATTCTTTAACAGTTCGTTTTGGTTCCGATAATCTGCGAGGTACATACCAATATGGGCTGATTCTCGCACTGAGAGCCATCTCCCATGCAGTATTACATCTAATATGCTGATGGATGTCGCCTGCTCTGTACAACATTTGGGAAGAAGTTTCTATTGGCTACGATTTTACCTCACGCCCACTGGCAAAATATCACTCTATTTTTTAAATCATCACCATGTAGTTCCTGATGTAAACTAATGTAATATGGATGGAACCTGTGCTTTTTTAAGATTTTCAGAATAGTGGTTTTAGAAATTCCAGAGTCACAAGCCAATCTGCTTGAAGAAACATGTGGGTTTACCGCACCGCCCCTAATACTGCGACGTTGTTTTCACTCCCGATTGTGGCTGTTCTTCTTCTTATTTTCGGCTGCACACTCCCATGTTCTTTAAATTCTTTTAAGACACGATAGAAACTTGCACGGGAAATAGCAGGTCTGTTTGGTAAACGTTCAACGTACAAGCGGCATCAACAAATACTTCTACCGCATTCACCATAAAGCAAAATCATCTCAACATTTTCTTCCATAGTCCAACGTTCCATGTTTGATAAAAACAACTAACAAGTGCGCAAAGTAACACTTTCGTGCACGCGACTGCAGTTCAAGCTTCACTTTGCGCAAGAATTAGAAACAACATTTTTTCTACAATGGTATAAAAGTCCAGCTGTCACTAATATGGAACATCTTTAATGATTTTATCAATGATTAAGCTTCACAGCTCTTTTCTGCTACCCCTGTATTGACGGCGTGCGCGAAAGATTTTGTCGCACGAGTCCATTGGCAACCAGTAACTTTTTTTTCGCTGCTATGAGCGACGTGCGAGAAAGATAACAATGAAAATATGTGTCAGTTTGCATACTGTCAGTAATGCGCGAATCTTGTTATATTTTGACGGTTGTAGAAAATAGTTATTTTCCTAGTAAGTGCGCAAAGTAACACTCGTGACTGCCGTTGTCCGAACGACGCGAAGCGGAGTTCGGGCAGCAGACAAGTGCGCGAAAGACACTTTGAAGAATTGGGAACAACATTTTTTCTACAACGGTATGAAAGTCCAGCTGCCACTAATATGGAACATCTTTAACGATTTTATAATAGTATATTATTAAACGAGCTTTTTATGCGAGCCATTATTCCTTTAGGTGGACGTTTGCGTCACGAGCCGTAGGCGAGGGGCGCAAGTCTCCCGTGGGAATAATGGCCATATAAAGCGAGTATAATACTATACTTTGTCCACGGCCATTTTCTAATAATAATTACAAATTATAAAATCTATAGGTAGTGTAAATAAAATTATTGAAATGTCAAAGTGACACTCGCGTTTGACGGCAAAACCGGTGCCACCAGTGCATTTTTTATGCTGCGGCGTTTGATATTGCGCTGTTGCCTACTCCTACTGGTTGCCAAGGCAACATATATAACTTAAATGGCGAGCGGGAATAATATCATTATTCCCGCTGTTTCAACTCATATATCCCTCTGACGCAATAAATGAGCCCTATTTAACTTTTGTCAACAAGCTGAATATCAGTATATTATGAAGTGGTCGTGAACAAATGATTAAGCTTCACAGTTCTTTTCTACTACCCCTGTAATGACGGCGTGCGCGAAAGATTTTGTCGCACGTGTCCTATGGCAACCAGTAACTTTTTTTACGCTGCTATGGGCGACGTGCGAAAAAGATAACAATAAAAATATGTGTCAGCTTGCATACTGTCAGTAATGCGCGAAACGTGTCATATTTTGACGGTCGTAGAAAAACAATTTTTTCAATGGTGTTTTACAAGATTAGACCAGTTGAATCGTATTTAATTGGCGATATACAGGCGAAACTAAAACAACCTACTTTCGTCACTAGAGACGAAAATTAACGCAATGTTTCTCTCACAGAGGCGAAAATTTCATTTTTCTACAAACGTCAAGTAATGACGCATTTTACGCTTTCATTAGACAAACGAAAACTTAACCTTTTTTGAGGATCAGAATGTGAGTGTACTTTTCCGCGCGTTGCCCAGGACAGCAAGCGAAAAAGATTTTATCGCTTGCTGTCAATAGCAACTACCACCACTCAACCAAATATTTAAAACGTCATTGTCACTTTGATTTAAATTTTCAGACTATGTCTTCAGTTATGCTCAGTTGTGATTCACATTATTTGAAATTGATCGTTTGCAGAAAAAACGTTGTATGCATTACGAGCAAAAAGTAACTTTTTCGCTCTCGAGTGATTGCCGCTCTCCGCTGCGCGTCTAGCGGCAAACTTCACTCTCCGAGCAAAAAAGTTGTACTTTTTGCTCTTAATACATAAATAACTAGTTCATCTAGGTCAAGATATGACGAAAGTTGCCTATTTTACATGGCGGAAGAAAACGTATATTTTTATTCTTATAAAAAGTTCTATAGAAGTTCAGGACAACACATCAAAATGATGTATGAGAGATTGAGAGTCCGAAAGGAAGCTGAGACCTGAAACTAGAGAAGTGGGGCAAAACCTTCTATTTTTAAATTGGGAATATACACTGTACTTACTTACTTCGGTTACGACAGAAAAAATTAAAATCGAATTTTACTTCAAGCCTTAAGTTCGTTTGGTCTTTTTATTTCTATTCACTATGGTTTTTAGTGTATTTGTTTCCTTGCTCAGAAAATGTTAGTGTAGATTTCATTATACATTAACGCATTCGATCGAAATTAGATACGAAGTAAAATTACAGTAGAAACATTCATTCCTCTACACAACAATTGTTGCAAAAATTATAATTGCACTTTCTACCTCCGTGTAATTAAAAAGTAAATTATTGGCTTTTTTTTTGAGCGCATCAGCAACAAATTTTATTTAAAAACCTTGTCGCGGAGAAAATTTATAATTGAATTACCACTTTAATTATGATAACATCTATTTGGTTTTCAATTAGAACCATTATGAAACGTGATGTTAATTTTGTCAACCAAAATGCTGGTACGCTCACAAATAAACGGTTTGA
This sequence comes from Taphrorychus bicolor, assembly GCA_951812265.1. Lineage (NCBI taxonomy): Eukaryota > Metazoa > Arthropoda > Insecta > Coleoptera > Curculionidae > Taphrorychus > Taphrorychus bicolor. The sequence continues at coordinate 65,765,256 of OX638297.1, forward strand.
TGTAGCCTGCGCTGAAACTTAGCAGTTATTGTCTGAATGTGCTGCACTCAGCGAGACATTGTGAGAACAACACCCACTAACTGTACATTCAAATGTCTAGTTAATTGCATTTGGAGCAAGCTTTTACAAAATTAGAGGGATTGCTTTGTGCGGGACGTTTCTTTAAAAAGAAAATGACGTGAATATGGAAGTGTTATTAAAATGGAATCTACACTCTGCAGAGAGTGTTTGATTCAATTGTTGCAAACATGTACACCATTCAATGCAAGTTCGAGGTTTTGATAATTCGATATCGCGGAATCTGCACTAGACAGAGAGTGTTTGTTTCAATTTCGCTTACAAACACGTACAGTATACAATCCAAGTTCGAGGTTTTGATAATTTGACATTATGTGACGCCAGTTCACACCACCATAACGTATTCGTGGAACTATAATTTACTAAAATGCGTATTTTGATCTAAACTAAGTTTAGATCTGCGTATTACGACTATTTGAATTGAAGACGAAAGTACAGAAGAATTTCCGTATAAGTTTAGAGCTGACTTCAACGTCATCGCCAGTCTGGAAAAGTTTCGTAATTTTTCATGCTTTGTGCACATGCATTGTAACCGCCGCTTTCGCAAATCAAGCTGATGAAAAGCGTCAATTTGGGAAACTGGATTCTTCAGGCGGATGTGGTAAACAAGTCTGTTAGGAGGGAAAAATTGCTGGGCACCATGAAATAATAAAAATTGATTAAAGTTGACTTTGTGGTTAAGTAGTTTTTGCAATTAAACAACCAGTGGAGAGACAACTTTCTATAAGAAAATATCTGAACACAGTTTTTTATGGGATTGATTTTAGTCAAGCATGTAACCTCGTCATACACGATGAAAAAATGTACCTACCTTCCTGAAATAGACAGTTATTTATAAAGCCTCATGAATAATTAACGCTGTCAATGGAACAGGGTAATAAATAATTGGCTTTGATTAGAGTCTGGTAAAGCGGAACTCGATGATGTAAAAGAATAACAGGGGTGGTCATACGAGCCAGCGTGTCATGAATCAGTCCCCCCCCCCTAGGACAAATACCAGCGCTCGTTTCTTCTGAACGTTAATATGTCAGTCAATCTTCGGAACAATCAGTGGGGAATTGCCTTTATTAAGTTGTAGTTTATTTAAACATGTCGTGTGGCTGCCGTAATGAATTCTCCAAACAACCATTCTAGCATTTCCTAGAAGCATGGAATCCTCATGGGTGCCCATCCTTGCCGCTTTCGCTATCGATCATGGCTACACATTAAATGAATTCTACTTTTATGGCACACGTAACAGGTAGTTTTCCGTGGCGCACGATTCAAAAAATAAGCAATCTATAGTATCGTGGAAAATTATTGAAGATTGAAATAATATTTGGTAAAAAATTTTCCTTAATGGTTCAAGGCGAACTTTGTACGGTGAATTCAAAATCAATTTTTACATGGCGGAAACTACCAGCGGAACTTTTTACTTTTTATTTTAACCATCCTCTTTTAATTTGTTATATTTTTGTAATTTAAATTTGTTATATTAGAGTGTTAAGACAGCGGCCGCAATTAGTGGCAAAACATAAAATGTAACCGGAGGTTTAATATTTAATCTTGGAGTTTTCCATAACTTGATGCAGTGAAATTATCCGAAAAATAAATTTAAAATTTGCATGTAACGTAAATAGTATATTTAATTGGTAAAAATCGAAACATAAGATACTTCTATCTTTGGATTATAAACTCAACTTTATCGCTTTGTTTTGATTTTGTTTGATTTGTTTATCAATGTTGACGACGCCAAAGAGGATAAAAGTAATCGATAGTAAACAAGGAAAATTCCATGACAAACTGCTATGCAGAAAATAATGGAATGTGATATACATAACAAAAACAAGCTAATGGTTAGAGGGAGGTTATGTTTTCAATATTTACCTGACTTTTATTAGGATTTCTGAAGCACTAAGTGGTGTATTATATAAATTACGTAGCAACTGAGACCTTACCGTTAAAAGCAAAATTTAGGGTCACGTTTTAAAGCAGATTTCTCTAAAACGGCTTAACGAACTTTCGAAAAGGAAGCACCTTCAGAAAGGTCTTTCCTTAGTTTAGGTATCATACAAGTAAATCCGAGATCCCAAACAAAGTTTAACAAAATTCTTACAAGGCCGACAAAGGGTCATATTTTCGTTATGAAATTTTTTCGATGCATAATTCTTAGAGGAACATTTTCAGGCCATTTTTGGAAATAGCAATATATATAAAACCATCGAGCTAATCTGAAGACCCGCTCCTGTTTTACAGTTTCGACCCCCCCTTTTTTAACAGTGGAAACGTTGAAATGATTACGACTGAAAAACAATTGTCACTGTCATTATTTTTATTATTTGTTATTTCCAATCCTATCGAATAACGGACTTATATCTATCTCCTAGATAAAGCGCTAGAGCTCCTAGCCCTTAGCTGACTTAGCTCCAAGGTATTCTAAAATTTAACTTCTAACCTAACCAAAACCAAATACAATTGACTTGTATGACGTGTGCTGATGCTGACGACAAAACTACGTCAAGGGAACCTTTGAAGCGGCCAAAAAGGGGGGCTATTTTTAGGGAAATATCGGCATTTGTTATCTCTATCCATATATGCCAGGTCATTGTATAAGACGAATATCATATCTCTAACACATCTAATAAATAAACATTATTTATGTCCTCCTCTGCAAGTTGAGTGAAGAATACCATATAACAAGAAAGCAAATCCGAATTTACAATTGCTAGTGGAATATACAAATTGATCAAGCCCAGTATTCCGCAATAAAATGCCTTAGAATGATTGGTTTTATCAAAAAACCTAGTAAAATTGTCATTATGGGGCATCAAACTATGGAGGCTTGTACTCTTGCCTGGGGACCTTTTTTCGCTCTTTTTATATCTTCAAAGAATGTATGAAAATACAGAACTTTTGAAAGTATCAGTACTTTTTACGTTGATATTGTAAATTGCTTTTGTACTGATCACATCAGTATTTTCATTTCTCCAGTATTAGATTGACCTCGAAACAAGCCCAACTTGTCCAATGCTCTTGAGCGACAAGCTATTGAAGATATACCGCATTCAAAGGCTTTTCCTGGCCAGATTTTTGTAAAAAGCATTGTTCATAGGACTTTTTGATCACAACTGTGCCTATTTCAGTATTCAAGTTCTACAAAAATTAAGCCAATTAATATTTGTAATTACTCCTCCAATTTGAAGATTCTTCCACTTTTTTTCTTCATATTATCTGGTTCTTTCTTAAAACATTCAGAAACATATTAAAAGACAAAAACCAAGGTCCAATGTGGCCTAACAGTTTTGTCGAAATCTAAACAATATCCTAGTTTCAAACGAAGTTCTTAAAACAGCAATGCAATATCGCATAACTCATACTAAGACTATCAAATTGTATATTGTGCAAGTAGTCTCGAAAATTCCACCTTTCACCCGAGTGTGACGGTTTGGACACGAGCCGTAGGAGAGTGATACAATGTCACAAGAATGTAAAGAGAGATTTTCGTACGTGTTGCACACTATACTTTTTCTACAACTGCGATTTTGCTTCATAAATGATCATTCCTATAATAAAATATACGCGTGGGCAAAGCTGCTAAGTGAACTTTGCACACGCTTCTGTATGAGAGCGTGCTCAATGTGCACTTTCTGTAGTAACGGTAGTTAGTAGTGCGCATTTGTTCATTTTCGAGGCAGTCGTAGAAAAAGCTTTTTTCAAGTTCAAGGGCATTTTTCTCGAAAGCGCCTCAACCGTCTTTTAGAGAGACAAAAGCAAACAATGTAATTGGTCGTCAAATTGAGTCAAATTCCTTTTAGCAGAAGGCTCTTAAGTGAAACTTTTTTAGTACTTTTTGTCAATTTGAGTCTGGTGGATTTATCCATAAAAACAATAATCTTAAACCCGGTCAGCTCAAGAAGTGCATACAAAGTTAAATGCCAGTTTACAGAGACGATGTTGAAGTGGCCAGCCAGAATGTTCAAAGATGTCTGACCGTTGACCGCAGTCATCTTCTCAAAAATGTTTTATAAAATGAACCCAAAAATGACGTATAAGAAAATATCTGAACACAGTTTTTTATGGGATTGATTTTAGTCAAGCATGTAACCTCGTCATACACGATGAAAAAATGTACCTACCTTCCTGAAATAGACAGTTATTTATAAAGCCTCATGAATAATTAACGCTGTCAATGGAACAGGGTAATAAATAATTGGCTTTGATTAGAGTCTGGTAAAGCGGAACTCGATGATGTAAAAGAATAACAGGGGTGGTCATACGAGCCAGCGTGTCATGAATCAGTCCCCCCCCCCTAGGACAAATACCAGCGCTCGTTTCTTCTGAACGTTAATATGTCAGTCAATCTTCGGAACAATCAGTGGGGAATTGCCTTTATTAAGTTGTAGTTTATTTAAACATGTCGTGTGGCTGCCGTAATGAATTCTCCAAACAACCATTCTAGCATTTCCTAGAAGCATGGAATCCTCATGGGTGCCCATCCTTGCCGCTTTCGCTATCGATCATGGCTACACATTAAATGAATTCTACTTTTATGGCACACGTAACAGGTAGTTTTCCGTGGCGCACGATTCAAAAAATAAGCAATCTATAGTATCGTGGAAAATTATTGAAGATTGAAATAATATTTGGTAAAAAATTTTCCTTAATGGTTCAAGGCGAACTTTGTACGGTGAATTCAAAATCAATTTTTACATGGCGGAAACTACCAGCGGAACTTTTTACTTTTTATTTTAACCATCCTCTTTTAATTTGTTATATTTTTGTAATTTAAATTTGTTATATTAGAGTGTTAAGACAGCGGCCGCAATTAGTGGCAAAACATAAAATGTAAACGGAGGTTTAATATTTAATCTTGGAGTTTTCCATAACTTGATGCAGTGAAATTATCCGAAAAATAAATTTAAAATTTGCATGTAACGTAAATAGTATATTTAATTGGTAAAAATCGAAACATAAGATACTTCTATCTTTGGATTATAAACTCAACTTTATCGCTTTGTTTTGATTTTGTTTGATTTGTTTATCAATTTTGACGACGCCAAAGAGGATAAAAGTAATCGATAGTAAACAAGGAAAATTCCATGACAAACTGCTATGCAGAAAATAATGGAATGTGATATACATAACAAAAACAAGCTAATGGTTAGAGGGAGGTTATGTTTTCAATATTTACCTGACTTTTATTAGGATTTCTGAAGCACTAAGTGGTGTATTATATAAATTACGTAGCAACTGAGACCTTACCGTTAAAAGCAAAATTTAGGGTCACGTTTTAAAGCAGATTTCTCTAAAACGGCTTAACGAACTTTCGAAAAGGAAGCACCTTCAGAAAGGTCTTTCCTTAGTTTAGGTATCATACAAGTAAATCCGAGATCCCAAACAAAGTTTAACAAAATTCTTACAAGGCCGACAAAGGGTCATATTTTCGTTATGAAATTTTTTCGATGCATAATTCTTAGAGGAACATTTTCAGGCCATTTTTGGAAATAGCAATATATATAAAACCATCGAGCTAATCTGAAGACCCGCTCCTGTTTTACAGTTTCGACCCCCCCTTTTTTAACAGTGGAAACGTTGAAATGATTACGACTGAAAAACAATTGTCACTGTCATTATTTTTATTATTTGTTATTTCCAATCCTATCGAATAACGGACTTATATCTATCTCCTAGATAAAGCGCTAGAGCTCCTAGCCCTTAGCTGACTTAGCTCCAAGGTATTCTAAAATTTAACTTCTAACCTAACCAAAACCAAATACAATTGACTTGTATGACGTGTGCTGATGCTGACGACAAAACTACGTCAAGGGAACCTTTGAAGCGGCCAAAAAGGGGGGCTATTTTTAGGGAAATATCGGCATTTGTTATCTCTATCCATATATGCCAGGTCATTGTATAAGACGAATATCATATCTCTAACACATCTAATAAATAAACATTATTTATGTCCTCCTCTGCAAGTTGAGTGAAGAATACCATATAACAAGAAAGCAAATCCGAATTTACAATTGCTAGTGGAATATACAAATTGATCAAGCCCAGTATTCCGCAATAAAATGCCTTAGAATGATTGGTTTTATCAAAAAACCTAGTAAAATTGTCATTATGGGGCATCAAACTATGGAGGCTTGTACTCTTGCCTGGGGACCTTTTTTCGCTCTTTTTATATCTTCAAAGAATGTATGAAAATACAGAACTTTTGAAAGTATCAGTACTTTTTACGTTGATATTGTAAATTGCTTTTGTACTGATCACATCAGTATTTTCATTTCTCCAGTATTAGATTGACCTCGAAACAAGCCCAACTTGTCCAATGCTCTTGAGCGACAAGCTATTGAAGATATACCGCATTCAAAGGCTTTTCCTGGCCAGATTTTTGTAAAAAGCATTGTTCATAGGACTTTTTGATCACAACTGTGCCTATTTCAGTATTCAAGTTCTACAAAAATTAAGCCAATTAATATTTGTAATTACTCCTCCAATTTGAAGATTCTTCCACTTTTTTTCTTCATATTATCTGGTTCTTTCTTAAAACATTCAGAAACATATTAAAAGACAAAAACCAAGGTCCAATGTGGCCTAACAGTTTTGTCGAAATCTAAACAATATCCTAGTTTCAAACGAAGTTCTTAAAACAGCAATGCAATATCGCATAACTCATACTAAGACTATCAAATTGTATATTGTGCAAGTAGTCTCGAAAATTCCACCTTTCACCCGAGTGTGACGGTTTGGACACGAGCCGTAGGAGAGTGATACAATGTCACAAGAATGTAAAGAGAGATTTTCGTACGTGTTGCACACTATACTTTTTCTACAACTGCGATTTTGCTTCATAAATGATCATTCCTATAATAAAATATACGCGTGGGCAAAGCTGCTAAGTGAACTTTGCACACGCTTCTGTATGAGAGCGTGCTCAATGTGCACTTTCTGTAGTAACGGTAGTTAGTAGTGCGCATTTGTTCATTTTCGAGGCAGTCGTAGAAAAAGCTTTTTTCAAGTTCAAGGGCATTTTTCTCGAAAGCGCCTCAACCGTCTTTTAGAGAGACAAAAGCAAACAATGTAATTGGTCGTCAAATTGAGTCAAATTCCTTTTAGCAGAAGGCTCTTAAGTGAAACTTTTTTAGTACTTTTTGTCAATTTGAGTCTGGTGGATTTATCCATAAAAACAATAATCTTAAACCCGGTCAGCTCAAGAAGTGCATACAAAGTTAAATGCCAGTTTACAGAGACGATGTTGAAGTGGCCAGCCAGAATGTTCAAAGATGTCTGACCGTTGACCGCAGTCATCTTCTCAAAAATGTTTTATAAAATGAACCCAAAAATGACGTTTCCACAAAAAATTATTAGCTCTTTGACCTTATGCATTGCTTCTAACAATGCTATAGGAAAAATTATAAATATCACTACGATAGCCAAAATACCCAGCGAAAAATTGGAATAGCATTACACTATTTTTTCATAACATAGTTTGTTCTAGCGTGCATTTTTATATAAAAGTGTTTAAAAAACAACTTATTCTAGAAAAAATCGGTTTTCATTTGTCTCAGTTGCATATATGTTGCACATCAGTTGCATAAAATAACATAGTTACCTTACAAATTATTGGTGAATCAGAGTAAATAGATGCTAGATCAAAACTGGGCAGATTGGGAGCTCTCCAAAAAAGTGGTCAGACCAACCCTGCTAAAATCCACGATTATGACAAATCCCCCGGGGATGATGGAGTGTTCCCGGCACTATTACAACAGGGCCTGGATTAAGTCGCACCTCTATTAACAAGGCTCTTCATCTTCTTGTATGGAACTTTATTCCAAACTACTGGTCCAGGGTGAGGGTCGTCTACATACCAAAGATGGGATGTAGGGGAAGAGATCTTAAATCGCTCAAGCCAATCAGCCTGACCTCGTTTCGGCTGAAAAGCTTGGAAAAGCTGCTATACGTAAGGGAGGGAGCGCTAACAACGCACCCCCTTAATACGGAACAATATGAATACCAGGCTAACAAATGAACAGAACTAACACTCCACAACCTGGTGGTGAAGATCCAAGATACCTTGGATTCAAAGGGTGTCGCAGTTTGTAGTTTCATAGACATCGAAAGGGCCTTTAATAATGCACGTGCAGACTCCTTTGTACACACCGGTAAAGCGAGAAGGATGGAACCAACAATAACCAGCTGGATTCGCAACATGTTAGAATCCACACTGATCACTACATCATTAAACGATGACACTATCAGATTGACAACAGCGGGAGTTTATCCACAGGGCGGAGTCCTTTCATCATTCCTATGGTCTCTACTAGTGGACGACCTTCTGGCTACTTTGGGACTATGGGGTGTCGAGATCCAAGCATACGCGGACGACATCGTTATCCTTATAAGAAACCACTCATACCACGCCACGCTCCGCCTTGTTCCAAGAGCTGCTAGATGTTGTCACAGTTGGTGTTCAAAGGAAAGCCCAGCAATAAACCCTAGGAAAACGGTGATTGTGCCATTTACCCGAAGAAAGAGGCTGGACATCTTGAAAGCCCCATCCTTGTTCGGGACGATAATCCCGTTTACCAACGAAGTAAAATTTCCAGGACAAATCACTCACATGAACCTCACATGTGACTCGTACCGTTAGGAGGGTACAGCTCTCCGTTTGGTAGTGCAAGAACCTGTGCGGAAAGTCATGGGGGATGGGACCCCAACAAATTATGAGGCTATAAGTGACGGTAATATCGAAAGAGCAGACTGAGCTCTATCAAAGCTAAAGTGTCCTCTCTGCAAACACAAATATGTCTCTGCATCATAGGGGCATGAGGGCATGAGAACGATGCCCACGGTAGCCATGGAGCGCATGCTCGACCTGCTTCCACTTCCAATACTCCTGGAACGAGAGGCAATGATGGCGACATACCGGCTGCAGCAAAAACAAACATAGCACCACAGGTCTACATTCGTAGGCCCGGAGCCGGCACTTGGAATCCCATACTTTCTGGTCAAGGCTAAAATCCAGAAATGAAGCAATGCTAAGTCCCAAGACTGGTGGGAGAACCTACCCGGACATCACACTCAAAAAATTTATCACTGGAACAGGGATGCAAAAGCCCAAACATCCCTCAGACTAAATAGGAGACAAATCAGAGTGGCCACTGCACTGTACACAGGACATAGCCACCTAAGATCTCATATGCACAGACTCGGACTGTCCGAAAAGATGGAGTGTTGTCTGTGCTTGGACGAGGAGGAAGGAGACAGTTGAGCACGTCCTATGTGACTGCCCGGCTATTGCCAGAACGAGATACTTACTGTTCGGAAACACGATCATTAAACAGATTCGTTGGGGGTCTAGGCATAACGGGCGACAACTAGTGGAGCTAGCAGGGAGAAAACTTGCTGGTAACACTTCGAGTTAGCCACAATAGACCACAGGTCGCGGTGGAGGGTTGTCTAAGTCCACTCACATTGAATACAATACTATACAATACAATAGAACAAAACTGGGAATTCTAAAACAAAAATTTTTTTTATATGAAAGCTTCATAAAATCTTGCAACTTTATCAAAGTTCTAAGGAAATTTGATTATGGTAGCATATTCATAAAATATCATGCTTTACTATTATCCTCAATCCCTTGCAAACTTCTGCTTCATTATCTCTTTCCCGAACTCTTGTTGCTCTGTTTTTCTTTCAGAATTTTATCTCTCTGTTTCAGTCTCCTTTTTTTACTTTTTTTGGTCATCTTCGAACTGTTCGTTAACTCGCTCCTGCTGTCTTCTTCTTTTTGTTCTTTCTGTAGGTCTTGATTGGCTTGGAGAACAAAATATTGACAGTGGAACGTGAGTCCTACGATTTACTTGTTTATATAGGGGTTATATAGTTACTTGCTTATATAGAGTAGGCAAAAAAATTCATATAAACATAGATCTGCTGTTAATGGACCCTAGGGAGCTAGGGCCGCTAGGGTAGACTCTAAAGATGTTTTTTTTATCGATATAATCGAAACGGGGAGTAAAACCAAAAATACTCTAAGCCGGTACTGGTTAACACACTTCTAAACTGAATTTTTAAGTTTCGTTAAAATTTTTCAATATTGCTTAGAGAATAAGTGAACGTACAAAATTGTATGACGTTAGCTCACGCTGTTTCGATTTTATCGATGAAAAACCATCTTCAGAGTGCACCCTTTAAGCCGCTCTAGCTCCTTTAGGGTCCATTTGCGGACCAATGTTTATGTGAAGTTTTTTGAATGTTTCCAGACATCTTGTATAAGCTATTTTATTCAATACCTAAACTTTTTTGAGTGACTGGATCTGCATCTTGATCTTCGTCTTTTTTTTCAAAAGACCATTCAGCTTGATTATCGTTCACTTTTTTAGAAATGTCTATAGCTTGATTGTTATCCGCTTCTTCAGAAGAGCCTGCAACTTTATCATCTCCCTCCCTTGCCGTGAGATTTGCTGCAGGTTGATTACGTCGCGTAGAAATGTGAGAGTGATTAATTACTAAGCTGTGACTTAACATGTTCGACAAGTTTATTCTTCATTTCCCAATAGAATAAAAAAAACGGCTTTCTGATTAACGTCGATTGCGGAATACCAAACTGTTTTCAACCATCAAGCCACCCCTCATTGCTACTAAGTTTGTAGCCTTTTTTCATAAATAACCTGTAAAATACCATTTTATTTCCAAAAAAATATGACCACCTTGGCCGCCATGTTTGTTCAACTTGATTATCGTTTCTATGCGATTCTTCTAATTTGGACATTGAAATGTGTCTACGGGTTGGTTAATTATTTTGCTATCTGTAGAGCATTGCCAAATTTCACCAATATTTTTTCTTAGATTTCCTTATTTTCTTCATGTGCTCTTCTAATACTTTCCCTAAATTTATCTTTTTTATATACAGGGTGGGCCAATAGTGCGTGGACGGACGATTGCTACGAAATTCAAAAATATATCAATATGAAGTTTTGGCCATCGATTGACGTTAAGCTTGGGCGTATTTCTAAATTATTTTGGATGTTAGTCAAACTATATACAGAGTGGCCACACAAAGTTATGTTTTTTAAATAGGACACCCTATATATTTTATTATATTCAGGTTGCCCTTCTTAAATGCTTCAAGAAGATATAAGCATATGTGGCCTTTATACTACGCGTTTAGGAAATATGGGGGTTTAAGTGATAAAAATCAGCCACATTTGGGCGTCCAGAGCTCACTTACAAAAGAAAATTTAAAAGCGGATTATGTTCACTTATTAACTAGAAACCCTAGACTATGCAATAATTATTAATTCGCAACCTGGAGTTGCACTGGTATACAGGGTGATCGTTGTTTGAAAATCCTTGATTTTCTCGATTTTTTCAAATGGCAACACCGCAATTTTTGGATGTTGTTATATGGGGCTTGAGTTCAACTTTTATTTTTATGAGGCATGTCCTATACCTATCTCTAATAGATTTCGAGATATTTGACCTCATTTTTGCCTGATATTCCATAACATCAATAACTGAGGCAGGTTAGGCATCATTATTAAGGTTAAGTGAACCAGCTCAAGAATAACGTATCGGATCCGGCGGTGTCCACCTCCTGATCCGACACGTTATACTTGGGGTATATATAAGAGCTCAGCCTACGAACTTTCTTAAAGCCTGCATCGCATTTATACAATTTTCGTTGCATGCAATGGCCAATGAAAGTATTCTGTCAGCTGATTAATTTTTGGCAAATGCGAAATAGTCAGCTGACTGAATACTGACATCTTATTGGCCATTGCATGTAATAAAAATTGCATAAATGTAGCATAGTATATAATATTTGATAATTTAGTAATATTACTATAAAAAAGAAAACATAGTTAGTTAAGTTGTTTGTACACAGCCTTAATGTTCATTTCTACATTAAGTGTTCAAAGTGTCGACCCTGTTGTCCTAAACACGCCTCAATCCTTTTTTTAAAATTTTCCTTAACGCTTTGTAACATATTAGGAGTAATTGTTGCGAAAACGTTGCAACCCCACAGGAAGAAGTCCAATGGTGTTAGGTCGGGTGACCTGGCAGGCCAACGTACAGGTACACCTCTTCCTATCCACCTCTCAGCGAATGTGTTATTTAACAAGTTGATTATGGTTCTAGCATGATGAAGCGGCGCTCCATCTTGTTGAAAATACATGTATCTGCGTTGAACCAAAGGAATATTCTCTAATAATTCAAACAAGTTGTTTTCTAAGAATTGGTGGTATGTAACAGCAGTCAATGTCCCGTCGAAAAAGAAAGGTCTAATAACATATCTCCCAATTATTTCTGCCCTAATTGACCATTTTTCTTGGCTGCGATCCCGAAAATGATGTGGGTTATTGTCGCAATAGAAGTGTTGATTAACAAAGCCATTTCGGTAGAGTGTGCATTCAACGGAAAGTAACACACAACAAAGCGTGATTATGGTCACGGCCTCAGTATATAACGGTCTCAGTAATGTACTGAGACCGTGACCAAAATCACGCTTTGTTTTGTTTATAATTACTAGATCTCTTTGTGTAATATGAACGGAATTCTCAAATTGGAAAATAACACGTTCTCGTAAAAATCATTATTACGGTGAATTTGTTCTGGCATCCAATTACAAAAATTGGATCTAATTTGATAGTCTGTTTCTTTGAGTTCTTGGTGTAGTTGGATATGGTGTGGGTGGAATCTATATCTTCTTAGCATACGTCTGATAGATGTTCGACATACGTTCAAATTATTGCTAAGTTTTCCCGTACTCACGTGAGAATTTTCCGTTACCGACAACAAAATTGGTATTCGTTTTCTTCATTTGTTATCGTTTATGTTCTTGACTGTTTGGTATAATTTCCAGAATCTGTAAATCTCTCCGATACATTCCTTAGCGATTCTACTTTGGGATGATTGCGATCTGGATATTGCGCTTTGTATACTCGGCTGGCTAATAAACAATTTTGTTCACGTTCTCCCAGTGTAAAAATCATATCAACTAATTCATTTTGCGAAAACTTAGTTACTTTTACTAGTTTTCGGTACGATAACTAAACAATTATTAATTAATTAATATACTCAATGACAGTGTCAGTTTGACTTGATCGGATGTCAATTTTTTTTTCATGGATTGCCAAGATTTATAGCTGCTCACTAAATATAGTTTTCTTAACTTATTATTTTTTTCTTAAGGGCATAGCAATTAAAGACAAGCAATAATTTTTTATGTTTTAAAGGGTCTTTCCTCATCTGATTGGCCAAGAGCTATATTTTGGACAATCATCGGATGAAGGAAAATACTTAAAACATAAAACGTTTTGCTTAAGTTCTCGTATTGCTTAATCTATAAACATCATATAAAAATCTATAAATATTTTAACTATTACATATTTTTTAGTATATCAGAAGATGAATAAATTAAGCTCTAATGTGGTCAAATATATCTAAATCTATTAGAGATAGGTATAGGACATGCTTCATAAAAATAAAAGTTGAGCTCAAGCCCCATATAACAACATCCAAAAATGCGTTGTTGCCATTTGAAAAATTCGAGAAAATCAAGGTTTTTTCAAACAACGATCACCATGTGGGGGAGTGCAACTCCAGGTTGCAAATTAATAATGATTGCATAGTCTAGGGTTTCTAGTTAATAAATGAACATAACCCGCATTTAAACTTTCTTTTGTAAGTGAGCTCTGAACGCCCAAAAATGACCCATTTTTATCACTTAAACCCCCATATTTCCTAAACGCGTAGTATAAAGGCCACATATTTTTATATTTACTTGAAGCATTTAGGAAGGGCCACCTGAATATAATAAAATATATAGGGTGTCCTATTTAAAAAAAAAAAACATAACTTTGTGTGGCCACTCTGTATATAATTTGGCATTAACATCCAAAATAATTTAGAAATACGCCCAAGCTTAACATCAATCGATGACCAAAATTTCATATTGATATCTTTTTGCATTTCGGAGTAATCGTCCGTCCACGCACTATTGGCCCACCCTGTATTGTAGCGTTTTCTTTTTCACAAAGAAAACCTACTGGCTTCCCTTTCAAACTTTCATTAATAACTGTAAAATACCATTTTATTTCCAAAGGAATATGACTACCTTGGCCGCCATGTTTGTTCACCTTGATTATCGTTTCTTTGCGATCCATTCTACTTCGAGTTCTAGGGTTAGAAATCCGTTGACAGGTGACTTCTTTAGGACATTGACATGTGTCAATGGGTTGAATAATTATTTTTCTATCTGTGCAGCATTGCCAAATTTCACCAATATTTTTACTTAAATTCCCTTATTTTCTTCATGTGCTCTTCTAATACTTTCCCTAAATTTATCTGTTATTTAACAACAATGGCAAGATTTTCATATTTCGCGGTTCATTTTCTCCTTCTTTTTATTTCCCCTTTTTGACACTATAATTTCCGCTTTTTCCATCTTGACCACTGTCGAGGGCACATCGGACGTCAGCCTGTCCCTAAACGGCAACCGCCTAGCCATGTGGCTATTCTAGTAAAGTTCTCTTATTTTGGGGTCCAATGTTTGAGTGATAAAGCTCAATACTTCCTTTTTTTGGATCTTGCACGTGCGTGTGCGCGTGTTTCATCCTGCACGTGTGCTGATAATGGAGCCCCCTTTGCCAAAAATGGAGCCGTTAGTGGCGGTGATGGCTCCTAGGTTTTAAACCGTCTGGGTTTTGGAGCCCTCTTTGCCAAAAATGGAGCCGTTAGTGACGGTGATGGCTCCTAGGTTTTAAACCGTCCAGCCTTACCACACATGATGCACTGATCCTCTACCTCAACTACTAAGAAAGCCCTACAAACTGGCCAAGTATTTCAACCAGTAGGAGTAGATTTAAATACCAAGTGTACCTGCACTAACCTTAGGTAAGAACTAACACCATAATAAATAAATGTGCCTAATTTTAATAATTCCTGTTGGTTTTACTTTGGTTTGATCACCTAAACAATATGAACATCAATTATTGCTATGATAATTTTCTCAATTTTAATATTATAGCTACAACCTGTAAGTTAAATTGAGTGGCGCCCATTTAACGGGTCTAGCTTATATAGCTATACTAGGCTTCAACTCCTTTTTATGTAATTTTGAACCACGACCTAGCTCTCCACCTACCCAAAGCTGCCGTTCGCATAGTATGTGGCTTTGCTAACTTATACCTTTTTTAAAATACGTCACAGTATATATAAAACATCTTTTTTCCAGGGAAATAGGCTATCTACCATGTGGTCTTTCTGCCATTTATCTTTTATTTAGCAACAATGGCAGAATTTTTATATTTTACGGTTCATTTTCTCCTTCCTTTTATTTCCCCATTTTGACATTTTAATTTCCGTTTTTTGACCAATTCTGAGCCCAGATGGTAAAAGTTAAAACATTTGATGGTCCCTTTTCCATCTTGACCACTGACCAGGGCACATCGGACGTGAGCCTGTCCCTAAACGGCTACAGACTAGCCATGTGGCTGTTGTAAAATATTTTCATAATTTGGGGTAAGACTTCCATTAATTAATTTAAACGTATCTAAGCCTTTCTTTGTTCAATTATTAGGTCCAAAGTTTGAGTAATAAAACTCAACACCTCCTTTTTTCAAGTGCCTACCATTCATCTTGGAAAATGGAGCCGTTAGTGACGGTGATGGCTCTTAGGTCTTAAACCATCTGGGTTTTGAGCCCCTTTGCCGAAAATGGAGCCGTTAGTGACAGTGATTGCTCCTAGGTTTTAAACCGTAAAAGTTTTAAGCCCTACAAACTGGCCAAGTATTTCAACTAGTAGGGGTAGATTTAAGAACCAAGCCCAGTAAACAGTCGAACGTTGTTTCAACGTAGAATCATCGTTTGGTCCGTTGATTTATAGTTGTCACGTTGATTTTAACGAGTTGATTTTAGGTTGATATAAGCGATAGTGCACAACCATGATTTTCGACGTTAAATCAACGTTGTTAAACCGTGTTTTGGATGTTTTTTTGATATTGGTTGAATGTATCCTGTTGATTAAACATTGCAATTAGGTGACAGTAATTAAGCCGTCAGGAATGCGCGGTTGCAAAATGTCTTAAAACTTATCATCATTTGTTCGGTTGATTTATAGTTGTCTCTTTGATTTTAAGCAGTTGATTTTTGGTTGATTTATTCAAAAATAAACAACCATATTTTTTGACGTTAAATCAACGTTGTTAAAACGTGTGTTGAATATGTTTAGATATTGGTTGAATTTATAACGTTGATTAAACGTTGAAAGTAGGTTTACATGTCACATACTCTGAGCGCTAGGTGGCGTTGGCGTAAACGGCGGACGACCCAGATTCCTATAACGAGGTTTAGAGGGGTAGGACGTATTGCCACGATCCCCGGTGTTTATCTTTCTGACGCGTGTCGGGCGCCGAAACTGTCGGCTGCTTGAGACTTAAGATGTTATTGTCGGCCATGACACGACGTTCGTTGTTGTTATTCGTTTCGTGTTCTTTGTTTGCCGTTTTTTTAGGGTGCAAAATTTCAAATCGCTTAAAAGGTGAGTACTTATGGGTTGAGATTTTACTGTTTTTTTTTAAGATTAGAGACAAAATGGCTGGAATCCCACCACCACCATTGGTTTTGATGAGTGTGGCAATACTATTTTGCAGGCCAACTATCTTAAGTAGATATGGTTAAATTACGCTGTACTAAATTAGGTATATATAGGCATATTAAGGCTGATATAAATTATTTACCTACGCATCACAATAAAAATTAATTCTCGACAATCAAAGCTTTATTGTCTCTAGAATTACAGTCTCATTGAGAAAGCATTCCAATGCGTTAAATACAACTGTCAAAATGTGTGTACATAAAAATTCAGCGGTGATTTTTGCCTTGCTCTCACCTCAGGAGAAAATCACTTCCACAATTGTGTACCTACCAGATTCAATTTCCAAGGAAATTCTTTTAAATCCTATATACCTAATTTGCCTTGAGCTCCACTAAATATTTTGATATCAAAATGTCTTTGTACTCATCAACAAACACACAAATAAGTATAATTTTTCTGTTTCATCATTTCTAAAGTTTTTTCACTTTATGAAGGTCTGAAGAAGGCAACAGAAAAGTTGCCGAAACATTAACTAAGTGGATTCGTCCGAGCCCCCGTTCCCGTTTCAGGGTAAATTGTTATTAGGAGTAATTTTACTGTGAATTGTGGAAAATTTCTTTTCCAACAATCCAAAATCGTCCAAAAAAGTGTATCACGTAGACATTACCCAAAAGTACTAAGTACTAAGTACTAAAAAATTTAATTCTTGTTTAAAATTATTCCTAGATTACAGTCACCCCCAGTCAACCCCTAAGTGCTGTCCTTCCTTTGGTTTTAAGTTTTAGCATATACGGGGTGTTCATTATAAAACTTCATCTAGTTGTCTGTCAAATGTCAAAAGAAAAGGATGGAGAAACAAAAGTCCATTTATTTTGATTATGTCATCCTATTCAGTCAAAATTTCATAGCCTGCTAGTTATAATGAACACCCCGTATCTCATCAAAAACGAATTTATAAAATATAACTATTTTACTAATGATTGTAATTAACCCAAGTATTATATTTCCAATAAAACATGTTTAAAATATGTTATGAATTTTTTTATGATAAAATGCAAAGTTTGATATATTAAATACGTAGAGACGTCAACAAATGGACATTTGACATGTGACGACGTAGTGTGCTACCTGGGGTCAAACACTTTTTTGTATGTGCTTTTTAATTAAACATTAACGCTCTGTATATTTTTAACAGCATTTTTGGTTTACAGTTTTTGTCTTAAACTAAAATTAAAACGTATTAACACGGGTTCACTCATTTTTATCGAATAAGTTTTAACTGGGTTCAAAGTTCAAACCCTGGTAAAACTCATTTGACATAAATTATATTCATGTAAATGGAAAAAAATAGATGAAAACGTTGATTTAACGTTTTATGTGAGGTTGATTAAACGTTTTAAGAAAACGTAGATTAAACGTAGATTAAACGTCTTAAGCAAACGTTGATGAAACGTTTTAAGAATGGCTGATAAAAACGTTGATTCATCGGACATAACTACGTTGAGGTTACAGGTTTTTTTTTACGTTCAATAACGAATCAACGTTCAACTGTTTACTGGAAGTGTACGTGCACTAACCATAGCTAAGAACTAACACCATAATGAATAAATGTGCCCAATTTTAATAATTTCTGTTGGTTTTTCTTTGGTTTGATCACCTAAACAATATGAACATCAATTACTTTCTATGATAATTTTCTCAAATTTAATATTATAAATATAATCTGTAACTTAAATTGAGTGGCGCCCAATTAACAGGTCTAGCCTATCTAACTATATTAAGCTTCTATCCATTTTAAGTCATTTTGAACCATGACCTAGCTCTCCACCTACCCAAAGCCGTTTGCATAGTATGTGGCTTTGCTAACTTTTATTTTTTTTTAAATACGCCACACGTTCTGGTTTTCAGTAGTGCTTAACATTTTGCCCGCGTATGTTATTTTAGAGCACACTTTCCCTACAATCACTTTTACAGCTCAAACAGAAAAATGGAAGAAAACGAAAAAAAACTCAAGAGCCGAAACTTTAGGAAAAGACTACTAAAATAATCAATTATTTTTTGCGTTAACAAAAATGCCTACAAACATCAACTTAACACACTTTTTTAGCTGTCCTCTTTTGTTTTCGTTCTTATTTGTTTTTTCGCAGATCTAATTATTTTAACGTTTTTACACATTTTTAACACAATTAACATTCGACCTTGGAGGCAAAAAAACCAGGCCTGGTGATCCTCTGCCTAGGTAATTTTTTAACCTGACGACGTTCAAGTCTACATTTCTTCCTTTTCTATGCAACAAAATGAACATTCTGAACGCAAAAAAATTAGTTGCTTTGCCCAAATCTGAATAGCAAGTAAATTTTGAAAAGTTGTTTGATAAATTTCATAAATTTTAATAATTTTCTCCAGTTATGAAACTAGAAAATTGTGTCCCAGGTAGAATGGTTTCGGTGGTCAATTGGCGGATAGGGACTAAAGGCAGCAATTATACAGTAATTTCTACGCCCACGTTTCGTTTAATCTACTTAAACATCTTCAGGGCTCGAAATTGTTGCACTACAATTTCGAGCCCTGAGGATGTTTAAGTAGAATGTATGAGTGAAGATGTTTAAGTAGATTAAGCGAAACGTCGGCGAAGAAATTACTGCATAATTGCTGCCTTTAGTCCCTATCCGCTAATTATCATCAGTTATTTTATCTGCTTGTTGAATTCTTTGAGTGCAATTCGCGGCAAATAGAGAAACACACACTACTACTACTAAACATACACAACTACTTTCCATATTTTGAGCCATCAATAATTAACATAACCTCAAATTAAATACAAGTAGAAAAAGATGATGATAGGCAGGGCATAATATTTTAAATCAAGTTTTACGTGATACTAAAAGCTTTATTAATTGATGTAATTACTTTATATGACCTCTTTTGTTTAACAGTTAATTGAATATGGTAATTGTGAGTCTTTGTTCAAATTGCTTTGCTGACTCATTGAAGAAGATATAAATAAGTTTCTAAATCCTTAGCACATTAAAACTTTCGACTTTCATTTCAGCCCTTTTTAGGTGAAACATCCAATCATCGCTACATATAAATTAAGATCTATGAGTTTCAATTAAGTTTCCTGCAATTTATAATCAAAGTCGTCGTTCCGGAGCAAATAAGGCATAAAAGTGTTTTTTATGATAGTGTATGTTACACTTAAATAAAATTCTAACACCCACCTCCTCTCCTGCTAAGATGACCTTTATTAACATTTTTAACGCAATTTTGCCTCCCCAGGGAACATGCCTAACGACATCCCATTGACGCTAATTTTGCCGTTTATAGGCTTAGGGTTTGAAAAATTCGTTTTTCCAACCTTTGATATTTTCGGCAAATACCTACCCTTATCGTTTACATAATGGTCGAAAAGGGTCTGCACGGTTTCTTCCCTAATGACCTTCCGGAATTATTCTGATGTTCTAATTATTCGAAATCGATTTTAATTGTATTAGCTTCGAGGGGGAATTATTGTATTTTACTAATTGAAGGCCTTTTGTTGAATAGTTTTAGATATTATCTGGGGCCGGTAATTATTTCACAGGAAAGGTCAAAGAGTGCCACGAGGTTTAATGTTTGTCTCGATATACTTTTACGATACAAGCTTTATTTAATATGCGGAAAAAATACTTTTTAGGAAATAGTGGCTTACATTTTCCAGGAACTATCGCACAGTGCAGAAAATGGGTTACAACAACAACATTATGGAAAAAATATGTTGCTTTTCATTGAAATGTGATCATATTGAATGTGAGGTCTTAGAATAATAAAATAATTCAAATGGTGGATTAAACTATAGTACTAACAATTCAGAGAAAACAATTTGTTAGGTTTTGTTTCTGCACTAATGAGCACGTCTTGCCATGCTTCTAATGAGATTGTGAAAATGCGGTTGTTTTTGAAAACTGCCAAACTGTCTGATGGATGAGGCAAATCGTTGCAACACATTTTCGGTAAATGAAAGGTCATGACTACTGGAGGACCGAAGTTGTACCGTAACCTCAGATTTGAGCAGAAAAAGCCGCTGATCATCCAGCAATGTGGGGACGAAAATTATATTTCTGTTTATACAGGGTTATTCACGCTATTCGACATGAATAATTATGGATGAATGGATGAGTGTCTATTGTAAGTACATTTTAAAATTATTGTCATTGGAAGAGCGGTGAGATGTTGTACAGAACAGGAACAGGCGGCATCCACCAGCGCATTATATCTAATACTGCATGGCAGATGGCTCTCAGTTCAAGAAGCAGCCCATATTGCTCTGTACCTCGCAGGTTATCGGAACCAGAACGAAGTGTAAAGAGTAGTCAACCCATCTGCATACTAGTTTCGGGGTCTACCTCTCATCGGTACAGTTTTGGCTGATCGACAAATAGGAGACCACCTACTCTTTACACTTCGCTCTGGTTCCGATAAAACGTGCGAGGTACAGAGCAATATGGGTTGCTTCTCGAACTGATACCCATCTGCCATGCAGCATTAGATCTAATACGATGGAGAATGTCGCCTACTCCTGCTCTGTACAACATCTCACCGCCCTTCCGTAGATTTTTGGCATTAAGCCGCGAACTCACGGTCATCAATTTGTCGATCAGCCAAAGCTGTACTAATGAAAAGCACTGAGGAAGACCTTAATTAAAGGTCGAAACGTTGGCGATTTCTAAAAAGTGAAATAGCTTTCTCTCTTGTCCTACACCTGCTATCCAAACGTTCACATTAGTAAATAAAGGACTCTTAGCACAGATGATGTTATTGAAGTCGTCTAAGTCAACTCAAATTCAAGAAAGATTTAATTTCCAAGCAAACGCAAAGGACAAGCTGTAGGAATGTTTAATAGTTTTGACAGAGAACTAAATTTTGTATCTAATGATACTATAAAATAGAGGGTGTCTAGTTTAAATTAAACGGGTTATTACTGTCGGAAGTTTAGTAATAATTTAGTGTTCGTTTATTGACATTCGATACACAGTAGTTAATATTTAATATATACCGCAAACAATTCACTGTACTAGTAGCGCACCAACCAATTTCGGTGGTTAAAAGGAGATTTTAAACATTCAATTTTAAACTGCATTTTCACAAAATCACGAATATCTGAAGAACGGTACGGTTTAGATGCCATAAATCTTAATAACACTACCTTTACTTTTATCCGTAGATAACGAAAATACATTAATATACTAGGTGTTTCATTTGAAAAAATTACAACTTTAATCAATTTTATACTTTTGGGACCACCAGTATACAATGACAATAATTTAAAAATATACTTCCAATAGACTCTCATCGATTCCATATACAAAACTGTTTAAAAATCTAAAAGTTGTGAGTCACTCACAAATAACGTGAATCACCCTGTCTAGTTTTCCTACAATTCAGAACAACTAAGGGCTGATTGTGTCGAGCAAATGCTCTAGATGAAAATCAGAGGTTATCTGTTGCTTGCAACAGCGGCACCCCATATGATTATTGGATATGACATTCCACTCTATGCATCGAAGTCTGGCATTCATCCTTACGTCTTCTTAATGAGCTGCAGCATCATGGGCCTTTCAACAAAATCGCGATTTGTCACTGAAGACAACAGTGTTCTAATCGTCATGCGTTTCATAGGGTGCAATATAACTTTCATGTCTTTGGCGTTTATGCTCAGATGTAAAGCACCAGGTGATGACGAAGCTCAAAGCTTCATTATACAGTTGATATAAAAATATCTGTATTTTCAGTTCCAATATTCCTTGTTGATGAAAATCAATCTCTGGGAGGGAACGAGACGAAGAAGCCCAGCAATTTTGTTGTTTATTTAATTGCTGTGGCAATATGCATGAAATTCTGCGTAAAACTTCCAAGAACAAAATTCCGACCATTCTACCTCTTTCGAGAAGGATTAATTGATAAAAACGGGCCAAAATTTTGAACAGTGAGATGCAAACCGATAACTAACTACACTACACTTTATCAGAAATCTAGCTGAAGATCAAAAATTGCGGGACAAAACACCTGATAATTGCGACCAATTTTTTTTATACTGTTTTGTAATCGTTTAATCTACTAGTAAAAATATACCTGTTTATCAAAATTCCATTTTTCTAAGACCTCGCCTTCAATGTAATAATATTATTTCGATCGAAGTCAGTTAATACTTCCAAATCTTATTATTCGGATAATAACTTCTTCATGTTTAGCCCACTAAATATAGCCTGCTTCACTGTGGTTAGCTTCTAGGTATAAGGGCGTGCTTATAAATTACCGAACCATTAAATAATAACCGACAATGGTTAACTTTGGAGTCCAACCAGTTATTTTTATACTTCCAATGTAAAATTTAGCATAAGTGCGTGACCGTACTATTATTAGTCGTGCACTGGTGTTTTACGCCCCTATCAGACGAGATTTGTAATCCAATTTCTATTAAAAATCTCATTTAAAATTAACTTATGCTGCACAGTATACCTACCTGCTCAAGCCTTCACTGGAGATTCGCCTTTTGAATACTTAAATTGGCTGACAGCTTAAAAGGTCTTTAATTTTAGAACTTAAATTATTTAGCCGAGTTGATCCTTCCTATAAAAGGAGCAGAACGCATTTGCCACGGTTTCTTAGGTTTAATTGCCAATTACAACGAAAACGCTAGAATTAACAATACAGGAAAGTTCGAAGAAAGGAACTAAATTCAATTCGAGACCTAGGGATTAAGTGTAATTAAATAAGGGCAAAAAAATGGGCTGTAACTTTCTCTAGAATAAAGTTTATTTGGAAAATTGCTAAAACGAATTGCGACGTTTGGCTTATGGCAAGGAATTTAATAATATTTTCTGAAGATGTATTTCTCGGGAAAATGTTCTTGTGGTAAGAGGCTTGAAGGACCGATATTAATATCATCGACTGAGGTTTAATAGGCGGTAACCGAGCTGGACGAACTTTAAAGCACCCTAAAGCTCAATTATGTGTTAAGAGGTGTAAGCAATTTTGTGGTAACAGATACGTTTACGTCTTATACAGGATGGATGTGGAAAATTGTTAAAAATTAACGAAGGAATAGACCTCTCACTGTATGTTAAGATACTTCAAAAGTCTGTTTTGAAAAATCACACGAGACGAGTTTCCTACTTTTGTGTTTAAAGAATTAGGAAAGAAGTATTTTTAAAACATATGGGATTTATAGTAAAATCAAGATTTACTTATGTCTGTGTAACTTGGCAGAATATAACATTTAATAATAAATTTCAGAATTCCCAGTTTAATAAATTAACATTTTTGAACAGCTTAATGATATTGATTGTTTCCAAAGCGAACCACCATTCAAGAAAAAAGTAAAAGTGACTAAGAGTTCAAAATAATTGTCTTTATTGGTGCCCTAAATTGAATACAAGTAAGGAAAAGAAAGTATTGTAAGCAATCAGGCACTATTTGCCTAATATCTAAGAATACATAGTAAATGTACGTTCTCGCTTGGATTCATAAAACGATAAGATACTGTTGCGAACTCGGGGTTCAATAATTCCAGTGAAACAATTTAATTAACACTATTTATTTATTTCCACAATTACACACGACTACAATTGCCCTCCTTCTAAGGCTGTTCGTCTCGAACAGATAGAGTTCCATGGTATCGTGCTAATCGATCCAAATGAACAACCTTCATCTTTGACCTGGGGGCCGCTGGATCCTATACACCACGTTATTAATCTCCTTTATAATTGTATAAGGTTCTTCCCAATTTTGGCTAAGTTTGGGCGACTTCCCCACCTTTCGCCGCGGATTGTATAGCCACACCAAATCACCATCCTGGAAGCCGCGGGAGTTAGCTAGTAAGTCATATCTTGCTTTGGCTCGATCACTGGAGATCCGCAGTTTATTCCTGACTTGTTCATGAACTTTGTTAAGCCTCTCCTTAAGCTCCTCCACGAAATTCTCAGAGCTGAGCGACTCTTTTTCTGGTGTTCCATACGTCAAATCCACAGAAAGCCTCATTTCCTTTCCGAACATTACTTTCGCCGGAGTATAACCAGTGGATTCATGCGTAGAGCCTCGATATGCCATCAACATGAGAGGTAGAGGTTGGTCCCAATCACGCTGATGATCTGCCACCATTTTAGACAAGTAATGTTCCATGGTCCGATTAAACCTCTCTACCATCCCATCCGACTGTGGATGCAAAGGAGCTGTCCTGGTCTTGCAAATTCCGAGAAGTTTCATGACCTTCTGGAAAACAGCCGATTCAAAATTTCGGCCCTGATCAGAATGAAGTT
This sequence comes from Taphrorychus bicolor, assembly GCA_951812265.1. Lineage (NCBI taxonomy): Eukaryota > Metazoa > Arthropoda > Insecta > Coleoptera > Curculionidae > Taphrorychus > Taphrorychus bicolor. Next base: position 65,790,219 of record OX638297.1, read on the forward strand.
CGAGACGGACTCCAAATCTGCAGAACATTTCATTTACTAGCATCGTCGCCACAGTCGTTGCTTCTTGATTAGGCAGGGCGTAGGCTTCAGGCCATTTAGTGAAGTAATCCATGGCGACCAAGATGTATTTATTGCCTGACTCAGTCTGAGGAAATGGTCCCGCGACATCAATTGCTACCCTCTCGAATTGAGCACCTACAGTGTACTGCACCATTCGGCCGCGTGATTTTGTTTGAGGTCCTTTTGTGGCACAACAAACTTCGCACTTGCGGCACACACATTCGACGTCTTCATGATAATTTACCCAGTAGAACCGCTCTTTAATTTTGGCCAAGGTTTTATTGACCCCAAAATGACCTCCACTTATTCCGTTGTGCATTTCCCATAGTACATCCGATTTTCTCCTACTAGGAACAACCAACTGACTAACTACGGTCTTGCCATCAGATCTCCCACGCTCTCTTCAGTAATCCATTTTCTATTCTAAGAGAGTGCCACTGGCTCCATAGCTCCTTCAGGTATGGACTTTTACCAGCAAATTCTTGCCACTCTGGTCTCTTGTCATCAGTCTTTACCATGAGTATCGGTCCAATATCTAGATCATTCAATTGTTCTTCCCGAAGTGTCTGTGTGGTCCAGCCATCGTTCCTTTCTACCGACGTTCTCCTTACAGAAGGATGTCCCTCACGTTGCTGAGTTCTTCGACAATGCTGACTATCTTCTTTACATGGCCGTCTAGACAATGCATCGGCATTTCCGTGAGACCTTACCGGTCGATGTTCAGTTTGGGTCTTCTGTCCTTTAATGCATCCGGTCTCTGTAACACTTTTGCCACCCAAATTATTGGCTTCACTGATCCTGGGGGTCTTAACGGGCTCGGTCAATTGCCTCCCTACATTGACAGGAATTGGTTTTTCCTGGACTCTAGGGCGGTCTTGCGGTCTTGGTTGCCGCTAGGTCTTCTAAACAACGGCGACGGACTCCTTGCCCTGTTACGTCAGTTACTCTTGACGTGACCCAGTTTACCGCAGTTAAAATATTGTATGCCCCGATTGTCTGTTGATTGAGGAGGTCTTCCCAACAAGGCTTGGATATTGACTGCCAGATCCTTCAACGCTTTATGTAAAGTTGCCATGGATTCAGCCCTAGACGTATCTTCCACGTCATCGCAGGTTGCCATTCTTACACGTGGAGAAAAACTAGATGATACTCGTGATGCCTCGAATTCCAGGGCCCGAACTAGTGCCTCGCTGATATCCTTGGGCCTTACTAGACGTAAGTGGTATCTCATGTCACTATCGCGAACTCCCTCAATGAACCTTTCGGAGGCAAATTGCATTTGAAAAGATTCAGGGGCTGATGGGCATGCCAGGTGAATTAGTCTGTCTATGTCTGCCTCAAATTCTTGTAAGGATTCACCTGACTTTTGCTGTCTCATCCTCAACTGGGCCTGGAACACTGTTTCTTTGTGCTCATTTCCAAATCGTAGTTGCAGAGTGTGTACTAAAGCTGCATGATGCGTGTGGCAATATGCATGAAATTCTGCGTAAAACTTCCAGGAACAAAATTCCGACCACTCTACCTCTTTCGAGAAAGATTAATTGATAAAAACGGGCCAAAATTTTGAACAGTGAGATGCAAACCGATAACTAACCACACTACACTTTATCAGAAATCTAGCTGAAGATCAAAAATTGCATTACAAAACACCTGATAATGATGACCAATTTTTTTATACTATTTTGTAATCGTTTAATCTACTAGTAAAAATATGCCTGTTCATCAAAATTCCATTTTCCTAAGACCTCTCCTTCAATGTAATAATATTATTTCGATCGAAGTCAGTTAATACTTCCAAATCTTATTATTCGGATAATAACTTCTTCATGTTTAGCCCACTAAATATAGCCTGCTTCACTGTGGGTCGCTTCTTGGTATAAGAGCGTGCTTATAATTAGGAAGATTACCGAACCATTAAATAATAACCGACAATGGTTAACTTTGGAGTCCAACTAGTTATTTTTATACTTTTATAGTAGTTGCAGAGTGTGTACTAAAGCTGCATAATTATTTTCATCAGCTGCCGACAGAGATTGGATTAATTCAGCCGCTTTACCACGAAGTGCTACCACTAGTGATGTAGCTTTCTGGGGCTCGGACCAGCCATTAGCTTTTGCAGCTGCCTCAAATTGGGTTTTATAAATTTCCCAGGCCGTAGTACCGTCATAATCGGGAGGCTTAATTTTAGCGTTGGCTGTGCTAAAACTCTCTGTAGACACGTTGTCGTCCTCAAGTTGTTCACGGAATTTCTTTTCCAGCTCGAGAACCTTCTGGTTGACAGCTTCGAGTCCTTCGTTAACGGATTGCATTATTCTTTCTTCCAATTGTTGCTCCCTAGCTGCGAGATGGTTCACTAATTCTTCTTTAAACCGTTTCTGTTCTTCTTTTTCTTCTACATAAAGTTTTTCCTGCTCTTCTTTCTGTTCTAGATAACGTCGCTCCTGTATTTGATCACGTTTTTCCAGCTTTTCCCTCTGTTGTTGCATAAGAGAAAGCAGTGTGGCTAGTTGATCCTCCATCGCTTGATGCTGGCTTCTGGTCACTGGCATAAACACGTAATGTCCGGCAATGAAGCACTCACTTACAGTTCAGCAATATTAGTCCTCAAATTCCCACTGGAATCCCACTTCTGACACAAATTGTTGCGAACTCGGGGTTCAATAATTCCAGTGAAACGATTTAACACGAAAGCACTATTTATTTATTTCCACAATTACACACGACTACTAAATAACTCATTACTTAACACTTTATAGCCTTCTATTGACGCTTCGTACTTTAGCTTACTTATAGCTCGATTAAAATACGACTACTCTTAACCGCGCGCTCTATGCGCCTTTTATACACAATCCTAAAATTACAGAAAAACCTAGAAAGTTTTTGATAAGAATTCTTGAATAATCTCACATAAAAAAAATTGTAAACAACTGCCTTCTAAATTAAACCGAGCAATAAATCACTCGTGTCAGCCATGACGCAGCGCGGATAGGTCGCGAAGCTCCACCAACCACACGCGTTGCCCCGCCTCCGATGCGACGTTGCTGCGAATCATAACAATACGAAGTAATCAGAAAGTCAGTCTAAGGACCGCTTTTGAAAAAGTTGCTATGAATTTTAAAAAATGGTTTTATTTTATTTTATCTAAAGGAAAATTTCAATATTTCGTAAACTTACCTCGAACTCTTCGAAGTTGCGAAGTTGCACTTCACGTGACTTTTTTAAAATCCGGTCTACCAAGTGCGCAATGAAGCCCTGCATGGGAAATTTATTCAGATTTTGAAACTGCTGCAATTTTTTTTTCAGTTTAACTTCATCGTACTCTGTGTATGCTTTATTAGTCTCATATCCCTAACTTTTCATGCTCTCATTGAGAGTATCGTGAAGTGTCTTGAAGAAATCATCCTTGTATTGAGGCAATAAAGTAAGTTTCCAAAGGATAACCCACATACAAAAAGTGCACACATTTGTTTTAGATATTATTATCACATTTACTTTGACGCACGTTTTCAAACTGTTTGACGTAAAATGCTCTTCAAATCAATAGTGAATCAAAACATATTTGCGACTATGAATTTACAGCTCGGCTACTATAATCCATTCACTTATTTCTGTCGTCAAGTTGGCGTTGGAAATTTTACATATTTCACCCGGTATAACATGACTGACAGTGACAGTGATTATTAGTCGATGTGAGGTTAAGATTATTGTTTACAATTACGCTCACATAGTTGGCCACGTAGCTTTTTTTTGTTTAAGATTTCAATAATAATGATTAATAACTGAGAATTTAGTTATGGACCGAGGCTCTTCGCTAGTAGTTATATTTTATTAATATATTTTAAAATAAATCTTCCAAAATGAGAGTAAAAGAGATTCAGTTTTTGGTGTATAGTTATTTTCCTAACTAGTGCGGAAAGTGATACTTTACCGCACGCCGTCTGCCAATGACGCAGCAGACGAGTGCGGGAAAGACACTTTCCGCACGAGTTAGGAACAATATTGTTTCTACGAGCCCAAGTAACAAACATATAATCAGCCTTACAATAGGACGTTATCTTTGTCAACAGTCTGACAGCTGAATTAATCAACAATCAATTGGTTGTTATGACAAAAACTTGGTGTGATTGTTGGCGTGACTTAATGTTTCCGGCATAAACTGGTGACATTGGAATAAAAAGTACGTATATTATGGGTAAATTTTATATCAAAAATCAATAAAGGCAAGCATAATAGTTCCTTAAAACAGAAAAAATGGTTGGCACGGTTGTAAGGCAGGTGCACCTATCTAGATAGACAGACTATAAAGTCTAAATTATATTATAAATCAGTCATTCTTTAAATATTTACTTTCCCGCACGCCAAGTTTACTTTCACGCACACCGTGCGGGAAAGTGAAGCTTTCAAAAACAAAATGCGTGCGGGAAAGTGATATATTAAGAACGCTCGTAGAAAAAATATGTGTTCATCGATGCATTCATTCTACATAAGTACTAGTGACAATATCTATAAAACATTTTTTGTTTGTAAAAGTGAAATATAGATATGGCAGGACAAGGACAATGATATATGGCTGAGGCAATTCGAAACATGAAAATTTAAAAATAGTGCTCAGAGTCAAAGCTGACTCTGAGCACACGCTATATTTTAAAAACTGAACACATTGTTTCTTAATTGTCTCATTGCCCCACTTATATGCTTGATTATAGTTCAAAGAAATTCGGAAATGGCTATAGCTGAATCCTAGAGAAAAAGACACCAAACTTCATGTCATAAATGCTACCTTGCAAGAGTTTTTATTAATTCATATTTATTAATAACAATACAATAATATAACATTATTGTACACGACAGCGTCTGTTTCTCCATGTTAGGAGCGGCTGAACAAACTCACCAACCCGTCTGGCCAGCGTGGTGAGTTATGGCTAAAAACCCCCTATGAAAATGCCAGTTACAAAACTTCAATTACCCCAGGCGAGTAGGACAATAGTTCCAAAATCTCGCACCGATGAGAAATCGGTCTGTCCCAAGGATTCTGGGGGGGACAATATATTAGCAAATCCTATAAAACACCGAAGACTAAACGTGGCAACATACAACGCACGGACATTGCTATCGGACGAAGGACTGGTCGAGTTGGAGATGGAACTGGATGAGATAAACTGGGACATAGTTGGTTTGTGTGAGGTAAGAAGACGAGGCGAACAACACTCCAAATTAAAATCCGGACATGACTTCTACCATATAGGCGAGAACGACACCTCTGTAGGAGGAACCGGCTTTCTGATACACAGACGTCACTGCAATAACATTGTGGCCATAAAGGCAATATCAACAAGAGTGATATATATGGTTCTTAAGCTAAACGCAAGATACAGCATCAAAGTGGTACAAGTATACGCACCAACGACAGGACATACCGATGAGGAAATAGACAAATTCTATGATGATATTACAATGGCCCTAGAAGAAGAACGAACGCACTTTACTATCCTGTGCGGAGACTTTAATGCTAAGGTGGGTCCAAGGACCCATGAGGCGGAGATTGCGGTAGGAAAGTTTGGTCTAGAGGGCAGAAATGAACGTGGAGAGACCCTACTTTTTTGCTGCAAAATAATCTATACCAAATGAATAGCTTCTTCAAGAAAACACCAAACAGAAGATGGACCTGGGAAAGTCCAGATGGCCGTACCAAAAACGAAATAGATTATATAATAACCGACAAAAAACAAATAGTCAAAGACGTTTCAGTCCTGAACAAGCTGACAACGGGTAGCGACCACAGAATGGTGCGAGCAAAGATAATAATTAACATCGGCAAGGAAAGACATAGAATGATCAAAAAGAGCGATTACAAAAATTGGACGAGCCCGCCGGATATAGAAAGATTCCAACATACAATCGAGAACAGACTGAAAAACTCTAATTATCACGACGACATGGACGTACTGAATAATGCAATAGTTACGGCCATACAGGAGAGCCAGAAAGAACACTGCCCAAAGACTAAAAAAGACGAAAAAATCAGCATAGCCACCAGAGAACTGATGAAGGAGAGAAGAGATAGAAGAGGTCAAAAATCAACGACTCGCGCAGAGCTCAAAGAAATGAACAAACAAGTGTCCACGGCCATAAGAAAAGATATCAGAACATACAATAGAAACGCAATTGAACAGATTATAGAGAAGAACAAGAGCATGAAAGTACTACGTAGAGATCTGGGAAGTGGAAGAAGAGAGATAACGAAACTCAAGAACAAACAAGGAAATATAACAGCAAACAGAGAAGAAATACTAAAAGTTGTGGAGGACTTTTATCAATCACTATACAGGAGCCACAGAGAGGAAAATACAAATATGGATCTAGAACCTGATATGATATCAGCCAGGAAAGGTGTTATAAATCAAGGCTCTGAGGAACTACCGGATATCTCCCTAGAAGAAATCAAGTTTGCTTTGAAAAAGACCAAAAACAATAAAACTCCTGGAGAGGATGCGGTAGTTGCCGATGCAATTAAGATAGGAGGTCCCTACGTACTCAAGAAGATAAGGGCGCTATTCAACCTCTGCCTATTTAACAGCACAATACCAGAGAAATGGCACAACGCGACTGCAATACTTTTACACAAAAAGGGAGATATAACCGAGCTAGAGAATTACAGACCAATAAGCCTCTTAAATCACCTCTATAAACTTTTTACGAAAATAATAACAAATAGACTAGAGAACAAACTGGACTTCTATCAGCCACTGGAACAAGCGGGATTCCGCACCGGTTTTGGAACCAACGATCATCTGCAAGCCGTAAGGGCACTGATTGAAAAGTCCATAGAGTACAATAAACCGCTAGCTCTGGTCTTTGTAGACTTCCATAAAGTTTTCGATACAGTTGAGCCAAGCGCCATTTTAAAAACGCTGCAGGAATGTCGCGTCGACTATCGTTATACGAAGTTAATCTACAACATCTACAAGAACGCGACTATGGTGGTAAAGCTACGTGAAAACGCCGAACGTATCCCAATCAGAAGAGGAGTACGACAAGGAGACACGATGTCCCCAAAATTATTCACTGCAGTCCTGGAATACGCATTTAAGAGGCTCAAATGGGAGGAAAAAGGCATAAACATAGACGGCAAGAGGCTAACGAACCTGCGCTTTGCGGATGACATAGTACTGACGGCCGATAATCTGGGGAACACCAGAGCAATGCTACAGGAACTTCAGCAGGTGTGTGCTGAGGTCGGTCTACATATTAATATTTCAAAAACAAAGTTCATGACAAACCTGGTTCCCAGTGGAAACATCTTAGTGGACGACAAAGTGATAGAAATGGTAGACATATATACATACCTAGGCCACTAAATCCGAATCTCTAGGGACAACCAAACTTGCGAATTAAGTAGGAGAACAAACTTGGCATGGGCGGCTTTTGGAAAACTCAGGGACGTGCTGAAGGGCAACCTACCAATATGCCTAAAGAGAAAAGTCTTTAATCAGTGCTGCCGGTCATGACGTACGGAGCCGAGACACTTACCCTAACCACCGTATCGGCCAACAAACTTAAAAGAACACAGCGTAAAATGGAGAGGTCAATGCTGGGCGTGTCGTTGAGAGACCATAACAGAAATGAAGAAATACGACAGAGAACTGGCGTCACAGACGTTATTGCACGTATCGCCAGGCTCAAGTGGAACTGGGCTGGACATTTGGCGCGACTAACAGACGGCAGGTGGTCAAAGAGGCTACTAGAATGGAGACCTCGAGCCGACAAACGTAATAGGGGAAGACCTCCAACGCGTTGGACGGATGACTTAAAGAGAATCACAACCAACTGGATCCAGACGGCCCAAAATAGGAGAGAATGGGCAGAGAAAGGGGAGGCCTATGTTCAGCAGTGGACACAGAGAGGCTAGTTGATGATGATGATGATGATGATGAATATAACATTGAATATACACAACCCTCAAAAATCGCTGAAATGTTTCTTTTTGTGCAGCTGGAGATTCGAAGTTTTGTTCAGCTTTGAGTTTATACATGATGTTCCTCTCATATGGTTGTTCATTTAATAGTAACAGAACTAATGCAAAAAAGCATTTCAATAGAAACTCTTGGTTCTGGTGAACTCAAGTAGGGGGTTTCATTTAAAAATGTCAAATCTTTATCAGGCAATAACGAGTTCAAGAAACATGCTTTAGTAACACCAGTTGCAATATGACAATTATTATGCCAAGCTCCATCCTGATCTATAATATTGTACAAGATTAGGAACTAACTTATGAATAATTATGACCTCTTTACCATATAATTATTTGCTTATCCTTAGAAAAAAATAATGCGCCCCCAACTTCAATAAACCGCCCACATATGACTCTCTTACCCATTAACAGGGTTCTGCATTGGAATTAAATAACTTCTGCATGCGTTAGCTTCATGTGTCCATATAATCTAAAATATTTTATGCTTAGAAACAATATCTTGTTACGTTTGCAATCTTTATTTTCTAAAGTTACTCTTCTTCTTTTTGTTTGATAAAATATAATAAAATGAAGCCTGATATAGTTTGAAAAGTCAATTTTTATCTGAAGCATTTATTTTGGTCATCCCACATTAGTGGGATTTGTGGTCATCTTTATCCTGTTCTTCAGGATGCATTATTTGTTATCAGCATTGGATAGTGGTTAATTGCAGTTTGCAAGGCTTGGTAGTAAATTGTGGCTCTGAATAAAAAAATATAAAATGTTATTATGTTATTATAAAATAATATTAATCTTGATGGTAAAAAAGTAAAGGAAACGGTCCTCAAAATGATCTTACCTTCTAGAAACTGATAACAAATGATTACGTAAATTCGGGACAGTCCCTACTTCCATGCACAAGAACTCATTCATGGACTTCTGAGACTGCGAAGGTGGTGAGGGCAAAGTGATATTCCATACTTCTCGACTATGACTAGGCAGCAATTTTTTGAGGGGCGTTGTATCTTCTTGGTAGATACAGCCAGCGGTCTTTAACGCTATGGGTAGAGTGTATTTTTTAACATATCAAGAAACCCTGCATGGCTTTATGAGAAATCCGTGTCTTTGCCTATTAATCCTCCACCTTTCCCTAAGAAATGTCTTCCGTTCAACTTGCTCTTCCCACTTTAAAACACCTCAAAGTCCTGATCTGACATATCTTACAGGAGGATATATCTTGCATGACTTTTTTCTACTCTGATGGTCTTTAAGAATTTTCTTGTTACCTTTAAACTTGTAGTTTTAATACTTTTTACAGTTCATCAACCTAAAAATTAAGATATAACTATGTTTGAGACACACCATCTAATTAACAATTTAATTTAATAATTCTCACTAATTTTTTTTTAAACTGGAAATGCTACTAAACGTAAAAGTTTGATTAACAAGAGCAACCAGAGAATACACAACAATCTTTTTTACATTTGGAAGAGTAGGTTTTAAAATTGTATAAAATTTCTTATAGGAAAACTGTCTACAGCTCTACTAGAGGGCAGTTGCACCGAGTGAGTGTGTTTGTATTCTTATTAACTCAAGAGAAATTTATTTTGTAAATTTAGGCTCTTAAAAAAATTAATTGGTACCTGGTAATCCCTATGTCCTATATGTAAACGCTTTTTGACTCACCTTACTGAGGGCAGTTTGAATTTGAATAGCTTTTTGGTTTTAGTATCTATCAAATTAACCTACGATTACAGAAAATCTGCTGAGTCTGAAATAACTTTTCAGCCTCAAAGCAACAAAACACCCAAAAAATGCGTGTCGTAGAGCTTACTGACTCGTAGCTATACTGTCAAATAGACGTTACATGTTGGGGCTGCTGATACTTGCATACATTATTTTGCTTTGCCTGCCTCCGTTAATGAAATTATTATTATTGCACCATATGGACTAAAAACAAATAGATCACCATAATTATTTTAAATTGTTAATAATAAAGTAAGCAGGAAGACATTAAGTAGTATTTCCAGTCTTCAAATAGGCCCCACAGCCAATACCTAAAAATGTCTAGATGTAAGCATACTTACCCCAAAATATTGGAAATCTATTCAGTACACATAACGTACACATAAGGTGATGTCGAGCAAGTTTGGATCTTTGCATTAACTATTTTCGGCATTTTAGTTGCAAAATAAAGTTTTATAATATAAAAATGCACTTGATAATATGTAAAAAATCGGCAAAAACTAAATTTCAATGACACTTTTTGACAAATTATCTTAACAACAAACAAAAGCTATCGATGTTATACCGGAGAAATTCCATGGCATGCGTTGATGCCAAAAATAACTGAATGGATAATACTTATATATAGCACTTGAGGTGAGGGATGAGCTAGTTCCCAAGGTTAAAACGCCAGCGCATAGGCGCCCAAGGTTACGCGTATCTGTTGTCAGCCGACAGTGACGCTCAAGGTCACCTCCAGCATTTTCCCGTCAAGGTCAAGTTGTTGACTAAGGTCGAAGAAAGTCCTTGGATTGTTCTGATATCCGCTTTGTTTAACTACTTAAGTATTAAGTTTAAATTTGAATAATTACATTTTGTATCACTTAATTTCTGTATTCCAAAACTTCATTTAGGCTTCAAAGATGACATCTAAACATTACTACATATTTTCAAAAAAAACATTTTCCTGTTCTTAAAAATGTTTGAAAATATTTCTTTGGGGACAAAAAGACCAAATGGTCGGAAGCTTATTTCTTCAATGAGCTTGTTTCGATGATTAGTGAATAGATCTCAGAAACTACAGTCGTTTTTAGTAAGATATTCATTTAGCCAGCCATAACATTGTAAAAGCACCTTTTAAAAATAATTGAAAAATTACTAGAAAAGTTACTAGATAGGAGATTGGTGCGAATCGACCTTAACGAATGTATTTATCGGATTTTAACCTAAAATTTTGTTATTTTAAACCTTATACTCCTTTTGCTTAAATGAAATTATTTTGATGTGTTTGTAATGTAGGAAAAGTAAACTGGCTTAATAAATAACTAACTGCCTCCAGAGCTATTAACACAATTCATCGCAAAACCGAGAAAGCTCATCTGCAACCCGCAGCTTCTGCAAAATAAAAGGCCGAACTAGGAAAACCACATTCAAGCAGTTATTGATGAGTAGCAGCTACAGCGAGCTCTTAAATTAGTATGCATATGCAGAGGGAAGAACTGGAACTAGACCGTCTAACATGAACAAGATTTCCAAAAGTTCCAAATATACTCACCCAGAAATTGTTACAGAATTTAAATAATTGAATCCATTTATGAAAATATCAGTTCAAACATGCAATTAAATTTGTTACTTTATTGTCCGGATGCATTGGAAAAAGACCAAGCATTTAACTGCTTATGCCTATGCCTTACATAATACTTAGTTTACCACTTTCAAAGCTTAAAATTGAATGTAGATTGCAGCCAAGTAGAAATTGTTCCAAACACATCGAAAGCACCTGAGATAAGTCTGTGTTTTCTACCAGACTGAATTTAAGTACTGCCATGTGATATGGATTGTGTGATGATCCATGGTAAGAGTCCCAGTGGCCTTTTGATTTATATAAGTATATGCCGTATGCCATCCGTAATTATAATCACTTTGGATCTTGAGTTAATATTAGTGAAGATTGCCGCCCATGATAAGGAAAAGATTATTTTCTACCAGATGTATTTACTGTTTTATCAATTGGGTTGTTATTTGTGTAAAGCTCCATTGTTGAATTAAGGTGGACCTTTTCAGTTGTATTACCAATTGACTTATTTTTTTTATCTAGTTACTTTTGATACCTTAATTTTTTTATACCCTTCTCTTTTTAGCTCATGTTGAGAAGATACGATAAAAATGTCAAAGGCAATTTTCCATCGCCTTATTGAGCATTTAATTTCTTAAACTACCTAAATATCAAGAAGCTAAAACATTTGTGTGGTGATTTAGTAATTGTCTGATTTAATATTATGTTTGTTCCCAGGTTTGTTCCAACATGCTAGAGAAACATTGCACAACTTTTAAAAAATCACTTTGGCCAACTCACTAGCTTCTGTAACCTTATAAGGTACGTTTATTCCAACCTGACAAGAAACCATCTTGACATGCTTGCAGAACCACCCTGGGCAAGAACATTGTTTATTTCAATTTCCAGTTCCTATTAGTGAGTTGTCCAGAATGATAGACCATTCTGGAATGGTTATTTGTCGAATGGAACAAACTTTTCAACTAAGGAGAGCTACAGTTCCTTTAAACTAAATGGCATAAGCATGGGCCATTTCTTATAAACTCAGTTGAAATTGTTTTAACTTGTATCCACAGAATTTGTTGACTTACAGAAACAAAAGTTATTTACTACTTTGAAATTAAGAACCCCTTTGCAAATAACTTAATACACCTGGAATAAAAATGCTGTTGAAGCAGCAAGAATTTTTTATTTTATATACAAAGCAAATCAAGTATAATGTGTTTAATAGAAAAACTGATTAAGTGATCTGTGAATTGTCAGGAGACAAGGATGCTGGAGTAATAAAGTATCAGATACTTTCATTGTTCTCTCCTATTCTATGAAAACTTTATAACCAACTTGTTCACATTTTAGAAGATATACACACACACACACTATCACACCAATTGGTACTTTTATTGATTACAATATAGTATAAATATGTTATAGCCAACATTATGACTTTACCTTCCACTACAGGATGTCTACCTCCTTGTTTTTATATTTTTTTTCAATGTGGGCTCTAGGACCTATCTTGGGCTTAAAAGATGCACTTGAGAGTTTGTGATTTGGATACAAACTTTCGAACTAACTTGTATACTGTTTAGGAATTTTTAGTGAAATGTGTTATGAGAAAAAACCATGTCATGACATAAAATAAAAAGTTTCTGCTTGGTTTCTGTTAAAGAAACCCAGTGAAGGGGTAGATAGAACATAAGCGTCATGCCAGTTCTTAAGTTTTGACGATGATGTCATTGATACCAATAGAAACTAAGAATTTCCCCAGATTTTTGTGGAAAAATTTTTGGGGATGTGCTGCCACTACAAATCCGATATTTCCTTGGCTGGCTCGATGAATTGGTTCCTGAAAACGACTATAGCAGTTACGAACAAGGGTTCGATACCGAAAAAAATGCAGTTTTACGAGAACAATTCAAAAGCTTTTCCACATTTTGAAAAACTTAATTTTTTACTAGATAATTGGTGAAATAGTTATTTATGGGTTAAGAGCGAAAAGTACAACTTTTTTGCTCGGAGAGTGAAGTGCGCTTCGCGTCGAGCGGCAATCACTCGAGTGCAAAAAAGGTACTTTTTGCTCGTAATGCATTTTTTCTGCAAACGATCAATTTCAAACAATCTGAATCATAACTGCATAACTAAAGACACAAACTGAAAATTTAAATCAAAGTAACAATGACGTTTTAAATATTTGGTTGAGTGGTGGTAATTGCTATTGACAGCAAGCGAAAAAATCTTTTCCCACTCACGCGCGCGAAAGTTTACTTTTCCGCACGCATTTGAGTGCGGGAAGTTGTACTTTTCCGCGCTAGTGCGGGAAAGTAAAAAACCTGTTTGTTTACTATTGTTGGTTTGAAAGAACGTAATAAGACTCAGTGAAACTACCATGATTTATAGTTGTCAGGAATGGTGGCATTAGATGCTTGGTATACAATCTTACTTATACTTGTACTGCATCTTTAATTTTAGTGTTTTTCAAAAAAGCCAGGATATCGATCTCGCATTTTTTAAATGAAAAGGTTGATTTGTTTAATTATTGCTATGTGCGATAAAAGTAAGCAAATATCAATCATCGCGCAGCTAAGGCAATAAATACCAATATATTGACAGAGTTTTACAGCTATAGTACTTCTAATTTGTCTTGAGTGTTACGTCATTATTTACTACATAACCACAATTTTAGGGTATGTCTTAATTTGATACATATGATTAAATTCAAATTGACGCTTTTTTATAGGTAGGTGCACGTATTTTTTTAATCCGCGTTAATGGATAAGTTAACCAGTATATTTTTTATTTTTAATAAGCGGTATATTAAATTATATTATACCTGCCTAATGTAAGTAATAATAAATTAAGGATCATTTATTTATTTGGTTTCCTGATCATGTCAGGAACTACTACGTTTCACTTTATTTTTGTTAAAAATCACAAGCAGCCTAAAGACATAGCTTCAAAGAAATTTCGATCATTAACATTAACATTTTTATTTAATGTGATATATAACACATCTACAATAAATATTGCTTTACAGCAATCTGTATTAAAGGGTGGGTACTAAATTTTTGATGCAGCATAGAGAACTTAAAGAAGCAAGTACACAGTTAAAATTAAAAAAAAAAGTAAACAAGTTGGTCTCAAAAATACAAAATTATAATGATCAAGTTCAAACAAAAATATGTTTCTAGTGGCGAACTAATTATTCTGGAGTACTGTAGATAACGCAAAAGCAGCACATTTGCTGTGTGTATGGCGAGTAGTAGAGAAATAGATAAAACAGGTTTGGGAGAAAAAATAAGATACGTTGACGTAATTTTTTAAAAAACTCGCAATTATTTTAAACAATATATAAACGTTCTAACGGAGAATCGCTGTAGAAATAAGTGTTATTAACTATCGAATTCTTCCTCAGATTCACTGTTTTCATCATCTGAATCATCTAAATTGATGGTAAGTGACGGAATGTTCGATGAATCAACACACTTTTCTTGTTTCCATGCTAATGCTTATTGGTATGCCGAACATAGTTTTTCCATAACTCGGGAATAACCTGCAAAAAGAGTGTTGTTAGTAAGTTAAGTATTTTTTTTTTTAATTTAATTAAAAAACCTGCTTTTTTCAACGCCTCTTTCCATAAATCCAAAACGCTCTCGTTTGTGATTAGATGAACAGCACTGATTTTCGAATCACCATATCGCTTACACTGGGACCATACCATTTCGATGGGGTGAAAATGACAATGGTAAGGAGGTAATCTACACGGTGGCCATTTTGAAGTGCTAGTTCGTCTATTCTGAAGTCAAAAAAAAAACACTAAAACTAAGTTTACTAATTGTTACTATAAAAGAGCGATTTTGGACATGCTTGCTATACCTAAAAGCTCAGCTTTCATAGCAAAAGGAGAAAATGTAATGTGATGCTGCTGCAACTATTCTATTAGGCGAGGTTTGGACCAGTTTTGTTTGACCAACTTTTCTACTTGCATGGAGTAGTAAGAAGCATTGTCCATAATTATCAGTGAGGGTTCCTTCAAATTACGCAAAAGCTGGTCACAAAACTGGTGGCGGGTCGAAATTTGCAGAGTTTATCGTGTCATGGTGGTCGCCTGATTTACTTCCCGCTTTGAATACTAAGCTGGCATTCTGGATAAACTTATCTTCTGAACCAGCATGCAAAACTGTGTAGCGTGTTTCTTCTGAGGAAGACTTCTTTCTTACAATGTGTATTGTCATCTTGCCAATTTGTCCTAAATACCCCTTTGAATGATGCTTAAGAAATAGATTAACATTAATTAATAGCGTTTATACACCTTTCCTAAAAACCCATGTTTCATCTATAAAAACCGGTTTGCGACGAAACACAGAAGTTTCGTTTGTCTTATACTCACTCAAAAATTTTATAATTTTATGTATAATATTTGGTTGTTCCATTAGATAAAGTAAGAATTATACACTTCCTCCACTAAAAATTATTTCAAGCACAAAGCCAGGGAACTGCAAGGAATTTAAACTTGATCAGTATTTTGCCAGTGGTAATGCAAAGACTGGAGTGTAACCTGTAATAAAAATGTTCACCTGTAATAAAAAAAATACCTCAATGATCTTCGATATCTGTTGTGGAGATTGTTGTACGGTACCTGCTGCATACATAGTATAAATTGGTCCCCTTATTATATGCTCGCAGACTTGAAATTGTGGTGTTTTCTTACACAATTTAGACTCTTCAACAACATGATCTTCACTCACTCTATTAGTTACGAGTCTCTGAATTGTTGCTAGGGACACACCTAATGCATCTGCTACCCTCTAGAAAAATAACTATCAGTTTTTTTTTAAGTATTAATATTTTAAGTACTTTTATCACATATGCTTACATACATTTATTACACTGCATTTGAATAAGTAGAATAGACGGTGTTAAGCATTTTGCGCTTCTGGATTCGATTTAACAACGCGTCCGTTTTAGCAAACTTATAGCTTAAACTTATAGCAAAATCCATGAAGCTGCCTATCGGAATATTTACGCATATGCATATTATACCTGTTTTTTACCTCTCCGTTGCCGTTTTGCACCCACAATTCAACCACACCGCTTAGATTTGTCTCCCAAAGAAGATATGCCGTAACTAGTCTTTAATTTTAACGATAATAGGTACCTACTTACGTTATGTACTGCATTTAAAAGTATCAAACTCTTTGCCGCCTTTTTTTCTTGTTGGAAGTATTGAACTAACTTCAATATTAACACTTGTTCACCCTCGGAGAATGTTTTGCCCGGCATTTTTCGATTTAAGAGCAGATTTGATATTGCCAGTGACAATGTCAATGTCAAGTTTGAATATTCTTATCCGACACATGTCGGTGACGCAAAACTTTTGTCTCATACGTTCAACATGAGATAAAGTAATATGAAAGAGTAATGACGTAACACTCAAAAGAAATTAGAAGTACTTTATCAGTAAAACTTCACTTTGAAGTTAAAATACCAGATATGACGTGCATTGCATTGTTTTAGTTTGTCAGGTAAACAATGCAAGGTACGTCATGTCTGGTGTTTTAACCTCAAACTGAAGTTTTACTGATAATTTAAAAGTCGTCCTTACTCCTAGAAAAAATATTGTTCCTAGTTGCGGAAAGTATCTTTCCCGCACTCGACTTCATGGCCGAACTCCGCTACGCGTCGTTCGGTTGGCAACTGCAGTCGTGTGCGGAAAAGAATCACTTTCCGCAATTGTTAGGAAAATAACTATTTTCTACGGGCCTTCTTAATATATTACTTTCCCGCACGCATTTTGTTTTCGAAAGCTTTACTTTCCCGCACGGCGTGCGTGAAAGTAGATTTAGCGTGCGGGAAAGTAAATATTTAAAGAATGACTGATTTATAATATAATTTAGACTTTATAGTCTGTCTATCTAGAGAGGTGCACCTGCCTTACAGCCGTGCCAAACATTTTTATCTGTTTTAAGGAACTATTATGCTTGCCTTTATTGATTTTTGATATATACAAAATATACCCATAATACGTACTTTTTATTCCAATGTCACCAGTTCATGACTGAAACATTACGTCACGCCAAAAATCACCTCAAGTTTTTGTCATAATAACCAATTGATTGTTGACTAATTCAGCTGTCATACTGTTGACAAAGATAAAATTATTTATGTATTGTATGTTTATTCCTTGTATATGTTACAATGAATGGGCTCGTAGAAAAAATATTGTTCCTAACTCGTGCGGAAAGTGTCTTTCCCGCACGAGTTAGTCAGCTGCCTGTCCAGTCAGCTGCCTGAACGACGCGAAGCATCGGCAGACAGCGTGCGGAAAAGTATCACTTTCCGCACTAGTTAGGAAAATAACTATTTTCGCTTGCTGTCCTGGGCAACGCGCGTAAAAGTAAACTCACATTCTGATCCTCAAAAAAGGTTAGGTTTTCGTTTGTCTAATGAAAGCGTAAAATGCGTCATTATTTGACGTTTGTAGAAACACCAAATTTTGATGAGGTTGTAGATAATTTTAACCTGAACAACCTGGGCTTCTCAGATGTTTTCTCACAGGTGGCATTTTTGAATGATGTTATAATTCTACTTTTTTTTTAGATGGCAAAAATGTATGTTATTTAAAAAGGTCTTTTTGTTGGCTTTAAACTAAGGCCGCCGTCATATACAGCGGAACGGAACGGAGCAGCAATGCCATTGATGCCATTACACATGTCAATTCCTATTTTAGCTTTAATTTGATTGGTTTAAATTCAACTGTCAAATTACGTTCCGTTGCTTTTAGCCAAATTTTGCTGTATGCGACGTCGCCCTAACGGTTTTTTTTTTTTAATATCGGACTTACGTCAATTTTCTCTCTCTTTTTAAATCTAATAATAAATCGGCCACATTTTAAAATACGACCACACGATTTTAAAATATATATAAAAAAAAATATTTTTGTTTTTTTTAAATTGATTTAGACGAGTTATTATTAGTTCAAGAAAAATGATATGAATACAAAAGTTGTAGAAAATTTTACCCTGAAAAAGATGAGATTATCAGACTTTTTTGACAAGTGTGTGTGTGACAACCGTCCACTTATTGGCCTCAGTTTACAGCTGAAACAAAAAAAGATGTTTAAATGGCTAATTTACAAAAAATATGTTATATCGTTACCTACTCAAAAAGAACAACTGTCAGAAAAAATCTGACACCTCCGGCTTGTTCATTGTGAAATTATCTATAGCTCTTGTAATTACATAATTTTGCTAGAACCTATAATGACTTAACGAAACTGATATAAAATAAAATTCTCCAAAAAATGGGGTAAGGTGTTGATTTGATGTAAGTTTCTATTATTATTAATTGGTGCTAAAAAGACTCACGTGAAAGGAAATTTTAAGAAGAAAAAAATTAATTTTTTGAAAACTTTAGAAACAAAATTAATGAAAAAAACTAATTTTCAACATTAAATAAAACAGGTGTCCATTACAAAAAATCATTAACTTGGCTGTGAAAGGTCAGATAAAAAAGATCATCATCTTTGCTATTTAACTTTAAATAAAACTAGGTAACATCTAAGTTAAATCTGACAACGCCATCGTTTCAGTTAGAAAAAAATACCCAAATAAGGGTACTTACTTTCTGTGTTTATTTTAAAAATTAAGAAAATTGCCATTTTGGTCATATCAGACAACGCCAGTTTAGTTAGAAAAAACTAGCTGAAACTGAGTACCTACCCACTTCATAAAAAATTTCCATTTTTTCGTTCTCAAGTTACAGGCGATTAAAGTTGAGAATTGAGAAAAAGTCGTAATACGCCCTTGGGACATTTTCATGTCGGATTTTTTTTTGCTGTTTTTAATTGGTATAGCACGTTTGCAATACTCTAAGAACGTAACAAACTCAATTAGAATAAAATTAACCCCTAATAATGAAGTTTTTTTTAAATGTTCGAAAACTTGCGATCCTAAAAGTGCCTGAAAATCGACGGACAAAAATAAATGAAATTGTACTAACGCGACGTACAAAATAAAAATAATAATTTTTTTCTCCGTCAGAAAATAAAAATTTATGATTTTTTGAAGAAGTTAGTCCAAAAATTCATCAAAAGTGACTCGAAGGGTGTAAAAATAAAAATTTTGAGTTATTTGATAAGTTCGAGTTACGTGCTAATAGAGTCAAACAGCCAATCAATGAGTTAAAGCGTCTAAAAGTGCAAATTAAAAATTTTTGAAAAAATATCTAGGGTAGAATTATTAGGTCTAAAATTATTTAAAAATTACCCACATCGTGTACAAAATGCAGTTTTTGATGTTTTTAGAGAAATTATATTTTACAACGCAATCAGGAAAAATTAGCTTAAATCTTCAAATTTTGTTGTTGGTGGTAAAATTAATTTTTGGACGAACATAAGTGAAATTTTACTAAAGACGTCCCAAACTGAAAATTTTGTATTTTTCGTCATCCCAAAAAAATCGTTAAAATTGAGTCAAAGCCTGTAAAAATAATAATTGAAGTTTTTTGAAAAACTCAGGATACGTAATAATAGAACCAAATTGCTAAAAATATTTAAAGCGTCTAAAAATACAAATTTGAATATTTTTGAAAAATATAATTAGAATTAAAATTAACCAGCATCGTCTAAGAATGGAAGTTTATATGTTTTTGAAGAAATTCTATTTTACGACAAAATTAGTCAAAATTAATTTAAATAGGTATGCAAATTTGTTGTTGGTGGTAAAACTAATTTTTGGAGTAAAATAAATTAAATTATACTAACGACGTTCCGAAGATAAAAAAAAATGTTTTTTCGAGGAAGTCAGGCCAAAAAATCATTAAAATTGACTCGAAGCGTTTAAAAATAAAAATTTTAAGTTATTTGAAATGCTCGAGTTACGTGCTAATAGAGTCAAATATCCAAACAGTGAGATAAAGCGTCTAAAAATGCAAATTAAAAATTTTTGAAAAAATGCAGTGTGGAATAGTTTTAGACCTAAACTATTTAAAAATTATTCCGCATCGTGTAAAAATTCAATTTTTGATGTTTTTTGAGAAATTTGTTGTTTGTGGTAAAATTAATTCTTGGACGAAAATAAGCGAAAGTTTACTAAAGGCGTTCAAACTGAAAATTTAACGTTTTTCGAGGAAATCAGCTCAAAAAAATAGTTAAAATTGAGTTAAAGCGTGTAAAAAAGATACGTACTAATTGAACCATATCGCTAAAAAATTAGTTAAAGTGTTTAAAAATGCAAATTTGAATTTTTTTGAAATACGCAGTATACAATTAAATCTAAACATAATTAAAATTGCTAACATTGTGTAAGAATGGAATGTTTTTATGTTTTTGGAGAAATTCTACTTTAGGACTAAATCAGGCAAAATTTATTTAAATCTTCTTATATGTTGTTTTTGATAAAGTTTATTCTGGGACCAAAATGATTGAAAATTTACTAAAGGCGTCCGAAAATAAAAATGTATGGTTTGTCGAGGAAGTCAGTCCAAAAAATCGTTAAAAATGATTTGGAGTGATTAAAAATACAAATAAAAAACAAAAGTTATTTGAAAAGTTCGAGTTACTTGTTAATGATAATAATAATTATAATAATAATTGCCTTTATTGACGGAAAAAAATGTACAAGCCCTCAATGGGCGAAATCTAGCAAAAGCGACTCAAAACTTAACTCTTGAAAACAACACAAAAAAAAAACAAAATATCAGAAATAAAATAGAAAAAAATTAAAGTACAGTAGATGATAAGAAAAAGAAAGAAAACATTAATATAAAATAGAAACAGAACTTTGAACCAACCACCGGGTCAACCCTGTCGCCTTCCCCCTCTAGCTTAATTTCCTTACGGAAAGTGGCCATTCTCTCAATCTTAAAGTACCCTCGGAACTCATTATATATACCAACTGCAGCATAAATAAAACTGCGTTGATACAAAGCAATTGCATGTCTTGGCATATGCAAACCAAACGTTCGCAATGAAACAGTTCAACCAGACAAATCACTCCTAAATGCTACTGGTATTTGTACACAAATTAGTAACTTAAGATTTTTTGAGACATGATAAAATTTTTTCAAATCATAAATGAAACGACAGCAGTTGTTTTGATTTTTTTGCAACCGTAGTCTATCTGGTTACCTGACAAAATAAAAGCCTCGCACATTTTTTTACGAACCTTGTAATTTAGAATATGTTTGTTTGCATAGAGTGTTTTTAGAGTCAGATAGGCCCTTTTGGACAGAATTGAAATGTGATCACTAAACCTAAGTTCCGTATCATAGAACACACCCAGATTGCGAGCACTGTCGGTGAAGAGGAGGCGCTGTCCATCTATACTAAAGTGTAAGTATTCCCGCAAAAAATCCTCGCTCTGTGGTGGTGCAAACAGCAACACTTTAGTCTTTTTTGCATTATTTGATAAACCATGGTCATTGCAATAATTAAAAATACTCCGTAAATAATAGAGTCAAATGTTCAAAAAGTGAGTTAAAGCGTTTAAAAATGCAAACTAACAATTTTTGAAAAAATACTGGGTAGAATTAGATCTAAAATTAAAAATTGCCCACTCCGAATTACAATAAATTACCAATACTACTTCCAAATAAAAAAAAATACCATAAAATTTAAAAGTTAATTGAAAAATTATTATAATTATTTAGTAATTACAGTTTTTCCTCAAAAATTATTTTAATTACTGAAAATAATTTTAAATACTTTTGGTAATGTAAAGAGGTGTCCCTGTTGCCTTGCTTGTGTCGCTCGCCGAAAATGATATTTCATCGTTTAGTAATTAATTTCAATGTATGATTCAAAAGCCGAAATTTGAATTGTATATATGGATGGAATACGGATATGGACGGATATAGATGGAAGACACTGTACTATCAACCGAATCAGTTAATGCCCATTATACTAACTTATTAGCACAGAAGCAAGAATACAAAACCAAATATTATATCCGATATTGCAACTATCTGGTATTGGAAACTTTGAATGTCCCGCGTTTTGTTAATGACTTCTCCTCCCAACAAAACAAAAACACACTAACAAATGTAAAATGAAGCAAAGTATAAAGTACAGCACGATCAAGTACGATTAAAGTGTGTTTCTGTCATATACAACAAAAAAAACTAAATCAAGGAACTTCTCCTCCACCAATCAACGAGAAGGCATCATTATACATGTACTTAACATATTACCTATGCGTTGTTTATCTACTTCCAACCCAAAACTTAATTCTTGATGTCTGATCTTTCCATTCGAAAACCCCTTTAATATGAATATGTATCAAAACACCAGTCATAAATAAGTCGGCAGCTTTTATTAGATAAATCTGAATACTTAATAAGTGGGGAAACCCTCAAGCCCTGCTTCATTTCAATATTTCAACAATGTCACCGAAAGGCCGACAAGGTTTAACTTATGTAAATGGGAAAACAGCCCACACGTATTTATTCAATATTGTTTAGCTTTAATAAGCATCGGGGGGATGAGACGGGTGAAAGGGGTTGCTTTTTCGTGGTGTTTAATTAGGCGGTAAATGCCGAAGAGGTTTTTGTGTAGGTTTATTGAAAAAAAAAACCCGCAGTGTTTGCATTAAGTTTTTCGTATTGCCCTGAATCCCACATCCTCACATAATATTGGAGAAAAACACGTATTTTTCATCACTCTCCAAATATTTGCTTGTCCTAAACTTGTTCATAATACCAAACGAAATAAAGTAAATAAACCCAGTTCAGAAAAGGAATGTTTTCTGCTGAAAATTCCGAAGTGGAGAAAGAACTCATTTTCAATTCACAGTGTTTCGCCAGTATCTACGTTACCGGAATATATTGCCCACATTAACGCCTTACTAGTTTAAGAAGCTACGCAATTCCGGAATTAAGGATATTGGAGATGTTATCAACTCCTCCAGACAAATACACTATAAAGCGTGGCGGATATTTTCCTACCTAATTGAATGTTTTCCGAATCACCACTTGGTGGTTAAATTAGCAATTAGGCAAACCAACGAAGACGTGTACATTAGCAAATCTTTTCTGAACACGAGGTAACGCCTCAGACCTCAGAATTAATTATTTACAACATTGCGCCATTAATCAGTGTCTTCTTTGCACAAAGGGTGGAAATTGCTTTGCCAAGTAAGCGTATTAATTTTGAATCTTGGTTTTGTCGGAGGCCCTGAGCTAAAACGTCTTTATTCCGAGAGGAAATTATGAGTGGTACTTGGTTTGCTAGGAATAATAATGAATTATTAATTAATTGTTTCAAACAGACCTTATAGTGAAAAACAAGCCTCGAGGAGGTTTAGTTATGTAAGAGGATGCCGCTAAAATTAATGAGGAAAAGAAGTAAAGCCTCGGTTTCTGGAATATTGTTAAGACTTTTTCGGGAACAGAAAAAATTGTGTTTTATGAGAAGACGAGTTAAAGTAAATGACATGCTATTATAAAACTTTATCAAGTACTTGGTAAAAGATAGAAGTTAAGTGACTCATTATGTTGTCATGATTCAGATTTTTTAGAAGAATTTTTACAAACATAATATAACTGATTACGTGATCTACAGATGTGATTTAGATGAGAACGAATATATTATTGTCATTTCTTGCCATTAGTGTCACTTCTTAATTTTAATAATTAACGAACCTTAACTGTTTGCTTATATCTCTTTATTGAGTTTATGTTACACATTTGAATCACTCTTGTACTTATTGAGTTTTGTTCCATTTTGCTTTTGCTGTTCATTTGCTAAAGGAACTGTCTTGGTTTTGTGCTGCTGTTGAGGTCTCTTTCCCTTTGGCTTGTCTGATTTTTATAAAACTTCACTGACAGTACTAGTGCGCACTGAGTGTATTTCTACCCTTTGTTAATTCAAACGAAATATATAGATGGAAATACACTCAGTGCGAATTAGTGCAGCTAGTGAAAAACATAATTAGTTTTGGAGACAACTTGGGAGACTTTCCTTTCTTCCTTTGTGGATTATACCTCCACACCAAGTCACCTGCCTTAAATCCTGCAGAATTTGCCTTTAGGTCATATCCAGCTTTTATCCGATCGCTAGCAATAATTATCTTTGTCCTCACGCTTCGATAGATTTCCTTTAATCTTTCTCGAAGTTCCTTAGCATAGTTCTGGACATCTTGCACCGGTTCTTCTGGTAATCCGTACACCAAATCTACCGGAAGAGGAAGTTCTTTACCAAATATAACTTTGGCAGGGATCATCATTAAAAGGGGCAGAAATTTGTTCCAATCTTTCTGGTGGTCCGCTACCATTTTGCAGAGGTATTGTTCCATGGTTCGATTGTGGATGAAGAGGATTTCCTGCTTTGCGGATTCTCAGAACTTCCATGATCTTCTTGAAAAGTGGCAATTCAAAATTCCGTCCCTGGTCCGAATGAAGCTCTGGTACGCCGAATATACTGAAGAACTTGTCAACAAGACCCTTGTCACCGTGTTAGTTTCCTGATTTCTTAGTGCATAGGCCATTTACTGAAATAATCCATAGCAACTAAGATGTATTTGTTACCATCGTCCGTTTCTGGAAAAGGACCTGCCACGTCGATCGCAGTTCTTTCAAATGGGGCGCCAACATTGTATTGCTTAATTTGTCCCCTAGTCTTCCTTTGGGATCCTTTTACGGAGCAGCAGGTTTTTAAATTTTTTTTCGCTCTTTGACATCATCTCGGCAATTCACCCAGTAGTACCTTTCCCGAATTCTATCTAGGGTTTCATTCACTCCAAAATGGCCTCCAGATACTCCATTGTGCATTTCTCGCAAGACAACTTTCCGTCTACTCTCTGGTACGACAAGCTGGAGCACCCTTCCCGTCGGAGCTTTCCCAAGTCCTCTTTAGTAAAACATTCTGAATCGCCAAGACATCCCATTGAGCCCACAGCGTTTTTACTTCCGGGCTCTTATCTGTTAGGTCCTTCAAATCAGACCTCTGATTTTCGAATTTCCATTGACGTATTAACCCCACAGCATTATCGGTTGTTTGTTCGACCTTCATTGGATCAGTGGTCCAATGTTCGTCGACGTCAATCCTGGTTCTCCTAAGAATGCTTGGTCCTTCTCGTTGTTCTACTCGTTAGCAGTGTCGACATTCTCCTTTACAAGGTCTGCGTGATGATGGATCTGCGTTACCTCAAGATCTTCCTGGACGATGTTCAATCTTGCCAGGGATGGGGGGGTGGTTCGCCCCTTCACAGTGACTGGTCTTAGGTTTCCGGCTGATGTGTCGGTCCGCCAGATTATCGTCGTGGCGGAGTCTGACTCTTTTCCCGACGAACGCGACCGTCCCTCTTAAAATGGCTCATTCTGCCGCAGTTGAAACAAGACCCGGGTTTTTGTATTATTATATGTTGGACTGTTGGACTGAGAGCTGGACAAGGAAATTAGATGGAGCCGCAGGATTCGCTAATCTTGTCAAATGCTCAATGTCCGCTCCAAACTCCTGTAGTTTTTTTACAACACGATTAAAACACAATTACTCTCTACTAACAATTCGCACTGTTCGCTTGTCCGCTTATTTACTACACTGCTCTATTTATTCGATCGAATCTCGCGCGGCTTGCTGGTTTATATACCCGGCCTGAACACACTCTCGTACTTTCGAGAACGGAGGCGACTGTTCCCGATTGTCGTTTAGTCTAGATTGGTTCCCGAGGTCGCGGTCGACGCTCGGCGTTGCCGCTTCGGCCCGAATCTCTGTGGACCGACGGTCGGGCGTAACAGTATAGTATAGTCGTTTTCAGGAAGATATTCATCTAGCCAGCCATGGAAATATTGGTTTTGTAGTGGCAGCCCTTCCTCCAAAAATTTTTCAACTGAAATCTGGGAAAATTCTTATTTTCTATTGGTATCAATCACATTATGTCAAAATTTAAGAAATGGCATGACCCTTACTTTCTGTCCTTGTCTTCTGCATGTATTTTGAGACAGAGAGCGCAATATTACGTCCGTCAATTCCTTGGATGCAATATGCATCTTTGTAAATATTGTGAATTTAATTCTCATATTTCTTTTTTTCTTATTCCAATTTTCGTGCATAATTTTCAAATAACTACACTGCAATTATCATCAAACAGTCCGTTATATGACTACTTTTATACTCAACAACTTATATAGTGAAAGCAAAAAGTGAAATAAACCTACGACCTACCACGGATTTGATCCCTTACAGAATGAAGCTATTTTTTAACAATTTCCTTAACTCCAGTAGCAGAGCTGCAGCTGCATGCATCAACTGCTTTTTGACTTTGTATGAAGACTGTAAGCAAAGATGCTTACACTCTTCATGTGCGAGAAAGAAATGCTTGAGAAAGAAAGAAAAAAAAATTGCCGTTTCCAGTCTTCAAGTGACATCTTCAAGGTGCTACTGAATGATTTTGTATTATCCAATTGAAGAATGATCATTTGACCATCTCAATTATCTGTGAATGTACCAAAGGAAGGATGAACTAACCTGAACAAAAAATGTGTGTTTCCGTTTATAAATTAAGTGTTCTCTTAAGTGATTGTGTGGGAAACCAATTTGAGGGTGACCATTGTGATCTCAGTTATACAGATTGCTAATTATGTAAGTGTTAATCTCTCCGAAGGATGCATATAACATTTGTCAAAACATGTTAAAAAGTTGGTAGTCACAAGTCAGGTCAGCCGGTAGTCAAGTTTTTATATATTATCATACTTCTGCATATCATATTAGATATATTCATTTTTTGCTATTGTGATTGCTAAGGACTGAACCTCAAAAGGGGCCTCTTGAAGTTTACAATCCCTGGGTTCTAATATTTAAATCACCATACACTTTAAGTGTTTTGTATAATGTATTACTACGAAGACCCTTAATGTGCTTTGAAGTAGATCTTCCATTCTTAGAAAAAAGCCAGCGTCATGTGTATGGAATTATTTTTTTCTGCAAAATATAATTTGTAATTATACTTGAGATTTTAACAGAAACCAAGCAGAAACCTTTTATTTTATGTCATATCATGATTCTTTCTCATAACTCATTTCATTTAAAAATTCCAAAACAATACACGAGTGAGTTTGAAAGTTTGTATCCAAATCACAAACTCTCAAGTGCATTTTTTTGAGCCCAAGGTTTGTCTTAGAGCCCACATTGAGAAAAAAATGTTTACAAACAACTCGGTGACCCTGATCTGCTCTATACACTTCCGAAATCATGTTAAGGTAGACATCCTGTAGTGGGAAAGTAAAGTCCTAATATCCAATATAAAATATTTATACTATATTGTAATCAATAAAAGCTACCAATATGTGTTATAGTTTTTTAAATATTTTTCAAAATGTGTATAGGTTGGTTGTGAAGTTTTCATAGAATAGGATAGAAAAATGAAAGTTCCTGGTACTTTATTACTCCAGCATTCTTGTTCTCTTGATAATTCACGAGCCAACTTAATGAGTTTTTCCATTAAACACACTATACTTGTTTTGCTTTGTATATAAAATAAAAAAGTTCTTGCAACTTCAGCAGCATTTTTATTCCAGGTATAGTAAGTTAGTTGCAAAGGGGGGGTTCTTACTTTCAAACTAATAAATAGCCTTTACTTGTTTCTAAAAGTTACTTCAAATTCTATGCATATAAGTCGAAACATTTTCAACTGAGTTGATAAGAAATGGGCCCCAGCTTGTATGCCATTTAGTTTTAAAGAACTGTAGCTCTCTTAGTTGAAAAGTTTTTCCATTCCACCAAGAAGAACCATTCCAGAATGATCTATCATTCTTGACAACTCACTAATATGATATTGAAATAAACAATGTGCTTGTCCAGAGTGGTTCTGCAAACGTCAAGATGGTTCCTCATTTCAATTTGAAATGTTTTGCTAGTGAGGTTGGCCAAAATGATTTTTTTTAAAGGTTCTGCTATGGTTATCTAGCATTTGTTAAAAGGTGGTAGACAATGATGTATTATTAAATAAAACATCTTGGGACTTCCATTGTCTTTATTGAGTTTTTTCACGACGTTTCGAGCAGTGGAGTTTCTGCTCGTTTTCAAGTTCATTTAATGTTTCTCTAGTATGTTGGAACAAACCCCATATTAAATCACTACACAAATGTTTCTTGATATTTAGGTAGTTTAAGAAATTAAATGCTCAATTAGGCAAGATATCTTTTTGTGTAAGTAATTTATAACTAAAAATCAATAATCATATATAGTTAAAAAACAAAAATACAATTCTGTAAATACCGACACATACAACTGAAAAGGCCTCCAATAACGGAGCTATACCCAAATGACAACTGAAATGATTATAACAGTAAATTCATCTGGTAGGAAATATTCTTTTCTTTATGATGGGGAATAATCTCGGCTAATATTAACTCGATCCATAGTGATCATCGAGCAACATTATGGATGATGTATGGATATAGGAATTATGGATGGCATATGGCATATAGGTAACCAATATGAAAAGGCCACTGGAACTCTCACCACGGATCCTAATCACACAATCCAAAAATCCAAGTCATATGGCAGTACCAGTACTTAAATTCAGTCCTGGTAGAAACATAATCTTTTCTCAGATGATGTTTGCTGTGTTTGGAACAATTTTTACTTTACTGCAATCTGCATTCAATTTTAAGCTTGGAAAGTGGTAAACTATATAATATTATGTAAGACAAGGCATAAGCATAGTTAAAATGTAATGGTCTATTCCCAGGGGCATTTGGACACTAAGGTAATTTCTGGGTGAGTATATTTGGTACTTTTTGTAAATCTTGTTCATGGTTGATGGTCCAGTTCAGTCCTTCTCTCATTAATAACTGCTTGAATGTGGTCTTCCTGTCTCAATTTTTTTAACTCTACTCTGGCATCTTATTTTGCAGAAGTTGGAGGTTGCAGGTTGCAGATGAGTTTCCTGGATTATGCGATGAATTGTGTTAATAGTTCTGTGTGGTAGTTAGTTGCTTATTAAGCCAGTTTACTTTTTCTACATTACAAACGCAGCATAACAATTGGATTTGAGGAAAATTTGAGAAATAAAGTAGTTATGTTGGAACATTACAAAATTTTGAGGTTAAAACCCGATAAATTCGTTCGTTAAGCTCGATTCGCACCACTCTCCGCATCTAGTAACT